>CM021110.1:331992437-332546333 GCA_007115665.2 Sequoiadendron giganteum
GTATCTAAGTTGAGTTATTGAAAACAATTTTGAAAACAATTCACATGAAAATTGAAATGGCATTTAAAACTTCAGTTGAACAGATTGACGAAATATCTTCAATTAATTGGAAAAGCAATCAGATTTTCAAAACACGGAGTTAGAAATGGAACTGGACATCACACTAAAATTGTGGATCTTTCCTTGTGAATAACTCCATGAATTGCATGAGAAAACGGGAATCAGTTTGGGCAAAAATTTGAAATTGGAGGGAGAGACAAAAATCCATTTTTGTTCTTGAACAAGGAAAAAAAAATGAGAGAGCATTATTGATTGGAGGGAATTTATTTGTTTTGGAGGTAGAGGGAGTGAGTTTCTTTTGTTAATTTGGCTGATTGTTAGCTCATCCCATGCGCCAGAGGAGTGGTAATTTATTGCTTTTCTGGTTTGGAGTATTGGAAGGGACGGTTTCTTTCCCCATGTAGAAACAAAGTGGAGGGGAAGTCCCTCATTTCCCACGCATCCACAAGGATTCCCCCACCCTCACACACTTGGTAGATCAGGAAGAGGTGCGGCCAGGCAGGGAAGCCATGCGCAGTGAGGAGAACCTCATCCTCCATCCTCCCTATGTGGCCAAGGGACAGGGCTCCCTATTCCTCTTCACACACTTGAACAAAATGGAGAATAGGCGCACCCAGGTAGAGGGATTTGGGGAAAAGCATAATTAAATTTTGTTTCCTTTATGCATAGGAAATAGAGGGAGGAAGGTGGTACATGGTAGGGTGGAAAGGAAAGGAGAGGAGAGTGTCCACCAGGAAATAAGAAATAAAATTAGCAGAGGGAAGTGCAGAATAAAGAAAGAAGAAGATAGAAGGAGAGACAGGAAAAGAAATAAAATTCCAGGGAATGCTAATTCCAAATCACACAAGAAATAAAAGACAAACAAGCACAAAGAGAATCGAAGAATCAAGGTAGAGCTTAAAAAATATATAGATTTTTAAAACTATTTAAAAGTAATTTTGTTACTTCAGATTTCTATGTAAATTCTTAAACAGTAAACTGTGAATTACTGGGAAAACAAACTCCATTAAACAAGTTCCAAAACCAAAAAAATTAGGAAGAATTTGATTTGAAAACACTGAGAAACAACCGATTAAATGTAGGAAGAGATTCAAAATAGAAATACATCATTTAAATTTAGATTTAAAAAGGATCCTAAACAAAAAACTTTATTTATTTTTGTTTTGACATAAAACTTTATTTGAAATTGGATTTGAAAAGAATTCAAACTTAAAACAATTTGATAGAATATCTCCTAAATTTTAACATTATTTCAGAAAAAAAGGTTTTAAAATAGTAAATTGTGCAATTGAAACTCAAAACATTCTGAAACTGAAACTGAAAAGAGTTATTTTAAACTGTTCATGAAAAGTATAAATTTATTTATTTTCTGAGAGTATGTAAAATAGAAAATAAATCATTTAAATTAAAATATGATCTTCGTGAAAACGAAGCAAATTAAGATTATTTCAAGTAGAAACAAATTAAATGAGTAAATTGAACGAAAGAACATGTGCTATTTTATGCTTGTTTTTATATGTATTTAATTTACATACTTGAGATACACCTTCTTAATTTATTTATTTTTGATTATTTGATTTACTCATTTTAAATATTAAATTAATGTCATTTATGGATTAAAATAATGAAAATAACAACTTTTAAACTGTTTTCGCTTCAAACAAGATTTTTGTTTTATTGTTTTTGAAATATTGTATTTGACTGTTTAGAACCATGCATGCTTGATAAATGAATGTGCATGTTATGCTTTTGGGAAAGTTACCTTCCGGGACGGGTGTCGAATATGGGTTATTAGAGAGTGTAGTTTTTCTTTTCCAAAACTGTTTTATTTGGCGTGCATGACATTTTCCCTGGCCAAGTAATTTAAGGAGCATTGAAATAGATGGAATTATTGAACTCTCTACAATATCTTAGTATCGAACTTTCTTATTTCTTGATTGATTTAGAAAAATTAAAATGCTTGTGGTTTTACTAGTTATACTAGGCACACACCAGATTCCATCTTGCTTGTAGACTGTTTTTTGCTAAGCGATTCATGCAGTGTCGAGTATTCCTTGAATGATTTAAGAATTTTGGGGAAGCGTAAGCTTCGAGGTTGGGTTGAAAAAGCGCCTGATCCTTGTTCTTGTCTTCTTTATGAAGATATGCTATTGGATTGAAGATCAAAGGATGTCATCTTCTTTTATGTTTTATGTATTCTTGATTATGTATTGAAGAGCTTAAGGTGACTGAATGCCTAATTCTCGAATTGTAATTGATATTATAACTTACTTTATATTTCTTCTTTTATGTTTTATGTATTCTTGATTATGTATTGAAGAGCTTAAGGAGACTAAATGCCTAAGTCTCGAATTGTAATTGATATTATAGCTTATTTTGTATTATTATCGAAATTGTGTAATATAACACATGTATGTATTTAGACTGGAATTCTATATGAATCTATCTTATCGACTTTATGTCATTTTTGGAATCAACTAGTTTCTTTGATGTCTAAATGAATGAATTATCGACTTTATTTTGAATATAAATGATATTATTTAAATTTTTGTCGATGTTTGATTTAAAGAGTTCCACTCTTTACATGTTGCACATCCTCAACTAGTGTCCATGAAAATGCGGAAGAACTCTTATGCAACAACATGATCTAAGAGTCCCTCCTAGAAATATTTGCAACACCAAAGAAGATCATTCACCACCAAGTTCTAAATCCGCAATCACTACTAAATCTCCCACTGAACCGTGACATAGAGCTTTCCAAGCATCATGACCAAACATCTGCTGATTTGAAAATCCTCCGAGTACAATTGACAACATGTCCATCTGATAACAATTCCAAACAACACCAAGATCTTCAAACCACGCAGACCACACCATCACTGTCAAAATATTACACTAACGAGTGTACCCAAGCCTTCCATGACATCATGATACACATGCTTCAAGTCCCCATAACCGACTAATCAGGTACTCAATATCATCCATCCTCTAATCTCAAAGAAGCTACACCAATGCACAAGTGACAATAGACAAGGCCAACTAATAGATTTGCACCACCACTGAAGCAACCTCGTGGATATTGACAATCCACTTCTGATTTGTCCCATAACAAACATGTAGGTAAAGACAACCCACAACATGCTCAACCCATAGATCCAATCAATGAAGCCTGCAAAACCATAATTGCAGTAGAAACTGCAAAACTAAGATCTCAAAGAGAACAACCATGTAGACAAACTTGACTCAAACACTAGATCAAGCTCAGATCTGATATGCCAATCATGTCCACAACTTAAGCACCATAGTCTAGGAAACCAACAATAAACACCACAAGAATGTTGAGTGAGAAATCACATACCAACACTCCCATGCAGAGATGACATCACACCTCATCAAAACCATGTCAAACTACAACTATCTCATCTAATCACACCCCAAACATCCAAGGTCTAGAAAATAGCTTAACAACAGCTCCACAAGACCCCAAGTTTTCCTTGACCATGCAAAACCTACAAAACCACCTTGTTTATAAAACACCCATGCACATCCATATCCACTACACATCTAGATGACCCAAGAGTCTGCACATAACCAACATGGTTAACTAGAACAATGAAAAGATAACATGAATATGCATCATAGAATTTTTAGGAAAATCTATAGAAAACCTTCAGAGCGAAAGAACATGAAACTAAAACATGCTAGTACAAGATAAAAGTAATATAGGAACTCCAAACCCATTTCAGACCAATTCCAAAACCACACTCATGTACAAGCATATGAGAGAGCCAGGATATTCAAAAGTTTTCAGACCACTTAGAGATCAACTTCATAGCCTTTATGCAATCAGGGTAATAGAGAACAATGCCTTAAGTGCTAAGTCAAAACACCCAACTCAAGCACAATACTCCATGTCTGAACAACAAACCAAGCAATTCCATACCACTAGGAAGCTTGTCGCATAGATGCCCAGTATTAACCACGCTCTACTGCAACACAAACATAAGCATAAACTCACACCCCTTGCATTAGGATCATTCATTGACAACCAGGAGCCTCATACCACATCGTCATGATATGATCAACTCCAATATTCTCCAACTTCTTTCATGTTGTGTGTTGTCTCAAAAGAGCAAGTACTTTCACTCATCAAAGGATCAATCATTAGGCTATTCCTCCAAATTTCCTCAAGCTTGCAAGACTAATAAATATTAATAGGAGAAATACCCAAAACCAACACCCAGAAGAAGGCTCTGATACCACTTGTTGGTATCATGAACAAACCTTGACCTCCCTTAACTAGCTCTGATACCACTTGTTGGGATCATGGATGTGTCAACTTAGAATGAAACATCTAAGAATAGCATTGCCTTAGTGACTTTAATTTTCAAATCACCTCAAAGACACAAAGTAATATGCCATAAAGTGGAAACAGGCATAGTGGTTTCCCCCATCAATCCTTCTAAGAAAAGTACATGCATACAAATAATAGATTCAACACATGCATAGATTCATATTGTAGAATCAAACAACATGAAACACAAACTTATGGACACATAGATTTATGTGGGGAAAACCCTTTCGGGTAAAAAACCGCACCCTCCAAAACACTCAACTCAATTGTATTAATCAACAACAAAAGTTACAATAAAATATCAGATCTATGCTCTTCAGAATTTCACATCTTGTCCATGTGGAGAATATAGGCAACTCCATTATTTAAAATCCTTGCACTGTTACAATGTCCTCACATGAAATATAGTGGAAATTCATTTCATCTCACCGGCCCACTCGTGCAGCTAGCCTTTTTGGCCAGCACAGCCTCACGGCCACTCAAGTTCACATCTTCTCAATTCTGTGTCACTCAATGTTCACGATTACAATTCCTTCGCATACCACTCAAAAACTCTCACGACACAATCTTATTGTCTTGACACTCCACCGATCGACCTCACTGTCATTATCTAACCAACAACCATTAGGGCCTATTTAATTACCCCACTGACAAACCTTCCATCATTCTCTAACACCGTGCACCACTATGCAGCACACATCACGCTTCCCAACATTAAATTGGGATATAAAGACATATCTGCACTCCGTCAACCTCCTGAATCAGATCATTCATTTAATGCAAATTTATTGCTTCTAAAGAATAAAGCTTTCGACATATCAACGTTGATTTACAACAACGATATAAAATCAACGAATGACATCATGCCATGTGTCGAAATGACATTCATCAATCATTTTGACTATTGCCCAAACAGTCAACAAAACCCGAGCTCCTTCTACCACACCACTACTCACCATCCATCATATGCTCATGGTAAGGTGGTGTACACCGCACTACCGTACCCTAGCAGGAAGACACCCATGGTACAGTGGTGACAACCTGATCGCAAGACCGTCGCTGTCAACCGCACCACCGTGGCTTAAAGAACAAGCCTCCAGAGTATAGGGGTAAGAATCTTCTATTGTCTACCATGTCCACTGTGCTACCGTGCTCATGCTTAAAATACCTCTGCGGTGTGGTGCTTAGCCACCGCATAACCACCAGTTGACGTGAAGCCCATTGCGCTAAGGAGGTAACACTGTGGCACCGCTCCAAGACCGAAGGACTCTCGTGGTAGGGAGGTAACTGACTACGTTGACCACCATGGTTTCACCATGCCACCATGCCTTCTCCAAGTGACCCCCACGGTAGGGAGGTAACCGCTTCGCTAGACCATTGAGCCTTCACCATGCAGTCGCCGAACGGTGAGGATTCCGCCGCAGTATGGTGGTAACACTGCCCAATTGCGGACCAAACAACAGAGGCTCCTGATAAAGTGATAAACCACACAATTGCGCCTCTATTAACCATTCCCCGTGGTAAAGCGGTAAAGGCTAGAATTGAAGAGAAAAAGCCAAGTCTTCAAGAGATTTCAAGCCAAAAATTTGAGGCATACTTTCCAATGCACCCAAGGTCAAGATTATTCATTCTTCTCTCAACAATTATGTGTTGTAGTTAGCCATTATTTTTGATAAAAGGGTAAAACGGATTTTACAGGGACCCGAAACCACAAAGTTTACAAAATAGCGAAGAGAACACCAAAGTTCCAACAAGAAAATAGCTGCCCGAGAAAAAACCAGCAGCAATCAAGCACAAAGGACCAGAAGGGTCAAGATAGAAGGGACAACAGAGAAAAAACATAGAAAGCCCCAAACATTACTTCAGAGACCTAAGGACAGTCTCTGTCTCCGCCTCCATATCATGCATATCAATAACCCCCTTTTTAAATTTTTGAACCATTTTTGGAGTTAGGGGGGCCTTGTGCTTTAAATTGGCCCGGGTTCTTCTAGAAATGCCACCATCCATGTCTTGGCTTTTATCTTCAGTATGTTCCAAGTCAACCACCAGAGGTCCCTACTAAGCTTTATCAAGCTTTTCAGTCATCACATTAATAATTATAGCATTATGTCTTGCTATACGGTTGTTTTGTTCCGCGATAGTTCTAACGGTATTCCTTAAGCACTCAACATCGATATCAATGTTCCTGTTACTATGCCCTGCTTCTTTCTTACCCATTTCAACAATCTTAGCACCCATTTCCTCGATCTTACTTTGCAGGGCCCAGTTTTTGATTTTAAGCTCATTGATTTTAGAGAAGGTCCAATCCAGGAGTTTAGAATGGGACTCAGAATTGGTTTTAGCCAAGTAGAGATAATCAAGGGAGGGCTCTTTACCAGTGTTAATAGGGGAATTGTCAACATTGTGTATGTCCGGTAAAGGGTCCACATAGCGCTCAGAATTGTTGGTGTCAGCTTCCTCCGACTCAAATGAATCTTCGGTGTAAGAGACAAGGCTTTTAGCCTAGGTAGTCTTGCCAGTAGGGCTGATCTTTGGAGGAGGATAGTCAGACTCAAGCTCAACCCGGATTTTACCTGGTTCCCTAGAAGGGCCAGCATGCAAACTAGGGGCTTTTGGGCCCGGGCTAGGGTTAGGAAAATATTCTAAGCCACTGGGCTCAGTATCATCACTATCAACATCAGGGTTGGCTTCCAAGATAGCAGGGGTAGGCACATGCAGATGTTCAACAATAAGCCTAATTAACCCAGTGTGAAGAATAGGAAATCTTTTGGGGTTTTTTTGTTGTCCTCCAAACTTTTCTTCAAAGAGCAGAAGAGATAATAGGGGATAGAGACCCTTACCTTGTGATAGAAATGGTTGAGGATGGAGAAGTGGTACCCATAGACTTTAGTAAAATGCCGGTCCACCATGATATACTCCATAATGGCCCAAAGGACCTTTCTCCATATAGATTTTATGGAGTCAACATCAAAGTAACTATTAGAAATTTTAACCAAGCTTTGCTTTTCCTTGTCATTTTTGGGGAATCTGATAACAGCTTCATCAGAGAAAGCCCTGTCCCTAAAAAACTTCTTCCCATCAGTGGGTAATCCTGTAAATTTGGCAATAAGATTTTCATTGAGCTCAACATTCCTGTCGAACAGAGTCAAGTTACCATCATGCCAATTTTTGGTGAAGAGAGTCGTAGCCTCCAAATCAGAACCATGAAGTTTCTCCAGAAAAGGGATAAGTCCTCCACTTTTAATCTTGTTCCAAACCTTAGCATTTTTCATGTGGGTTTCATAGCTGTCCGGCTCAGTTTGCTTTCTATCTCCTCCCATATCAGCCGACACAGTGAAGAAGAAACAAACATAGTCCTTTCTAAAATTGGCCTCACCAAATCTTAGCACCCACAAAGCGTGTAGAGTTATCTTGCAAATTACTCCACAGAGCTCGGTCCCATACAATCTAATTATTATGAGGTGAAAGATCCAACCTATCCTCATTAAAGGGATAACATGATGCCTTACCATGTGATTTATCATAGTTTAATAGGGCACAAACTTTAATATTTAGATTGCTATTATAAAGCCAGGTACACACTTCTTTACTCTTAACTCCTTCATTAGCGAAAAAGTCCGCAACAGCATTGGCTTCTCTATAGGCATGTGTTATTTTAACTTTTTCAAACTTGATCACATTGTTGTTCCTTCCAAGGCTTTCATTTCTATTGTAGCCCATACGAAGCATCATTTGTAGCCCCTTGCTTCGTTCGTCCATGGGAAGATTAGGTGTGGGCCTTTCATCTTGGTATAGTGAGCTTGAAATTTATCTTTCATCCACATCCTCCCTATTTAGATCCCCCAAACATCAAAATCTAGAAGGGTCCACCTTGAATGTGTGAGAGGGTGTTTCAGCTGGTTGGGGTTTCCCATGTGATCTAGGAGATTGAGGTAACTCTCTTATGACAAAAAAATTCTTCTTCATTTTTTATTCCCCACACCCTTTGTCTTGGATCATGAGCTTGATGTAAGATATGTCAGGGATGGAAGGTATCTTTGTCCCAGAAGTGGAGGCGATGTTGGATGGGTCAATGTATGAAGTTGAGGGGCCCTCATCATTCTTCAAGACTTGGGGAACTTTGTAGAACTTGGCTTCTAGATTCTTGCAATAGGCGAAGGGTTCAAGATCACCATGAATTGTGACCTCTTCATTTTGGTACAAGATTTTGACGCATTGGTGGAATGTTGATGCGACTGCCTTCATGGATCCATGGGCATCCCAGGAGGATATTGTAGGGAAAATCAAGGTCGAGGACCTAACATGTGGTTTCCATAGTAGTTGGACCTACTTGGATTGGGAGTTTAATAGTGCCTTGAGACACTCTTTCCTAGTCATCATATGCTTTGATTGTAATGCCTTTTTCTTTCTTGATGGAATCCTTAGAGATTCCCAGATTCTTTATGAGCTTTAGTGAACAGATGTTGAGTTCTACACCTCCATCCACCAAGACCCTTTTGAATTTACTTTTTTGAACCAAGAATTCAAGGTGCAATGCATGGTTGTGAGATGGTTGGGTGGGGAAGTCCTGATTGGAAAACGTGAGGAGATTCATAATGGTAATTTTTTTGACCATAGCTTGAAACTGCTTCGTATCAAGGTTGGCGGAGATAGTGGATGAAGCCATCACTTCCTCAAGGATTTCTCTATGGGCGGCCGAAATCTTCAGTAGCTCCATGATGGAGATCTGAGAAGGGGTTCTTTTTAACTAGTCAAGGATGTTATAAGAATTAGGGGTGGATTTTGAGGTGGGGGTCTTAGATGGTTGTGATGCCCTGACAATAGTGACCTTGCCTTTGCATGTGGTGACTCCACAATCAGTATTGGCTCCATTGATATTGATAATAGTTACCAATTCATCAAGGCATGCAATAACTCCTTCATATACATGGTTCAATTTTCCAAAAAAATCTTACCTTTATCATTTCCTTGATTGTGGTTGGGCATCGGATTCATGTATATCTTCAGATCTTGATTATCGATCAGTTTCTCAACATTCATGATTTTATCATCAATGAGATCTTGGATGATGTTCTTCAACTTCACGCAGTTGGTAGTTGTGTATCCCTTGAGCTTATGATAATCACAAAGGAGTATTTTATTATACCAGGGTGGCTTCACCTAGGGTTCACTATAATTATCATGGGTGGGGACCTTGATGAGACTCTCATTAACCAAATTTTTCATGATAGACTCAACTGACTCCCCAAGGGCTGTGACTTTCCGTTTGGGGGGATACTTATTTTGTGGAGGTGTTCCTCCTTCATTATTGAGATTATTGATCTAATTGTGTGGTGGTTGTTGATTCACCACATTTTTTTGTGTGTTATTCTGATTATTGTTCTTTGATTATTTTTCTTTGGAGCACAAATGATGACCTTGGTGTCGACCACTCCATCGTTGGTGACATTCTAGTTCTTTGCCCATGTGCGAGGTTTATCATTGTAGCTAGTGGATGGGTGACTGTCCTGATGTTCAGGATAGGTAGGCGTGGCCCCTTGTGTAATAAGGTCCCTTTCGATGTTGACCACTTTGGGGATCAATTGGTCGTAGGTGGTGATGCATTACATCTTTAGATAAAAGGCCAAGGTCTTGTCCAAATTAGCAATGATAGTGCATACCTATTGTTCCTATGGCATGGCCCATTTTCTCTGATTGGCCTTAGATCAACATCATTGAGGAAGGAGGTGAATGATTCCCCCTTTCCTTGTTTATGTGCTGATAGTTCATCTAGACTCACATCTGTGGTAATGTTAAATGCATAATTCTAGAGGAAGGCATCTTTGATTTCTTGGAATGTTTTGATGCCAATAGGAAAACAAGAGAATCATTACATGGAGGCACCGACCAGGCTTTGAGGAAACAACCACATTAGATACGTGTTGTTGTATGTGACTTCCATACAATGTACCTAGAACTCTCTGATGTGATCTTCAGGGTTTCCTATCCCATGATATTTGTCAAATTTGGGGATTTTGAATCCCTTCGGGAATGGTACCATTACTAAGCTCTTGTCGAACGGATAGGGACACAAACTTTTGGGTGTCCTCATTGTTTTTCCTGATTGAAGATCAAGCACTTGCTGCGAAAACAGTTTGGTTTGTGTTGTCACATCATCTTTTAAATCAGGAGGTGGGGTGAATACATTTTGAGGTGTTGGATTGGTGGGCAGGATGTTGGCGGGTGTTTGTTGTAAGCTTTGTTGAGGAAGTAGTGCTTGTGTTTTTTGTTGAGCCAACAACGCTTGTTGTTGGTCATGTTTTTTTTGTGCCAACAATGCTTGTTGTTGGTCATATTGTTGTTTTACTTGATAGTCTTGCAAGTCTTGTTGATACACTTCTCATTGTGCTTGCAATTATGCCTAGTACTGTGCTTGCGCTTGTGCTTGCTAAGCTTGAAATTGAGCTCGGGCCCGAGCATGTGCTTGTTGGACCACTTGTGCAATTTGAGCAGCTTATGCAACTTTTGTGGCTTGGGTTGCTTGAGCTGCTTGCGTAGCTTGGGCAGCTTGTGCCACTTGTTGTTGTTATAATTGGGCTTGTGCAACCTATTGTGCTTGTTGCGCTTGTTGTGCTACCAATTGGGCTTGCACTTGTTGAGAAGCTAGTTGTGTAGCTTGTTGATTTTGGATTGCCTTTTGATGGGAAGCTTGTCAAACAACTTGCAACGTCATGGTGAATTAATTGGTCATGTTGTGCTTTGGTGCTAATGGTGGTAGCAGATTGGGAAGGGTGTGGACCATTGTGATGAGCGGAATAGTCATGTTTATAATCGTGGTTTGATTTGTGGATGGTGTGATCGAGATGCTTGATCCTTGAGACACTTGAGGAATGGTGGATTCGTTGATCATGGGGTTGTTTGGATGGTCACCATTTGTTGTTGCAACACCGATGGCAAGATAGGAGGATTTGATCAAGTGCCTTGATTTGATTGATTCATGATAGGAAGAGGAGGAAGACCCAACCTGAGGGATTATGTAGACATGAGTGGTAGAGGTGGAAATGGTGTATTCCCTTGAAGTGATGATGAGGGGTCAAATATTCCCCCTACTCCAAACAAGTCACCCTCTCCCTGTGAGTAGGGATAGAGGTTTGCATGTCTAGAGGATAAATTGGTGTTGCATGATAAGAGGTTAGATTAGCAGAGTCATGGAATGTAAGAAGAATGTAAGGGTGTAATGGATTTACTCGAACGGATTGATCTGGAGTCGTGCTTGCATCCAATTCTCGGTTGGTCACAAGGCGATTCTTTTGGAGTTCGTGAAGCATGGCGCTTCCCTTGTTAGTAAACCATGGAGTTTAAGTGATAGATGATATAATTTGGGGGATGTCTTGAGTGACGTCTTAGAATGGAAGCGTGGATGATATAGAGGGAATGATCCCAAGAGGTCTCTTCGTAATAGTACTTAGGTCATAGTCAGAAGGGAGTTTAGCTCCTTCTTTCGCTAACTCAAGCATGTATTGGGATGGATATAATCTCATCATAGCATTGAAAATTTGATGATTTTTAGGATTTCACACCATGTCTAGGTTTTCATATTTTGTCATCCCTAAGTCGGTGATGTCCTCCACTTGACCCTCCTCTTGAGAATTTTGAGCTATTTGAGGAGGATTGATTGGGAGGTCAATGGATATCATGGGATTGAACTCTATCTTAGTTTGACTTAGATCACTTGAAGTGGATGTTTCTTTGTTTTGCTCCATATTATTCTTGTGTTGAGATCGAGTTTGAACCATAAAATAGAGATCAATTTTTCAGGAATGTAAGAGATGAACCTCTAACCCCTTAGATTGATCTAAACTTTAGGCTCAAAGAAGAGAAGAACTAGGATAATTTAAGGATCAAAGTGATGATGAGGATGAGATAAATGAAAGATGGATGATACGAATGATGAAACTCTTGAGGAACCTTGAGGCAGATGCTAATCTTTACGACTTGATTTGATTGATTTTTTTATTTAGGATAGTTTGACTAAGTGTGTTAAGTCAAACAAAGTGATAATGCACTTGTAAACTCTAGGAAGTTGTGTTATCCTAGAGTAAACTCGTACACAAGAGGATATTTTGACTAAGTGTGTTAGGTCAAACAAGGTGATTTTGGATAATGAACTTGTAAATTATAGGAAGTTGTGTTATCCTAGAGTAAACTTGTACACAAGAGGATAGTTTTACTAAGTGTGTTAAGTCAAACAAAGTGATAATGGATTGGACAATTTGACTAAGCGTGTTAAGCCAAACAAAGTGATTTTAATTTTTCCTAGAAGTTTAGCATGAGTGATGTTTTCAAAGTTTCCAAGAGTTTGTTGGTGAGATGATGTTTCATTTCGATGGTTAAGGGATGGATGAGAATGACTGATTTTGATCCTATACTTGACCTAGATAAAACTCCTTCTTACAAGATCTCGGTTTTGAAGAAAATGCTTCATACTTCCTATGTGAGAAAAGAAAACATTTGAAAAAGAGTTAGATTTTGTTGATAATAAAACTCAAACAAGTTAGGGTTGTTTCTTGAATCTTTCTTGTAGAATTTGTACACCAATCTTTCTCTAACTTCAAGAAGTCTTTCAAGACACTCCTCATGAGATTTTGGACTAAGACTTTTGAACTTGGGTTTCCGGATTTTGATCTTGCAAGAAATCATTTGAAAGAACACATGTGTGGGGTTTAATTGTTCTTTACTTTTCTTAATGAGTTGTTTTTACCACAAACAACTCCTTTAAAAATTTCAAACTAAATGTCTATGTCTCAATTCCTTTTCATTCCACAAGGTCCATTATGTGAAAATCAAGGTTTCAAGAGCATAGTTTCCTAGGTTGACTTTAGTATGAGAAAATTATGATGTAAATCCAAATGCTTAGAAACCTCTAAGGATAAAATCCCTAGGGAAAGCAACAACACTTGGATTCGATCAAAGGTATTTGCACCTCCTAAAGGGTTTGAAATTTGAAGATTTTGTGAATGTTTATTTTCAAATTTTTTTTATCAAAGAAATGTGTTGTCGATTCCAAGAACGTGTACAATCCTAGGATGAAAAGACAATATCTTTTGGGTTCCCGCTTGGATAAATATAGCTGTGCATGTTCAGTGTGGATGATTAGATGCTTGATCACACTGGCTCCCCTCCATGACACAACTTCTTGGGTCAGCCAAACATCAATACCCATGAATCTCCCATGGCATACTTTTCATCTTTACAACTGAATCGCATGTATACGTGGGGCGGCTTCAAAGGACATGACCTTTTGCACCAAAAAATAGAAAGAATTTTGGCCTTTGCTGAATAAGGGGTTTTAATGTGAGAATTTTGTTTGTGGGGGACTATCCATGTGGCGAGAGACCATTCTTTCCCTTCTCGTTGGAATAATCCTTGTAATATTGGCCTTTGTTCCAATATCCACACTTATATCCCAGGTGGAAGTCGCTTGGCTTTAGCATGTTCCCAGTTGGGTTGTTCCTTTGGGTGATTACTTTTCCCCACAAGGAAATCCCTCTAAGATAAACAAAAGCGAGCAATCATATCCGTAACTCGATCAATCTTTGTTTCAAACCAAAGAGAGAATTTACTCAATATGCTCCACTCACACTCGCAATATTTGTTCAATTTTAAAATCCCAAATTGAAATGTGGAGGCAATCTTTTATGCAACTTAATGTCACCAAAAAGACTTTTGATTCTCAACATCGCTGTGAAGTGCGAGAGAAGTGCATACACCTTTTTAAATGAAATTACTTTACAAAAAAGATTACAAGACACAAAAGCACATGTTCATTTTAATTTCCAAAGGAAAAATTGAGTTCTTTTTAAAGCCCCAAAATTTAAATATGAGAGTTGTTTGTCAAATTTTTAGAACCTAAATTGAAATTTAATAAGTTTCTAAGGTTCAATTTTAATCCAACTTTGAAAAAATCAAATCAGTGATTGATTTTAAACCCAAATTGAAAGGTGAGTTGGTTTAAAACAGAAAACGAAAGTAAGAATTGGAGCCTCAGATTATAACACTAAGCATTAAAAAATGATATTTTTTCAAATCTTTATTTCGATGTTCAATGATTAATCTTCTTCAATTTCACTCCACTTGCTTTTGTTCAAACTTCAATGATTTTGTTATTTTTAGTTTTCCTCGCCTTGCTACACCATAATACTACACCTATAATAAGAATACAAAGAAATACGTGGATTAAATGTTTAAGAAAAAACATAAAGATAAGCAAATCATTTTATCAATATATTCTCAAAGTTTTGAATTTTGATTAGAAACAAATACTTTTCCGTTTGCATTAATGGGCATTAAAGCCATTTCAAAAATAAATATTTTATCGTAGCTATGATTAACATCATTTAAGCAAGTTGAATAATGAAAACCCACTTTACAAAATATATTGCTCGAGTCAAACCTCAATCTTAGTGGCGATTAATGCATTTAATTTGCCTTCAATGATTTTTTAATTTTTTTAGACCCCCCGCCCAAACTAGGAATAAAAATTAAACTCCAAAAAGTAGCAAGATCTTGATATAAATGTGTCCCCCTCAAGAATAGAAACTATAGTGTAACACTTTTCAAATTTGAATTCTAGAAATAAGGGAAATCTTGCTATGGAGAACCACGGGCTATTTTAGCATTTCGAAATGTCATGCATGTCAACAATAGTGGCTGATAAGAAGTAACAATTAAATGCATGTCAATAAAAAAATGATTTTTATTGACTTAGCCAGCATAAAATATTAAATGGGTGATGTCGAATAGCAACGATGTAGTATTTAATTCATTTATGATCTTAACTGGCTTTCAACATGTAGACATCACACCCTTCAAAAATTTAAGCTGCAAGAAGAGATCGAGCAATCCAAACCATAAAACTACCTACATGAATCAATATTTAGTCAGACACAAATATACACCGTACATATTTTTCTTTTCTTTAGAGAGAGTATTTAGTCAACTGATGCAAAGAAATGACAGTTAAAAATCTAGGCGTGGTAGAAGCACTCATTTTTGACGTCAATTAATTTAAATCTCTAGACTCCTTTCAATAAAGAAACTTTCAAGCTAATTCAATTGGCATGAGTAAAGCCAAGTTTAACCTTCATGCATCATCCTCCTAGCATAAGCAATATCCACGTGTGAGATAAACACGGGCTTAGAATTGGGAAATGCACATTTCACTTCCTTTGGAATAGCACAAGAATGCTTTAATTTTGTGATTTGAATGAATGATGTGTCTTTGCGGATGAGTAGGTGAAAAATAGTAGATAAAGCCACCATTAAAAAAAATTAAAGCTTGAACCTGCCTCTCCATCTAATGTAAATAAATAGGTTGGTACTGTGTAGAAACCTATCCCAAGTTTGAATAAAGTTCAGTTGATGTTTGAATGGTGACCTGATAGTGGAAAAATAATTGATGGTATTCCTTTTACTCAAAATGATGTGGTATTTAAGTCTTCTAAACAAATAGTCACAACTATGATTATAGATCTCAGTGCAAATTTATGGCAAAGCATTCCTAAAAGGCATGTTATATACAATTTTTTTGGTGAAGCTAAGGATGTAGAAGAAGTGAGGAAGTGCTCACAAGCAACATCTGAGTTCAATTCAATTGCTTTGAGCAAACACCCTCCCTTGCATAGGCAGGAAGAGAATCAGGTCAAGTTAAGAGCTCTAAGGATGGCATCTTGTGCTGATAGCCCATTCACAACAAAATTAGTGAAGTAAAAACTCAAAGGAATTTCCTTGACAAAAAAAATCACTCTTGAGAAAATTAGGGATCATGTTGCAGGACTGCAACAGTTTATTTTTCAGGATAAAGGAAATGCTGAATATAACCAATTTACTAAGCATCAAGTAGATGAGAATACATGCCAGTTGTGCACGGTTGGGGAGCTTTAGTTTCAATCACCTTCTCTTTATTGTACGTCTTATGGTGCATGAATAAAGCGCAATGCAATGTATTATACTATTGGTGTTGGTGTTACAAGAAATTATTTCTGCATGGCATGTTATGATAAGATGCAAGATTTTGCAATAGGGTTGGATGGGGTTACTTACCTCAAGTCAAAGCTAGACAAGAAGAAAAATAGTGAAGAAACTGAATAAGGGTGGGTACAATGTTGTAAATGCAAACTATGACAACATCAGATATGTGCCCTTTTCAATGCCAGAAGGATTGAAAATGACGATTTAGATTGCATTTGTCCAAATTGTTATATAATAGATATTGAGAGACGTGAGCGGAAGCCTTTACTTCAAAGTGCCATTCTTGGTGCAAAGGATCTTCCTAAAACATACTTGAGTGATCATATTGAGTAGAGACTTTCCTGATGCTTAAAGCAAGAGAGAAAAGAAAGGGAAAGGTCAATGGGGAAGAGCTACAAGGAGGTTCCAAGAGCAGAGGCTCTTGTTGTAAGAGTAGTGTCATCTATTGACAATAAATTAGAAGTAAAGAAAAACTATAGGACTCGCACAAATTCATCAACCAGATCAAATTTTACTAACAACTTAAGCAATCTGCAAAAAGAGGCTCGTCAAGATTTTTCATGGACCTCTCATGATAGTGGAAATAAAATTTCTCCAAAATAAATGAACAGGAAAAGAAAAAGCTCAGGATTGCCTCCATCACAAAGAGTTGCATGGGAAGCAATGGCAGGTATCTAGGAGGACCAAACACCCATGTTCTCTATGGATGGGAAAGAACGTCTTGCATCAGTAGCAATGTCTAAAGGGTGGGTATTGACTGGAGATCCAGTTAAAGATGAGAGTGTTCATCTTTCTCACCTATATTAGAGTGCACCTGACATCATTCTGTTGAAGGCGGGTATCACTAGTAAGACTGGTGAGTTGATAACCAGAAAATTAGTTTGATAAAACAACTACAAAGATCTGTGTAGCATTTTTAAATGACGTATTGTAGTAAAATAAGGATCATTTGCAACAACCAACTGCAGTGAGTTAAGTAGTAAGTATCTAAGCACCATATTTGAGAGAATTTCCCCTTGATGCATTTGATCTCTTGCTAGGAACTATAAAATGAAAGGGCGTGATATACAACAAATCATTTAAACTTTCAATGCAACGTATAAAAATCAATGCATCCTATAAGAAAATCACTTGTTGAATGATTTAAGACTAAGTAATGATACTTTTGTGCCTGACAAAAACCAAAAGGATGTCACTACAACAATATAAAAGATTAATAGTGTAGGATTTTAACAAAGTTTCACCAATAAAGAACAAAATGTACTGAACTAAATTGATGTCTTAGGTGCAAACACATAAACTTTACTCCATGTTTGGAAAGCAAGTTCTAAAATATTTTCAAAATATCGAATGATTGTAATCAACATGAAATATGAGCTATGAAAACTAAACAAATCATGTTGAAATCGATGGCAGAACAACATGTATTACATTAATGACTTTTAACATCTCACATAGAATACATAATTGAAGCTTATTTAAAGCACAAAAGCCAAGCTGGTAAAAAATGGTAACCCAAATGAGACAACGTGAAAATAAGGTTTCACATAGCCTCAAATATGCCCTCCTTCTAGTGCCATTATGTAGATGCCAAAATCTGCAAGAGAGAGACTTAAACTATCCCACACGTTAGCTTAAGTTATTTTAAATCAACAAACTCAACATCTCTATGATAGAAATTCGTTGAATATGATATGCTATGAAGTGGATAAAATTAGCTCTCAATGTGGAGTAACTTTGTTCAAATTGTAGATGAAAATGAAGGAGAAAAGCCTTGAATTTATAGGTGAGATTGAGAGAAGAAGAGGAAACTTTGAGGAATGTGGGACTAATCCTCAACCAATAGGAAGAAGCCACTTTTCATCATGTGAATGGGCCAAGGATTTCCAAGTATTGATGAATGCACCCATAAATGCCATTATTTAAAATTTGAAATTAGTGAAATGACAAGGTGGAGGGAGAGTCAAATGGAGTTGGCAACTTGGCTCAAGGTAAAAGGACTTGTAAGATGAAATAAATTCCTTTTTGGAAGGACACATCTCATTTGGAGGGAGATTTGAAATGGAGGAATATTCCAATAAATGATTTATTGTGCAAGTGGGAAAAGCTAGAGGATGGGACATGGATTAGAGTTAGCATTAATCAAAGATTTAATTAATTAAACAAATATTAGGTGATTGTGACATTCAACTTGAATTTTGGATTTATTTAAATTGAATGAGAAGATAAAGATCATTTAGATATTTAATTAAACATTTGGATTTATTTAATTAAATGGAAAAACTTTAGGAGATTAATTAAATAATTTGATTTATTTAATTAAGGAGATAACCTTAGGATATTAATCAAATAAACTTGATTTATTTAATTGATTAGCGAATATGATTTAATATGAGGAATGTATGATGTTAATTTTGTATGTCTACAAAAATAAATAGAAATTCTAGAGAGCATAGGCATAGAATTGATGCTCTTGCTCAAAGGATTAATGAAGAAACAAACAAATAAAATCAACATCCAAACCTGGTTAAAGCAATACATGAGGAGTCTCCCTCTTTGCAAAAAAAATATCCTATGTCACAACCATAATAGGAGCTAAATCCTTCTTTGGACATTATCGTTCGACCTCCCATTGTGATTAACTTAGATGTCGATGATGAGGTTGCTAAGATTGATGATGAAGTGCATAACGAATTGAATACATTTTTTTCCTCTTCTATGAGCTTAAATGATAATTCTCCTAGGAAGAGTGTTGAACTTGGTGATAATCCTAGTCCTACACTTGCTATTGTCCCTTTGGCTATTTTTCCACCTTCGGTATAGGATGAACACGATTGGGAGTAGATAAATTTCTAATAGGTTGAATTGCATGTGCCTTACTAGTCTTTTCTATTGTTTCTTTTTCATGTCCCTTTATGTGATTGCATGTGTGTAATGTGATCCCCCATATTTTTTTGTTTGATGTATCTCTCTCTTTTTGTGGCATTCCTCTATTTGTACCTACATTCTTCTCTATCATAAACCTTTATCCTTTCTTTGTCTTTTGTTTTCATTTTGGGGATTCAACACAAGGCACCAAGACATTTATGTCTCTTCCATTTTGACCCAAAAGCTTTTCCTTTATATGTTTCTCTTGTCTTGTGTTTTCCTTTTGGGGATGATGCAAGGCGTCAAGACATTCATGTCTCTAACATGTTGACCCGAAAGGTTTTTCTTTATTTTTTATCTCTTTTTATCATTCTTATTGTTTCATGAATATTTGCCGAATGATGACATTTTTAAGCTCTCTTAAAAACATTGTAGCTCAAGAACATATTGACCCTGAATCCATGGATCCCTCATGTGTTCAGAGTTTTGGGGGCAACCCCTCTTTCCCTTTTTTCATGATGTAGTTTCATTTGGAAACATATGAATTTTCATAGGGCTTTCCAAGATAGCTCTCATGTCTTCTTTATTGTTAGCATTTATGATTTTCTACTTTAAAGTAACTGCTCACATTATGGTATTTATAAATTTCTTTAAAGTGAAGGCATACATTGGAATTATTCTTTTGCATTTCATGTTTCATTATGTAGTCTTTTTGCTTCATGTGATGTGTCTTTCACTTTTTGGTGACATTGGGTGTAATTTCCTTGAAGAGAATGATCTCTCTTAGCATATTATATTCCTCTTAGTGGCTTGATGTGGCACACTGTATCCTCTAATTTATGAATCTTCTATTATTTGATTGGTCCTCTCTTGGAGACATTAGGCACAATGTTCCTTGAGTTAAGACCTTACATGAATTAAGAAAGACTCCATTGAACATTCCTTACATTATAATTTTGGTTATATGGACACCTTTCATAATAGACTTTGCTTTCGTATGGAGCCATCTTGTTTGATCATGAGTATAACACATATGAAGCTTTTCTTTCCTCATGAAGCTCGAAGATCATTGTTTTGTGGTGCCTTATCAAATTTAGCAGGAAGTATAGCTTTGGTCTGGTTGAATGGGAAGAAAAAATTAGGCATGACTTTCCCATAGCCACTTTCTTGTGTATGTGAGCACATACCGATCATGTGCATATGTGTCTCACCTTCTTGGGTACTCACCCAACGGACAACTTGAAGTTTTGTTGCCTCAAACTGTGTTTATTTCTGGACAAACAACTTAGATCTGATCCACATCACGTTGGAAAAATGGTCCAAGCTTGATCCACCTCCTTTTTATTTCTTTCTCCTTTTTGTCTTTGGCAGTGTATCCTTGTGCCTTCCTTTTGCTCCTTATATCAATTTTCATGTGTGCTCTTTAGTGCATATGTTGGTTTGCCATAGGATCTTGATCTTGGGGGCTTGTGCATCCCTCTTGATTTTTGCCATCCTATACTACTAGAACTGGTACATTTGAACCTCTGTTGATGTAGGTTTTGCCTACTTTAGTGTGAGTTTGAAGCAAGTTCATCCTCTCACTAAAGTGGGGACTAAATGTAGTGTAGAAATATGTATCCCTCTATATTTTCACTCTTTTTTAGGCCCTTGTAAATTGAATGGACTTAATTGTGCCTCATTTAGGATGTTATAAAAAAATTCTTACACTTTCACACTAATCTAGGGTTTTCATTCATAAATTCAACTTCTTTATGCCTTGTTTGGCCTTATTTTGCATCCACAAGCCTTGATTAATGCATCTTTCTGAGATTAATCTCGACATGTATATGTAATGACCAATCAAAAATTAATACTTTTGGATTGTGTGGCTCAGATTTAGTGATCTGGGAATCATACGTCACCTTGGGTGTATGGGTCCCACCTATGTTTTGGGGCCCCGATCTGGATTTCACATGAATCTAAGCATTTCTTGAAAAATGTGTCCCATAGCCTAGCCTAATGAGACTCATATGCCACTTTTGTCATATGAGTCTCATCTGGCTTAGACCTAAATTAAATTCAAATTCTTGTTTGGATTTTATTCTCCTAGATCTGATGTCATCTTGTAGTGTTGTAATTTTAGAAAATTTGGCATAAACAAGTATAAATACAAGATTATTTCACATATTTTATCCTAGCAAGTTGAAGAAGCATTCTTATAGAAAATTGGAAATTACAAGAGTTTACAAGAGCATTCAAGAGCCTTCAAGAGCTGATTATCAAGTGTTTTGGAGCATTATTCAAGTATCAAGCATCATGTCAAAATCATCATGCATCATGTTTGTGTTTGAGCTAACATTTGTGATGTAGGGTTTCATGATTTAAGAAAGTATTCAACTCAATATCTTCAACATTCAATAAAGAGTCAAGATCCACATCCATTGTAGCCATTTCATACATGTTTGTGACATCTTATTCTAAGGTCGGGTGAGTTGCAACATTGCTTATTTTTTCATTTATTGAAGTTTTCATTTGATTTCATTACAAGGTTTGATTGCCAAAATGGGGTTTCATTAAGACAAACCCCTTTCCACTAACAAAATAACATTTTCCCTCTCTTTAGTGAGTGATTTGCAGATCTAGGCTGAAGAGACATTGAAGAGAAAGATTGGAAAGAAGCTTTCAAGTGTGAAAATTTGTCAAAGTTGTCACCTTGTTTAGAAGATCATTGAAAGGCATCTACATAGTAGAATTCAACAATTCAAATCCAAAAATCATGTTCACAAGATAGAGCAGAGGTTGAAGAGTAGATTTAGACTTTGAATTTTCAAAAAAGCCAAGCAAGACTTCAATATGCCACTTCTGGCATATGAGTCCATGTATAGGGCTTTTTCAAGTTTTCAAGTGTTCTAGACTTGTCTCTACCAGATTTTTGTTCCTACCCAGAAACCCTAATCTAGGACTAAATTTCCTAGCCTAGTGTATGAATCCCAAAGTGCATTAAAATCAACATTTTTAGTATTTCGCGTCTTCATTCAAGCTTCTATATCTAGATATCATTAGGTTTGATAATTATATTTTACAAGTTGCTTGTATTTCCAAGCAATAAGTAATTTATGTAGGGTTATGGATGGTGTAATGAAAAGGATGATGATGGCAACTATATCTGGATAGGGCAAGATCAAAAAGAAGTAGAGAAAAAAAGGAAATAGGGGCCACAAAGTTGATTGGTCCGGGAAGATGGAGACAAAGGATAGCCTCAAGGAAACTATGGGAGACTTAAAGATGGCTTGGAGTCTATTTGAGGAAGCTTATTCCTCTATTTTGTGTCTATTTTTTCTACTTCATCTCTTTAGTTAACTAAATTTTTGATATCTTTCTTAGGTTAGTTTTGGATAATGGCTTGTTAAGCTTGATCTTTGTTAATTTACTCTATACTTTTGATCTTAGGATTATGGACCTTTTTGGAACTTATAACAGGTTATACCTACCTTATTCAACTTTTTAGGTTGATGTTAATATGGTTTGGCTAAAAATTTACTGACTCCTAGATAGTCGTATATCTTTTGATTATATTGGTGTTGGTTGATGTGTTTTTGATTGGTTTTGGTGAGGATATGTGTTGTGGTTTCTAATCTTTTTATCTCCTTTATTTTTTTGTTTTATTTGGGTGTTGTTTCCTTGGATTGTTTTTTTGTTTCTGTATGGGATCAGGGCCCTTTCCCTACTTAATCAATAAAAAAAATAGTTATTTTATATATTAAGGATGAAAGATTCCATATTAAGATGAATTCTGTTAGAGTAAAGGTCTTAACTTAATTATGTTGATTAAGTTACCTTTATTCCCTTCTTAAGATTTCATATTAGTTTGCATAATGTGACATTTAATAATTTTATTAATTATTAAATGTTTTCTTATTAGGGCTTCTATTAGGGTTTTATTAGGGTTTGCATGATCTCCTTTTTATAAGGATTGATCCCATTGTATTTTATATCAATTCATTCTCTCATTCTCTCTGATATATACATTTTCAGTTTTTAGAGAATTTGCATGTAGGTGATCTTTGGGGTTTATGGTGTTGTATTTTCTCAACTCCTACATGGTATCAGAGCTTCAGATCTGTAGCTGCTTGTTCTTGTTTTGAAGATTTTTGGAGTTACAAGGGTTTGTTGCAAGCCATTTTTTATTGGAGCCGTCATCATTTTTGCTTCAAAAATTCAGTTTTCACTCATTTGCAGGAAAAAAGATTTATGGGTTTTGTAGCCAGCGTCAAAATCTGAACTGGGTATCTTTTAGATTTTGCATATCTTGCACAGATCTGGAGAAAATCACTGTTGAAAAAATGGCGCGCGTCATTTTTCTCCTAGCTAAAAGTAAAAAAAATCATTTTCTCATATTCTGCTTGCTGAATCAAGAAACGATTTCTGAGTTTTGTTTCTAGCATCAAAATATTTCTGGGTTTTTAGTTTTGTCTACAAACAGTGAGTAGATTTTTCAGAAATCAAGTTTGAAATAAACATTTTTTGCTAGAAAATTCATTTCCTGCAAGCTAAATTTAGTTTTTTAAAAATTCATAACTTTTGGCCATGGTGTCCTTTTTGTGCAAACAAATAGGTGTTGGAAAGGTGTTATAGTACTCTTTCTAGATCTATAGTCTATTTTACCAGAATATTTACCAGGTATTTTTTATTGAGCTTTGTGTGTTTTTACACTTTGTTCAATTACTTGGTTATTCTGGCTCCTACATGGGTTTTGTTTGCGTTGGATGGGTTATTTTGATATGTTTTATCATTGCTGAGATCATTAGTCTCTAAATTTTTCATTTGAAGAGTTATCATGGGTTTCTCTACTCACCCTTCAGTTGTTCTTCTTGAACAGGGTAATTATGAGTCATGGGCAAAGGGTATACTTACACATTGTAAGTGGCTTAATATTTTGCCTTATTTGTATGATCTCATACCTGAACCAACAACTTTAGAGGGCAGATTAGCATGAGATATTATTAAAAATCACATTGCAAGAGTTATATTGTCTAGTGTTGATCATGACACTATGTTGGTTATATCGGACATTGATTGTCCTCACCCACTTTGGACACGTCTTTGGGAGATCTATGGAGACCCTATTCTATCTCCATTCCCAAAGGAACCTGCTTCAGATTGTCTCATACCCATTGCTTGGCGAAAGAATACACCATTTGATCATGATACTTTAGAGGAGCTTGAGTATTTAGACACCCTTACTTATTCCGATGGATCAGAGGTTTCTCTCATAGTTCCTACTCTTCAGACTGAGACTTCATCAACATCTCTTGTTGTTCTTGATTCAGTGCAGCAGAGAATCATACATCTTCCAGACATAGCTACTTTGAACTCTTATGTTGCAGACATATCTTTTTTGTTTGTTGAGTCTTATATTGCAGATTTGGAGGATTATTTTGAGGACATTCATCTCCTCTACCTTGACAGTCAGGTTATCACTGTTTTCCCACCATTATCCATGCATTCAAAGGTTGCATTTCAGTATTCTCCACATTAGTTTGGATTTGACATTATTTGTTTCCATTCAGACAGTGAGACTCTTCAACATCCTATCATGGTACACATCTTGAGACAGATTGGTTCATCATTCTTTATAGGGTTTCTTCAATATAGGTCCATGGATCTGTTTCTTCCCAAGGGGAGGAATATCATTTGCCGCTTCAGGATCTCCTTTTGGATTCTACATCAGGCATCTACCATTGTGACAAGAGTTTCTTCATTGTGGGGGGGCCTTCTTCTCTCTTTCTATCTCTCCTATGGAGATCATTGTACATGTACTTATATATGATAGAAATTGTCTATGAGGGGTATCATGTTATCCACCTCCTATCCTTCTTTCATTAGTGCATTGCATTCCTTCCTTGCATTCTATTTTGGGGAGGAGTTTTGTTCCCACTGGGTTTTCTTTTTTACCCTATTTCATTTAGTGTGCATTGATTTTGTACATGGGTACCTGATTTGGCCTTGTTGTCGGGACCCATTGCTTTTGCTTTCAGTAGCTTCTTCTAGGTTTTAGCTTCTCCGTATGTCTATCTTAAGGGGGGGTGTTAGAGTAATTGGGTATTTACTTTATTAATTAAACAATATTTGTTTAGTTACTTAAAGTTCCCTTTTACCTCTTTTCACTTAAGCTAACATTAGGTGCATAATAATTAATTTTTTTATTAATTATTATTGTGCAAGCTTAGGGTTTTCCTTTTTAGGGTTTTCATCTATATATGGTTGAAAACTATCTTTTGTATCATTAATTCATTTTACATTTTGTGTGAATTCAATTGCTCCACATTTTTGAGCATTTCTTTTGTTGCTTCTTTTTGCTTCTCCTTGTAACAGGTTATTTGTTTTCAAAGATCTTTTGGGCTTCTGTGGTGTTGTATCTTCTCAACTCCACACCTGCTGCTTCCTGTTCTTGTTTTGAAGTTTTTTGGAGCTTCAAAGGTTTGGGGCTTGTTTTCTTGATCTAGGGCACACCTAAAATTTTGAAGCATTTTCAGCTCAAATGAACATTGCCATTGCGTCTGCAGCGGTCCAAAACCCCTAAATCGACTGTTCATTCGTCCATTTTGGACAAAGTCGAAATTTGAGGCAAATTTTTTTTTACAATACAGCCGTACGACTGTCGCCTGCCTGGTAAATTTATTTTTTCGGAAAAAAAATTCTGCCTACTTTTTGGAAAAAATTTCGTCAAATATTTTTATTTTGCAAAAAAATTGGTTAATGAAATTTCTGTTTTGATTTTTTTTATTGGAAAAAATTAAAGAAAAAAAAATCAAAAAAAGCAAAAGCCTTTTTAAGGCTTGCTTAGGCTGGGCGGGACACTGCGCAGACCCTGCGCAGTGTACCCTGCACCTGCATAGGGAGCTGTGGTGGGAGTGGGCCCATATGCCTCCCCCACCCACTTGTTTTTAAATTTTTTAAAAAAAAAAAATTCAGCCATAACTTTTTATGATTTTTTAAAAAAAAAAATCAAATGTTTTTTTATTTGTTTTTTTTATATAAAAAACAATTTTTTTTTTGTACTAGCCAAATTATGCATTTACGGTGATGGCCATTTGACCTTCAAATTTAACACAGTGTTTTTTGCTGCGATGGTTGTATGACCGTCAAATTTAACCCAGCACTAGTTTTTTCCTCTTTGGAGCTGATTTATTCCGGAGGCCGTAACTTGGGCATACGATATTGTTTTTTGGCAAACGAAATATCATCGGAAAGCTGGTTTTCTCATATTTCCAGTGGTGTGTGTCTCATCACTTATTTTTTCTATTGGTGCATTCTATAGCTAGTTGAAGACAAAAGGGCTATTTTCAGTCTCAAGCTCATAACTTTTGATCAGTTTCTCCGTTTTTCACAATCTCAATGGCGTTGGAACCGTATTTCAGGGCTCTTCAATTTCATCCATGCCATTTTTCCATATTTCACTCCAGGTATCTTTTATTCAGTTATTTGTGTTTTCACACTTTGGTGGATTACCTGGACATATTTGCTCTTGGAAACTTTTTGTTCACATGGGATGCTTTGTTCTTGGTTGTTATTCATGTATCTCTAGCATTTTATCATTTAAGGACATTTTGAGTATCATTTGTAAGCAATCTTTTATGTAAACACACTGAGATAAAGTGCCACACTATTGTACATGCATCTTTTGGGGATTTTGCACATAAGGTTGTGCCATATTTTGTATTCGCACTAATATTATAAAGTGCCATGAGGGGTTGTGTAGTTTGCCTTTGTTTGCCATCACACCTTTGTCTAGTGAGTGTCCCTCCATGACGACTATGGATCCATATGATTCCAACCTCATGCATGTGTGCTTTGTTTTGCACACCACTTTTTCAGTTGCAAGTGCTTTCTTGTGTACTTTCAGATGTTGTATCTTCTTCATGCACTACAAGGTGTTGCACACTATTTCAGTGGATCTGTCAGGCTCTCCCAGTTCAGCATTATGGGGGGGTTATTATACTGTTTGTGCTAATGCTTCCTTGGTTTCGCCTTGGAAGGAATCTTCCATTCTCAGTTGATCAGTGTTTCAGACTATTGGTTCTTATACCATTTGTATCTTCGTTCTAGGTGTTTGCCTTTGTTTGCCATCTAATTTGAGTAGTGTCATTTGGGGCACTCATACAGATTTTGTATCTTTGTTCCAAGTGTTTGCCTTTGTTTGCCATCTGATTCGAGTAGTGTCATTTGGGGCACTCATACAGATTTTGTATCTTCGTTCTAGGTGTTTGCCTTTGTTTGTCATCTGATTCGAGTAGTGTCGTATGGGCACTTATGTAGATTGTTGTCTTCTTGTTCCTGATCATCCTATCTTCAGCGGAGGTTCTGCAACACCATAGCAGTCATCTTTCGACAGTTGTTTGCAGCTTCTTTTGTTTTTGTGATGTTCTTCTTCTTGGCCTTCTGCATCTCTTTTTGGAGTAGAGCTTTTTCCCATGAGGTTTTCTCTATTTCTCCATTTTATAGATATTTGGTTGTATTTGGGTACCTGATCTGACCTAGTTGTTGGGACCCATGTTGCCTTGTTGCATTGTAGTTACCTTTGCTTTTCTGCATTTGTTTGTAGCTGCACTGTTGCTCATCTTAAGGGGGGGTGTTAGAGTAAAGGTCTTAACTTAATTATGTTGATTAAGCTACCTTTATTCCCTTCTTAAGATTTCACGTTAGTTTGCATAATGTGACATTTAATAATTATATTAATTATTAAATGTTATCCTATTAGGGCTTCTATTAGGGTTTTATTAGGGTGTGCATGATCTCCTTTTTATAAGGATTGATCCAATTGTATTTCATATCAATTCATTCTCTCATTCTCTCTGATATATACATTTTTAGTTTTCAGAGAACCCTTGCTTGTTTGTCTCCATCTCTTTTTTTGTGACAGGTTATTTGCATGCAGGTGATCTTCAGGGTTTGTGGTGTTGTATTTTCTCAACTCCTACAAATTCATATTTAAAAGAAGTTATAGTATTACTTGAATACCAACCTACCTAATCTTAACAAGCCATATCAAATGTATATTAAAATATGGAAATTTTATATAGTAAATACTGAAACAAAGGAGAAAATTAGAATTGATCCAATGAGAAATTTTCTATCTTACAAATTTCTGAAAATAAAAATATAAATGGCTAAAAAAGAAGACATTTAACAAACTTAAAATTGTTTTATTATTTCTTTAAAAGTTCTTTTACATCTCAAATATTTTCCAACAAACCCTTGTACAAACTATGTCTTATTAATAAAAGAGTGAGAATGTTTACCTTATGGATGATTGACACTTTTTGAATTTTAATATAATCTAGATTTTATTTTTTGGGTAGAATTTTCTAATGTGCTCTTTTGGGTCCAAGCTTCCAATAGCTAGAGGCTAACTACTTGAATAAAAATCAACTTAACACTATATTGAGTACAATCAAGTACAATGTGCATATTTATTTTTTTGGGCCCTTGAACATGTTCCCACACTACAAATAAAACAAGGTAATTTCCATATTAGCATACGACCCACCTTGTTTCAACATGAAAGACTCCTAGTAGCATGTTGAAGCCATCATAACATTGGCCCATAGCAGGGATAACTTTAGTGGTGAATCTTCACCAATTGGCGAATATTTGAAATCAAGACCTCTAAAAATGGCAAATAATATAGGTTAGAAAGGATGCTGAATCACCAAGTTTTATCAAATTTTTTTTGGTCCCAATTAATTCGCCAATGTATTATTTTTTAAATGACACATCATCGGATCTGATTCACCAGTAGTTTATACTGTAATTAAAAATATTACTTATATTCGCTAGTAATTTTATATTCTTACAATGAATTTTTATGGTATATTCGCCACTAATAATAATTTACCATTTCATTTTAGGGATATTTTAGCCTTTAATAGTTTTATTATTTATTGTCATCGATTAGCTTTTTAATCGAATGGCTACAAGTGAATTTTGTGACTTTATTTGTACGTGCCTTTTAAAAATGTTGTTGAGGCCCGAAATTTGTTTTGGGCCACACGATTAGATTTGATCAAACAAATTTTGGGACTCAACAACCTTTTTAAAAGGCACGTGCAAATAAAGTCACATAATTCACTAAGTGCATATTAAATCGTTGTATCAGCGAGACATCCCTAACTGTCCCACAGATGATGTTCACTCATGCCGATAAGGCTTCCATACTCCACCTGGGGTCCACCAAGGCACAGGTACACCACTTGTGTAATTCTGGAGAATCATGAAGGGAATCTACAATATTCATGCGAAGCTCCCAGAAAGAAATTTGATCGAAGCTCTGTATCGTTGTATCGGTAGGACATCCCTAAGTGTCCCACCAATAATGTTCACTCATGCCGATATGCCGATGATGTACGATTTTCAAGTGAGATTTTTTTAAAACACTTGATCTGTGTGTGCCGCTGTCCCCAGACCCCACGAGGGGGCGTTGCCCCCTCGACCCCCATAAGAGGGCTCTGCCCCCTTGACCCCACTGGTGGCTGTTGCCGTCGAGCCCCTACTTCAATATTAAAAAAAATAAAAAAAATATGGGGGAACTGCACCGACCAAGTATGCAAATTTTTAAAGGAGAGATTCGCCATTTTAGTGAATCGTTTTAGTGATTATTCACTAGGATTCACCAATGTGATTTGTTTTTTTACCAATTATCCATTAAGATTTTCCAAGAATTTACAATTTTTTGAATAATGTGCATAAGATTCGCCAAGGAAAATTAATATATTTTTCAAATAAAAGGAAAGATTCGCTAGGATTTTACACCTTTGTTGAGGGGGGGTTTCTTAAAGTTATCACTGGCCCATAGTCATGGTCACCTATCTCCAAAAATGTTTTTATATAATATATAAGAGTGAAAATTTTACCATAACCACATAATAAAATACTACACACTTACACATAATCACTCTATGGAAGAATGAAGACTACTTGACACAAGATAATGCAATTCCTAGACCTTTCCATCTCATAACACATGTAATTAACTTGAGAATAGTCATCAAAAAAATATCTCATAATAATTGAGTATGTATCTACATCATTTTCTAGTAAAAATATTTTATTGTTAGCTTGATGTTGGGTATGTGCAAGATCATCATGGAAAAAATAGGCCCTTAAGTGGCAATAAAATTCAGAAAATCAGAGTTAGGCAACTTGACGTAAAAATTTGAATAAGTTATCTATATTATTTCAAAAATATGTAAGAATAGAATCTATAGAAAATTGAATGTAGTTTCTAAACTACTAGGTTTATTTATTTTAAAATAAAATCTATTTGGTGAAAATTTGAAATTTCAATGCAGTAGTACTTAAATTTCAAGGAAAAAATAAGAAGTAGGTGTCTATCTCACCACCCTAACCACAATAAAATGATAAATTTTTTATAAGATTTTAGATACAACTATGGGACTCATGTCCCAATGTGATGCATATTTTTTTGTAATTTTTTTCCAAGTAAATAATTAATTATGATTTTTTTATTACAAATTTTACAAAATATAAAAACTCGTATGTCTAGCCACCTTAACTTGGTCAAAAATTCATGAAATTCATTTTTTTTTAAAAAATCCTATAGTATGCAAAGCATAGAATGTGACACATGTTTTAGATTCAAAAAATGTGATACCATTTGAAAGTTATAGATGTTTTTCAATCAGCCTATCAATTAAGACTTTAGTCGTAATTCAAATAGAAAATGAATAATAATTATTTATTAAATTCAAAGTAAAGCATAATTTATATTGGTGGAAAGCTGAGAATATCCTTAAAAACCCTTTTCGTTTCATCAATTTTGAGTAAAAAAAATCATCAGCCACATGAGCCATCATATCACTTAGATATCGCCACTTTTTGGCCCATCATGATCCTACACATACCCTATTGTTCCTTGCACACATGCCCTACTAAAAACAAGGATCCCCTTTTTTTTTCTTTGTCCTTTTTATTTAGTCTAAGTCTCTTTCTCGATCTTGTGTTTAGGGATTAATGATTTTTATTTAGAGAAGATTTTGGGGGACTTGGTTAGAAGGATTTTAATGGTTAGGATCTTGAAATTAACAATCTTAAGTTGGATTTGGTTTGGGGTGTATTACATAATTTTAACCTTAGACAAGATGTAGAGATTTTAAGTTCTTGAGGATAGTTTTGTATAGATAAAGCGAAATTTTTGACATTAGATAAATTATAGAGATTCAATATCTATATGGCTATATCCATAACATACCAAATATCATGCAAGTTTGAAATTTCTTGCATGATCATACTTTAGTGTTCTACACTTTGTCATGCCCGAGTGGGCCATTAATGGAAAATTTTAAAGGAAGTATATGAGTCAAAACTTATGATAACTTATTCATTAACACTTTAGCTTCCCATTCAAGTTTTTCAAAGAGCTCAAATCATTCTTACAATATCATCATTGATAGGTGGTCGATTGGTGAGGTCGACCCTCAACAAACAATGCACAATTTATTTGCTTGTCTTCACACACTAGGTATGTTGGCCTTGATGATTTTCACGGTTGTTTAAAAGAGTGTTTAAAATCAAGTTTATGTCAGTTAGATCAATCCACATTGTTTTGAAAAATCCTTTGTTTAAAATACTCTTTAAAAAATTAAGTTTTCACAAAAGCATCAAAAGCCCGACTCTCTTAAAAGTGTGACAATTAATGACATTTTGAATGAGGGATTTGTTTTTCTCGTGTGGAATATTACCCTAGGTCATTTTAAAATTCTTCCCTCGCCTTGCAATATTGATCAATTAGGGCATCACAAGAGGGAAAAGCTATCAAATTCAAGGGGTTTTCTGACATTTATTCTTAAGTTTTGAATGTAACCTTTCAATCATTGCATCAACATATACCTTATGCAAGTTTGGATTCATTCAGTATAGATCCACCCCAATCATGTCTAAGAGTTATGGCACTGATTTATGTAAAATAGATTTTGGCACGACAAGACTCCCTAACACTTCTAGGGTTTTTCACCTAAAGGGAGAGAGGTAGGCTAGAATGCTAGTGTTCACATGCAAAGATTTGGGGTTTGGATAGGTGTGATGTGTGTGAGTGATGTAAAACGTGTCTAAATTAAATGGTTTTAAATGTTGGAAATGAAAATAAGTAATTGAATACTAATGCTAAACCAAGAAAGTGAACTATGCTGGAAAACACACTGTGATATACAAAAACACCTAGAAAAATGAAGAGGAATGTAAACAAAATAGAATAGGGAAATGAAATAGAAAGAATGCACCTGGAAATGAGTTGGAGAATAGAAAAGAGATTGGAAATGTTGTTGATGCTGAAATTTAGGCCTCTTGGGACACTTATGCCATTCTGGGTGACTTAGTCCCAGGTCTAGAAAAAACTTCACCAAAACCTGTTTCTGCCAAATGGGTGTCAAAATCTACAAAAACCTCTGAAAAAAAAAGTTTAGTGGTACTAGGCCACCATTGTTGGTGACTTAGTCCACTTCTGAATTTCTAAACATCGGAGAATGGAAATTGAAGCCCTTGGTCTACACTTCTTCTTTCTCAAATCTAAAATTGTAGAACTCGGCCTATAGGTGTTCTCCAAGCTCCAATTAGATTTTTTTGCAACCTTCAAGGCTTTTATATTTTGATGAAAACACTTCTAAACCAACCCTTTGACAAACCTGCAAATAAGACCTACAAATGACACAAAGAGAGAAAGAAATATTGGATGTTAGGGCATAGGGGTTTGCCTTGGTCAAACCCCTTTTAGATAATCAAATCAAATGAAGAGACAAGATAATGAAAAATGAATAAATAAAGTTATTACCTTTCCACGATTAGAGATCTTGGATTGTTGCAGCAATGGTTGTGTTTTTCAGCCCTTGAATGCTTTAGAAAAGATGTCTTATTGACTTAGAAGGTAAAACACTAGCTTGCTTGAGAAGAGTGGTGAAGAGAAGAAGATAGGAGAAAAAGGAAAGTGAGGAGATATAAAATGAGGGGAAAATCCTTATTTATACATGTTGTGCCCTAATTTCACAAAAATACAACCTCACAGGCTAACCTTAGGGTTTTCGAGACAAAATCTCGCTAGAAATTTGATTTAATTTTGATTTTTATGCCAAGGTGGTGACTTATTCCACTTGGACAAATTCAAGTGGTAGTTGGGATTTAAAAGGTGATTAATGATGTTTGTCGGTATTGTCCTCTGAAACACACTGAAGTTGGACCTGTAAGAGCATTAAGGGGTCATTATGCCATAAGAAAGGGTTGATTTAGTGATGAAAAGCCTAGGGAAGTGTGAAAATGTGTTACAACACTTTGCAACACTTTGAAATAAGGCTTGGAAAGGGGTAAAAGGATGTCCAAAATCCATACGAAAAGGCCCAAAATGAGTGAAAAGTGTTAAGGCTACACTTTTTGGCAACACATTTAGCCCCCACTTTAGTGAGAGGATGAACTTGCTTCAAACTCACACTAAAGTAGCCACATGGAGATGGTGAAGGGATGACAAAGATGAAGAAGTTGGTCAAGCCCCCAAGATTCGAGATTCTAAGTCAAGTCAACATCAATGCAAGAGGACATATTCAAGGGTAAATAATTTGCAACAAAATGAGATACATGATCATGCAATGACAAGGACTAGAGGAAGAGAGGAAGGAAAGTAGAAGGATAAAAGGTGGATCAGGCTTCGACCATTTTTCCAACTAGTTGTGGATTAGATCTAGGTTGTTTTTCAAAATATTATACTCACTATGGGGCAATGAGAGTTTTGGTTGTCCGCTTGGTAAGAAGGCCCAAAAAGTGGTTTAGAGAGAAAGTCATGCTAGTGTTTTGGCTTCCCACCATTTAATGAAAAATTCATGCTAGTGTGTCTAATTCATGTTATACTAACCATACCAAAGTTACCTTGTTGATAAATTTGACAAGGCACCACAATGCTTGTGTAAATGCTTGTTAAAAATATTATGTAAAGATTTTTTTGAAGGGGATTTTTTCTTTGTTCATGCGAGGTCTTCTTCTTAGGGAGCATTGTGCCCGATGTCTCCAAGAGAGGACAAATCAGGGTGTCAGATCATTTTCCATGGGATGCCTTGTTTGCATTAGGCCACTTCAATTGATCATACACTCTTGGAAGGCATCAAACCCAATGAAACCACCAAGAAGAGGACACATCACAAGAAAAGAAAAATCATGCCATGGAATTTGGTAAAAAGATGTCGTTAATGAATGCCCACACTTTAAAGTGGTTGCTACACCATCACTATGAGAAATCTCTTAAAAGTAGTGAAGGATAAGGGAAAGAAGACATGAGAGACAAATTGGAAAGCCCTATGTCAAGTCAAATGTTTCAGAAGTAGGCTACATCATGAAAAGGGAGAGTATGTCGCATGCGATTCAACTTAAGACATGTCATGCACAACCCAAGCTTGCTCTTATAAGTGTATGAAAGGTTAACAACTAGTCGAAAGAGACAACAACAAGTGACATATGAGGACAATGCTATTGAACCCATTGCCCTCACTTAGTGTAGGAAAAATGTGAGCTAGGAATGGATGATGGTATGTTGCTCCTCGTGATGGATGCAAAACATGCAATAGTGAGTATGCTATTATCTTATAAATATTACATGGCAAGGAGAAACACCTAATGTTTTTTATGGTGATGGGTAAACAAAGTTTTTCCAAAATTGGCCTTGATAGTATAATTTTTTTCATATATGTGAGAAAGTTCATTGAAACTTGGTTGGTGTGAAATGTTGTGCTTAGGTGGGTAAAGGATGAATTCGGTGTGGTATGAGTGTTGTTTGTGTGATGGTGGGGAAATAATGAAAGGATTCTTAGGATGTACCATGGGATATGTGGGAGGTTCATTGATTGAGGGGGATCTAATGGACACTTACATATGTAGAACCTTGGTGGGCTTGGTTTGATGTATGTCTAAGAAAGGGCAGTCTAGTATCATCTTGGCACCATCACCTAAGGAAGACGCATGACTATTGCTTACAAGTTGTTCAACCATGATACCTTCCCTAGTCAGAGTGTTTTGATGAGAACCACAAACCAAGTGTGCTTGACAGTCAAATATTTGTTCTTCTAAAATAACTTCATCGTATGTAAGGGGAGGATCTATGGTTTGATCTGATTGTGTATGGATAGGGGGGTAGGAGGATAAGGCTCTATTTGATTGTCTAAAGTCTCTTTCTCTTTCACCATAGTATTCACTGTAGTAGGAGAGCTTCTAATAGGTTCATCATAGTCTATGGTTAGAAGTGGTGAAGTATCTTCATCACAAATACGAGATATAGCAAGAGAAAGAATTTTCTATTCAAAGAGTTCTTCCCAAATGATAGGGGCATCGGGAAAGGGAGGAAGAAGATTCCCATGAGTCTCAATAAGGACAACTTCTAACACTAAACTATCTTGTTCACCGTGAGGGTGGATAGTAGGAGAAGGATAATTGGCATGGTTATGGTTATAGATTCTAGGTAAGGTGGTTTTTTGGAATGCGCCTATGATTTCATTTTCTTGTGCTAAAATATCTTCCCAAAGGGGAGGAGGAGACAGACAAGCAAGACCTTCATGATTCTCAACAATTGTACCTTCTTTCATAAAGATACCTTTGTCACTAAAAAGAGAGGTATCATGAGAAGAAAAATTATCATCATCATGATTGTCTATATTTGTATTATTTTCTATTATAACATCCACACAAATAGGAGAGATAGGAGGTAGTGCAAGTGTAAGAAAAGTGTCGATTTTTTCATTTGCTATTCTCATAACTAGGGAATGCATTGAATGGATGATTAACATGTTTATTAATTAACTTTTGCTTTGCAATATTGGAAAGAATTGAAACTAACATTGTTGAAATGTAAAATTCAATGTAAAGACTTGAGATTAAATGAAATTTTTAGATATCCAACAGGGTAATTTATTGATTACACTGTGCAAGAATTTGGAAATAAAAATTTTTAATTACAAAATTGAAAATATGTAATGCATGAAATGAGCTAATTTAAGCTAAATGTAATGACACGCATGCTATAGAAACACAACCATTGATACAAATAGGTAATGGCACAAAAAAAAATCTTTAAAATAGGGTCTTCACCTCTATAAAAGGTAGTTTTAGGGGCTTGAAGGGACTAAGTTGACCAGGGTGGCGACTTAGTCCACCTCGTGATTTTTTTGAGAATTTGTAGATTTTTTCATGGATTTGGGTGGTTCATGTGTTGTATGAGGTAGAACTAAAATAAAAATCCAAAATTTCAGAAATTTTGTAATGATTTAAGATGCAAATATGCAACCTATATGCACTTTCACTAATGCAAAAATTTGAAACCCTATAATGCATTTTAAACAATGCACAATGCAATGCAATGCAAACTTAGGATGATAAAGAACTCCAAATCACAGAAGAGGGTGTAGAAATGTGAGGTTCACCAAAATATAACATATATTTTGGCACCACAAGACTCCCTAACACTTATAGGGTTTTTCACCTAAAAGAAGAGGGGTAGGCCAAAATGCTAATGTTAACATTCAAAGATTAGGGGTTTGGATTGGTGTGATGTGTGTGAATGTTGTAAAATGTGTCTAAATGCAATGGTTTTAAATGTTGGAAATGAAAAGAAGTAATTGAATACTAATGATAAGCCAAGAAAGTGAACTATGCTAGAAAACACACTGTGATACACAAAAATACCTAGAAAGATGAAGATGAATGTAAACAAAATAGAGCAGAGAACTGAAACAAAAAGCATGCATCTGGAAATAAGTTGCAGACTGGAAAAGAGATTGGAAATGTTGTTCATGTGAAATTTAGGCATGTTGGGATACTTACGCCATTCTAGGTGACTTAGTCCTGGATCTCGAAAACCTTCACCAAAAACTGTTATACCAAATGGGTGTCCAAATCTACAAAAACCTCTGAAAAATAGGCTCACTAGGACTAGGTCGCCATTGTTGGCGACTTGGTTCACTTCTGAATTTCTAAAGATCAGAGAATGGAAATGGAAGCCCTTGGTCTTCTTTTTTGCTCCTGGTAATTTCTCGGATCTGAAACTGCAGGACTCAGGCTATATGTGTTCTCCAAGTTCCAATTCTAGGGTTTTTTGCAACCTTGAAGCTTTGATACTTTGATGACAACACTTGTAAACCTACCCTTTGACAAACCTACAAATAAGACCTACAAATCACACAAAGAGAGAAACAAATGTTGGATGTTAGGGCATAGGGGTTTGCCTTGGTCAAACCCCTTTTAGATAATCAAATCAAATGAAGGGACAAGATAATGAAACATGAATAAATAAAGTTAGTACCCTTCCATGATGAGAGATATTAGATTGATGCAAAAATGGTTGTGTTTCTCAACCCTTGAATGCTTCAAAAAAGATGTCTTGTTGACTTAGAAGGTAAAACCCTAGCTTGCTTGAGAAGAGTGGTGAGGGAAAGAAAAATATAGGAGAAAAATGAATGTGAGGAGATATAAAATGAGGGGAAAATCCTTATTTATACATGTTGTGCCCTAATCTCACAAAAATACAACCTCACAGGCTAACCTTAGGGTTTTCGAGACAAAATCTCGCTAGAAATTTGATTTAATTTTGGATTTTATGCCAAGTGGGACTAAGTCACCCAAGGTGGCGATTTAGCCCACTTGGAAAAAATAAAGAGGTAGTGAGGATTTAAAAGGTGATTAATGATGTTTGTCGGGATTGTCCTCTGAAACACACTTACATTCGACCTGCAAGAGCAATAAATGGTCATTATGCCATAAGAAAGGGTTGATTTAGTGATGGCAAGCCTAGGAAAGTGTGAAAATGTCTTACGACACCTTACAACACTTTGAAATAAGGTTTGGAAATGGGTAAAAAGAAGTCCAAAATCCATAGGAAAGGCCTAAAATGAGTGAAGAGTGTCATTACTACCCTTTATGGTGACACAATTTCTTTCAACCCCCAAAATCTTTGGTTTTGAAAGAATGTTTGTAATGTTGTAACATTAATTAATCTGCAGTCAACAAACTATCTCCCCTAGCCCAACGTATACCTTGTTGTTGTTACCTGCCAGCAATAAATATGTTAGGTATTTTTGAATTCAAATTTTGAGAACTCATTTCATGAGAAAGAAAAACAACAAAAAGGAAGAATGTTACAGTTATTAGTGAGTAGAAATCAATTTTTGCATAGAGAAGGTGGAGAGCCTACAACAACAAAAGACAAGGAGACATCAAAGCTAGTGTAGGAGGGAATGTTTATTAGACACAACAATTTAACAATAGTAGTTTTAGCACTGCAGTAAGTAGCAATTTAGGAACGTGTGTGTAACACCATTGTATTGGAGAACAATATAAATCTAATATGTATTGTTTTGTAGTGTAAAATAGAGCATGTACTCTGTAATTTTATAACTTTTGGAAAGTAAAGGAATATAAGAATATAATTTGTTGTGTCTTCTATTTTGCTATCTCTGTGCTTTGTGTTTTTGGTAACTTTTCTATTATGTCCATTGTTCGGTTATAACAATGTTTATGTATTGTTGCACCCCTTTCTGCCAACGAGTGGTATCAGAGCCCTATTTTTTCGAGAAGTTTTTTATTGTGGGTGTTTTTAGAAAATCCCTAGGTTATCTAGGCATTAGTATATTTTCTCAAATCTAAGAAAAAATGCCAAGAGGTGAAAGAAAAGTTTGGCAACAACCACCAAAATTTGATGGACAAAATTATGATATATGGGCTAAGAAAATGAAGACAATAATGGTTGCTAATGAACTATGAGAGATGGTCATCAATGTGTGGTGAATGATTTTGTCACCTCTTGTGCCTCTAGGGTTTTTAACCTAAAGGGAAAGGGACAAAGATCAATCACTACATTCAAGAACAAACCCTTCAGATTCCAATGCAATAGAGATTAAAATTTGTCAAAGGAGATTGTTCCTAAGGCTGAAAGTTGATAAAAGGGGTTCACAAAATTTTTGAAAACACGATGTAATATGCAAACACACCTAGAAAGATGAATATAAATGTAAATAAAATAGAACAAGAAAGTAAAATAGAAAGAATGAACCTGGAAATGTTTTGCACATTGGAATGAAGACTAGAAATGCTACTAAATCTAGAATTTTGGCCTGTTGAGTATAATTCACCATTCTGGGTGACCTAGTCCCAGATCTAGAAAACTACACCAGAGCCTGTTTTAGCTAGATGGGTATTGGAATCTATAGAAACCTCTGAAAAAATAGGTACATTGGGACTAATTCACCACTAATAGCAACTTATTCCACTTTGACTTCTGTAAAAATTTGAAAGTGGAAACGAAAGCTCTCAGCCTGCACTTTTTATTCCTCCAAGTATTCAGATCTAAAACTATTATTTCTAGGACATTAAGAGACTTTTAGGGGATATTTTAGCCTTTCCAACAAGGATATTTCTTCAACAACTTTGCAAAATTTTCTTAAATGATCTCCAAGCCTTCAAGATGCATAAATCATGATGATAGATCTTGAAGTTTTGCAGCAATGGTTGAAGAATTTGCCCTTGAATGCTTCTTGATGACTTAGAATACCAAAACCATAGCTTGCTTGAGAATAATGATTAATGAAGAGAGGAGAGATTAAATTAGGGATTCTAGGTCTCTAAAGATGAAAAATGAGAGGAAAACCTTGTATTTATACACAATTATGCCCTAATTCCCGAAAGCACCACATCATAGCCCGACCTTAGATCTTAAAGAATAAAAACCCACCAAAATTTTGAACTTGTTTTGGTTTTTGAGTCAAATCAGACTGTCGTCCTAGGCGGCGACTTGGTCCCAATTAGGCAATTTAAGTGGGTGTCAAAAATTAGATATTTTAAATGACATTTATTGAGCTTATTCTCAAAAAGACACTTAAATAAGGCCTATAAGTATAAAATGGGGTCATTTAAGGCATAAGAAAGGTGTAATAATTGATGAAAAGCCTAGAAAAGTATGAGAGTTTGTTACAACTCCTTACAACACTTTGAAATAAGGCTTGGTAAATGATAAAAAGAGGTTATTTAGATGAAATACATTAGAAAGGTCTAGGAGAAGTGTGAAAGTGTGTTACAAAACTTCACAACACTTTTACAAGACACCATAGAATTATTATTGATTTGCAAAGGTCCAAGACCTAATGTGAATGTTTTGGCCACATAACAACATTAAATCTAGGCAAAATCAGGCCAAAATCCACAAGAAAGACCTAAATGAACGTGAAAATGTCAAAGTCCATATATTTTTCTACATTACATTTAGCCCCCACTTTAGTGAGAGGATGAACTTGCTTCAAACTCACACTAAAGTATTGATTTAAGAGGGCTCAAATCATACCAATGTGGATGGCAAAGGATGAAAAAGATCAAAGGAGGTAGTGCAAGCCCCCGGGATCAAGATCCTAAGTCAAACCAACATAAGTGCAAGAGGACACACACAAGGTGATTTATATGCAAAAAAAAATGATACATGATCATGCAATGAAAATAACTAAAGGAAGAGAAGAACGAAAGTAAAAAGGTGGATCAAGCTTTGACCGTTTGTCCAACATGTTGTGGGTCAAATCTAGGATTTTTTAACAAAAATACATACTCACTCTGAGGTGGCAGAACTCTTGGTTGTCCACCAAGTGAGAAATCCAAGAAGGTGAGAAACATACACTCATGGCTAGTATGTACTCACACACACGCAATTGGCTATGGAGAAATTCATATTGTTGGTTGGGCTTCCCGCTTAACCATACAAAAGTTATACCTCCTGATAACTTTAATAAGGTGTCACAAAAGATTTTTTTTTAATGTTATGTAAAGATTTTGTTAAAGGGGATTTTTATTTTTTCATGCAAGGTCTCATCTTAAGGGACATCATGCCTAATGTCTCCAAGAGAGGATAAGTGCAAAAGGTCTCATCTTGTTTCCAAGAGAGGACAAGTGCAATGTCTCATCCTGAGCAACATTGTACCTAATGTTTCCAAGAGAGGGAATTGCAAGAAAAAGAAAACCGCATAATGAAATATGAGTGTCGATATATGCCCCCACTTTAAAGTGGTTGCTAACACCATTATTGTGAGAAATTTTTTTGAAGTAGAAGAAGGCACGAGAGTTTATTCAAAAATCCTTATGCTAAGTCATATGTTTCCAAATGAAACAATGTCATGAAAAAGATAGTATGTCCCATGCAAGTCAAATTAATACATGTCATCCACATCCCAAGCTTGCTCTTATATGTTCATGAAAGGGTATGTGCAGGATCATCATGGAAAAAATAGGCCCTTAAGTGGCAATAAAATTCAGAAAATCAGAGTTAGGCAACTTGACATAAAAAAATGAATAAGTTATCTATATTATTTCAAAAATATGTAGGAATAGAATCTGTACCAAATTGAATTTATTTTCTAAACTACTAGATTTATTAAAAAAAAAAAAAACTATTTGGTGAAAATTTGAAATTTCAATGCAATAGTATTTAAATTTTAGGGAAAAAATAAGAAGTAGGTGTCTGTCTGACCACCCTAACCACAATAAATTGATAATATTTTTTTTATAAGATTTTAGATATAAGTATGGGACTCATGTCTTGATGTGATGCATATTTTTTTGTAAATTTTTTCCAAGTAAATAATTAATTATGAATTTTTTATTTCAAATTTTAAAAAATATAAAAAAATCGTATGTTTAACCACCTTAACTTGGTCAAAACTTCATGAATTTTTATTTTTATTTTTTTTAATCCTAGAGTATGAGAAGCATAGAATGTGACACATGTTTTGGATTCAAAAAATGTGATACTGTTTGAAGGCTATAGATGTTTTTCAATCAGCTTACCAATGAGGAATTTAGTCATAATTCAAATAGAAAATGAATAATAATAATTTATTAAATTCAAAGTAAAGCATAATTTATATTGGTGGAAAGCTGAGAATCTCCTCTAAAAACCCTTTTTGTTTCATCAATTTTGGGTGAGAAAAAATTCGTTAGCCACATGGGCCATCATATCACTTAGATATCACCACTTTTTGGCCCATCATGATCCTGCACATACCCGGAAGGTTAACGACTATCCAAAAGCAATGACGAAAAATGACATACAAGGACAATGCTACCTAACCCCTTGTCCCCACTTAGTGCAGAACAAGGATGAGCCAAAATTATTGATGAAATGCATGGTAGAGTGAAAATCAATATCAATTAGAGGAACTAGGTGCCTCTACATAAGGAAGAACGCCAAAATCCATAAGATGTTGGATTTTAATTTTCAAATCTTGACATGCATTAGTAGAATGACCGTGAAATCTATGATATGTGAAAACAAAATTCTTGCCATAGAATTTCTTTCAAGTTCGTGGTGGAAGGGAGATCAAGTGATCTTGGAGGAGTCTCGACAAGATACCCTCTTGATCAATGGTAGATGGTGTTCCTTTATCGTGTGACAAAGACATCCCTTGCTTAGTAGAAGATGTCATACCTACACAAGGCTCTATAGATTGTGATATTTTGTATGCTCCTTTAGAGCAGTGTTTAAAATTCAAATCATTAGTGTTTTGCGAGATGACATCGATATTAAGCTAAGATTTCTTTGTTTGTTTTATTCAATTAAAGGATAGCACCCAAGACTAGTAGTGTCAATCAGTTCAAGATGCACTACTATTAAGGTTGGTTTAGAGGAGTGGTTTGTGATGGTGTTTATGTTAGGTGAAGGCTTGGCTATTTCTATCAAAGTACAATAACCAAGACCATTAGTTGTTTCTTGTGTGTTAGGGTCAATGGGGACATGGATACCTTGTTCTCTAGCACCACATCCTTTTCCATTGTATCCAAGTTGTTTCATATGTTCATAACCTTTTCCATAAAGCTTTTTCATCGCTTTTGGATTGGGTGGTTGTTCATGATTGGAGTTGGTTGTAGAAGTTGCAGTGTCATCGAAAGTGATTGAGGTGGATGCTTGTGAAGGATTTTCCAAGTTTTGTGTTGACAAGACTAATTTTTCTTATCCCTTAGTTGAATATTTGTTGATGATCTTGTACATGTCCATGAATGTTTGTTTGAAATTCAGTGATCCCAAATCATTGATTGATATCATTGTGAAGGGTTTATGACATGTTGATTTTGGTTGATCTTGCATGGGTTCTACTTGTGTGGTTGGTGTTGATGTGTTCAACGAGTTGTCTCTATTTTTCTCAAGTTGTAAGACACTATACAGCTCAGGATCAACATCAATTGTGTAGACTTGGTTGTTGTAGATGTATTTCATTTTATGATGAAGACTAGAAGGCACCCATTTCATTGCATGAATCCATGGCTTGCATAAGAGATTACATTAGAGATCACATGAGGAATAACATGGATTTTTGTATCCAATGTCGCCATTCAAACTGTAATAGGCATAGTAATCACACCAAGCGATTTATTTTTAACATTTTCAAATCCCTTAATAGATAAATAATTAGGTTGAATGCTTGATCTATCAATGTCAAACCTATCCAGAAGGCTCACACTACATACATTAAGGGAAAATCTAGTATCTACAAGAGTTCTCTTGATCGCTTTTCATTTATATTGAGATATTATTAGGAAAGCTTCATTTTTTTTGCCACTTCCAAAGGAGGGAGCTCACTTTGGTGAAAAACAATATCAGCATTGATTCCATGAATTATAGCTGCTATGTCATTTGGTTTCACATTAGAAGGGATAGGAACTTGTTTCAATTCGGCTTGAATTATGTTGCAATAGTGAGGGGAGGCTTGAAGAAGAACTCCCATAATGGTATCTTGGCAGGAGTGTTCCTTAGTTGTTCAACAAGATCATACTCCTTAGGAGATAGCCAAGGAGCACTAGGCAAGATGGGATTAGGAAAAGGTAATGGTGTGGGGGTGGGTTGTTGTGGTTATGGATTATTTCTAGTGTTATATGTATGAGAAATGGTATTATGACTCAATTGTTGTGAAACATTGTTCATAGGTGGGTAGAAAATGAGTTTGGGTTTGTTTTGAGTTTGAGGTTTGTGTGATGGTGGGTAAAGGATAAATTGAGGTTGAATAATATTAACATCCCATAGCGAGTGAGAGGCTAATGTTGGATCTTTATCTTCACCTATGGATATGATATTATTATTTTCAATGTTATCCTTATTGTGTATCATGATATCCTCCCTAGGAGGAAGGGTTTTAGGATAACTACAAACCAACTTCTCTTGACAATCAAAGGTTGGTTCTTCTAAAATGCATCACAAGTAGGAGAATGATCAATGGTTTTTGAAGGGGGACAAAAAATATTCTCATGACTTTCATTGATTGTGTTTTCTATCTACAAAGTATCTTCTACACAACTAGGAGAAATACTAGGAGAATAACAAATTTTATTGTCATGATTACTTATGTTTGTGTTGTCATGTTCATTAATGTCTTGTCCACTAAGAGATGTAAGAGGAGAGAAACAACTAGCATTCTCAAAACTCTCATTGATTGGTTCTTCTACCAAAATATCTTCATCACCAATAGGAGAGATATTAGGAGAAGAAAAAATATGATTTTTAGGAATGTCCAAGGTTTAATCCTCTTTCACAAAAACACTCTCATAGGGAGAGGATAGGAATTTTTTTTTATTTTGTCTAAATATGTAAGATACTAACATGTTTATCCAATACATGCAAAAATTTAAGAATGCAAAAAATGTATATGCAAGAGGGAAAAGCACTCGTATCAAACTTCTGCAAATTTTTATGAATAGAAATATTGTGTATGAAAAATTGAAAATTAAATTTAGCCATGTTATGCAAAATTTAAGAAATGTGAGCATTTTCAGATCTAATGATGCTTTAGATTGAAATGATTTGAAAAATGACTACCCTAAATTGATGTCTTTGAGCTAGATGCATAAAAAAATGTTCTTGAAACTTTCCAAAATTATAGTATATGATACAAGGAGGTTTAGGAAGCACAAAAATGAGTTTTCTAATGCTGTAATAGACAGTAAAAAAATTGGACTGGGACTAAGTCACCCAGAATGGCGAATGAGCCCCAGATAGGGTTTTTTTTATAATTTTCAAAAAGTTTTAGTTGTTTTTGATGTTTTTGATGTTGGATGATCAAAATAGGAAATTTAAATGAATATTTAATATTTTTTTCAATGATTGGAGATGAAAAAATGCAAACTATATGCACTTTCACTAATGCAAAAAGTTGAAACCCTAGAATGCAAATTAACTAATGAAAACTCCTAATCCAAAGTTAATGCAAGATAAATATAGGATGAAGAAGGACTCCAAAGTAGAAGAGATGGTATTTGAAAGTTGAGTTCACCAAAATGTGGCGAAGGATTTTTATCACCTCTTGCACCTCTAGGGTTTTGCAACTAAAGGGAAACGGACAAAGATCAATCACTACATTCAAGAACAAACCCTTGAGATTCCAATGCAATAGAGATTGAAATTTGTCAAATGATATTGTTCCTAAGGCTAGAATTTGATAAAAGGGCTTCACCACCAAGTGTAAACTTGGAAAACATAGAATGCTTCAAAACACAATGTAATATGCAAACACACCTAGAAAGATGAATATAAATGTAAATAAAACAAAACGATGAAGTAAAATAGAAAGAATGTACCTGAAAACCTATTGCAAACTAGAATGAAGATTGGAAATGATATTGAATCTAGAATTTTGGCCTATTGGGACTAATTTGCCATTCTGGGTGACCTAGTCCAAGATCTAGAAAATTACACCGAAGCCCATTTCAACCAAATGGGTATTGGAATCTATAGAAACCTTTGAAAAATAGGTAAAATGGGACTAATTCACCACTAGTGGTGACTTAGTCCACTTTGACTTCTCTAAAAATTTGAAAGTGGAAATGGAAGCTCTTGGCCTACACTTTATTTTCCTCTAGGTATCTAGATCTCAAACTATGATTTTTGGCATAGTAAGAGACCTTTCCAACAATGAGATATCTTCAACAACTTTACAACATTTTCTTCAATGATCTCCAAGCCTTCAAGATGCCTAAATCATGATGATTGATTTTGAATTTCTACAACAATGGTTGAAGAATCTGCCCTTGAATGCTTCTTGATGGCTTAGAATGCCAAAACCCTATATTGCTTGAGAATAATGATGAATGAAGAGAGGAGAGATTAAATTAGGGCTTCTAGGTCTCTAGAGATGAAAAATGAGAGGAAAATGTTGTATTTATACACAATTATGCCCTAATTCTTGAAAGTACCACATCACAGGCCGGCCTTAGGTCTTAACGAATAAAAACCCACCAAAATTTTGAACTTGTTTTGGTTTTTGTGCTGGTGACTTGGTCCCACTTAGGCAATTTAAGTGGGTGTAAAAAATTAGATATTTTAAATGATTTTTATCGGGCTTATTCTCATAAAGACACTTAAATAAGGCTTGTAAGTGTAAAATGGGGTTATTTAAGGCATAAGAATGGTGTAATTATTAATGAAAATCCTAGAAAAGTTGGAGAGTTTGTTACAACTCCTTACAACACTTTGAAATAAGGTTTGCTAAATTATAAAAAGAGGTTATTTAGATGAAATACAATAGAAAGGTCCTAGAAAAGTGTGAAAGTGTGTTAGAACACTTTTACAAGACACCATAGAATTCTTATTGATTTCAAAGGGTCCAAGACCTAATGTGAATGTGTTGGCCACATTACAACATTAAATCTATGCAAAAGCAAGCCAAAATCCACAAGAAAGACCTAAATGAGCGTGAAAATGTGCAATAATACATTTTTCTACATTACACAATAGTTTCAATGATATTATAGATCAAGTAGCCTTTGTAGCACTTTCAAATGCACAGAAAAATTGGTTGAAAGAAAATACGATGAAAGATGCAAAAGCCCTCAGTTTGATTGAGGTGGCCTTGACAAAGGCTATTTCCCATGTATTGCAGGAGGAAACTACTCAAAACAAGCTTGGGATATTCTGCAAAACAATTATAAAGGGACTGGTAAAGTCACATTGGTGAAGCTACAACTGATAAGAAGAGATTTTGAGACCGTACAAATGAAATATGGTGAGTCAATTTCAGAATTTTACACCAAGGTGTCTACTTGGATCAATTATCTTACAATAAATGTAGAAACAATGGAGGAACAAAGGATTATTGACAAAATCCTAAGAACTATTCCCTTTTAAGTTTGATCTTATAGTTATAGCCATTAAAGAGGCCAAGGACTTATTCAAAATCACTGTAGATGAGTTGATGGGTTTAATACAAACCCATGAACAATGGTTGAATAGATCTACTCCTTCCCTAGAGAAAGTTTCAAAGTTCAGACCAATCGAAGAGGTTGGGGAAGAGGAAGAAACAACAGAGGCAAAGGTAGAAGAGGTAGAGGTAGAAGTAATTCTGGAAGAGGAGACTCAAACAACACCCAAGCAACTCACCATCAAAAAACCATAATTAGAAGGAGAATAGTAGTTCAAATCAAAGGTATGATGGGAGAATTGTCCAATGTTATTATTATCACAAGTATGGACATTATCATAGTGAGTGTAGGAAGAAAAAATGTGAACATGGGAGTCAAAATGAAAATGTAGCAAATGAGAACAAGGATGAAAATGAAAAATAGTCTAATGTTTTTTATTTTGTACAACCTTGTTGAGTGCAACAGTGATAAAGTATGGTACTTAGACAGTGGATGAAACAACCACATGAGTGGTAACAAAAAATTTCTTGCCTCTATAGAAAACAACATAAAAATAGAAATCAAAATGGGAAATAATGAGAAGGTTCATTTAATGGGAAAAGGTGTTGTCAGGATTCAACAAAGAATAGTGAAAAGAAGAATATCCAAGATGTCTTTTATGCCCCTAGAATAAAGCATAACCTATTGAGCATTGGACAAATGGTCCAAAATTGTTAGAAAATCTTGATGGAGAATGAAGAATGCAAGATATTTGACAAAGGAGGCAATAGGAAATTAATGGCATCAGTGCAGATGACAAGAAACTAGATGTTTCCTCTAAGGATGCACATAGTTCCTGTGGCACTCATGGTAGAAGGAAAACAATAGAAATGTTCTCTAGTGCTGAAAATAGAAGAACAACAGTAGGAAGTTGAAAAATAATCTACATTGAGAAAATTCATCAAAAACCCATCAAAACTTTGTTATTTAAGGTATTGGCACTTAAGATTTTCTAGTTTGAGTTTATTGTCTAGGAAAGGAATGGTTAGAGGGTTAATTTCGATTGTAGAACCCGTAAGAAAATGTGAATCATGCATTCTAGAAAAGCAATATGGGAAACGCTTTCAATCAGGGTATTCTAGGAGAGCAAGAGCACCATTCGAATTAGCAAATTGAGATTTGTGTGGACCCATGAAAACCCCCACCTTAGCTGGAAACACCTATTTCATGAAATTCATAGATGATTACAGCAAAAAAAAAATGTACTTTTTGAAAAACAAATTGAAAGCCTTTGAGAAATTTAAATGGTTTAAGTCATTAATTGAAAAGGAAAGTTGACACTATATCAAAGCCCTTAGAATGGATAGAGGGGGAGAGTACATTTCCAAATATTTCCTAAATTTTTGTAAGAGTGGGGGCATTCATAAAAAAATCACAACTAGGTATACCCCACAACAAAACAAGGTGGCTACAAGAAAAAAATAGAACCATTTAAGACATGACAACAAGTATGTTGAAAGAAAAAGGGTTGTCATACATATTTTGGGGTGAAGTTGTAACAAAAGTTGTTTACATATTGAATAGGTGTCCTACAAATGTTGTCCATGATAGGATTCCACAAGAGGTGTGGATAAAACACAAATGGAGTTTTGAACACCTAAGAAGCTTTGGGTGTGTGGCATATGCATTCGTGCCAAAATGGAAGAGGTAAAAATTTGATGATAAGGGTGAAAAGTACATTTTCATAGGCTATAGTGAAGAGTCAAAAGCCTACAAGTTGTACAAGCCCATCACCAAGAAGGTATTGATCAGTAGGGATGTTGTGTTAATTGAGAATGAAGCATGTGATGGAACGGTGGACAACACCACGAGTATTTCAGTCACAATACCCCTTGATGATGAAAAAACTCTAAAAGACAACAATCCTGAGGGAGATACAGAAAAAAATAGTTCAAGGAGAAACTACCGCAAAGCTTTGGAAAATAACAACTCTGGTGGTACTCAACAAAGTAGCAACTCTGGTGATGTTCAATAGAACAACATCTCTGGATAGAGACAATAGAGTAACAGCTCCAGAGTACAGCAAAGCAGTAGCTCGGATAGTCAGCAGTATAGTAGCTCTGAAGGTCAGAGTAGCAGTAGCTCGAAAGGTAATTCAAACCCTACACTTGCATCATCGATTCCACGAAAGAAAAAGAGTGTGAGGGAGATATATGAAACCACAAGGCATGATGATTTTGATAAAAAAATTGGATTTTTCTCTATTCTCCTATAGTGATCCAATGCACTTTGAGAAAGCATTGAAAGAAAAGTGGTGTAAGGCCATGGATGGAGAGTTGGAAGCTATAAAGAGGAATCAAACATGGGATCTAACCGATTTACCTAAGGGTAAACAAGTTATTGGAGTTAAGTGGGTCTACAAGACCAAGTGTACAATTGAGGGTAAAATAGAAAAGTATAAAGCAAGACTAGCTGTCAAAGGATACAAACAACAAACTAGAATAGATTATGATGAGACATATGCAACAGTTGAAAGGTTGGAAATAGTTCAGGAAGTCATAGCAATTGCAGCCCAACATCATTGGAAGGTGTTTCAAATTTATGTAAAGTCATCTTTCTTGAACAAAGTGTTAGAAGAGGTGTATGTTGAGCAGCCACCTAGCTATGAAGTCCTAGGGAAAGAAGACAAGGTCTATAGGCTCCGAAAATCTCTATATTGTTTGAAACATGCACCAAGGACATGGTACATCAAAATAGACTCATATCTAATGAGATATGGCTTTAGAAAAAGTAGTAGTGATCCCACACTCTACATCAAAGCAGTTCAAGGTGACATTTTAATTTATGTTTTATATGTAGATGATCTAATTTTTATTGGGAATAGTGAAAAATTCATTGTTGATTTTAAAGAGGTGATGAAGAATGAGTTTGAGATGACAGACTTAGGTCTACTGAAATATTTTCTTGGCATTGAGGTTCAACAAATAGATCATGGCATATTTATTTCACAAACTAACTATGCCAAGAAGATTTTGGGGAGGTTTAAAATGGAAAACAACAAACCTACCCCTGCACCAACAAGAACAGGTTTGAAACTGCGCAAAGAGGATAGCATCAAAGAAGTAAAACCAACCCTCTATAAAAGTATGGTTGGAAGTTTGATGTACTTTACATCAACTAGATCTGATTTAATTTATGTAGTAAGTTTGATTTCTAGGTTCATGGAGAAACCTAAGGACACACATTAGCATGTAGGAAAGAAGATTTTAAGGTATGTGAAGGGAACAACCGGTTATGACATCCTGTATGGAGCATCTAATGAGTTTAAGTTGGATGGTTTCATAGATAGTGATTGGGCAGGTAATGTAGATGATAGGAAGAGTACATTGGGATATGTGTTCCACATGGGTTCAGGTGCAATATCATGGGCACCGAAGAAGTAGCCCATTGTCTCTCTCGACACAACAAAAGCTGAGTATATTGCAACAAATGCAGTAGCATGTTACGCTATTTGGTTGAGAAGGATACTTGAATATTTGAAGGAATAACAATAAGACAACATAGTCATTCATTGTGACAATGTTTCTTCAATAGTTTTGACAAAGAATTCGGTCTTCTATGGATGACAAACACATTGAGATTTTTTATCACTTCATAAGAGAGTTGGTAGAACAAGGTGAGATTGATTTACAATATTACAGATCTGAGCATCATATCGCTGACATCTTCACCAAAGTATTACCAAAAGATAGTTTTGAATGCCTACGAGATAGGCTTGGCATTGTGGACAACTTTGAAGATCATCTCCGAAAGGAAATTACAGATTAATAACTGACTTCAGATTAAGGGGAAGTGTTGGGATATTAATTAATTTGCAGTCAGCAAGCTATCTCTCCTACCCCAATGTATACCTTGTTGTTGGTACCTGCCAGCAATAAATATGTTAGGTAGTTTTGAATTCAAATTTTGAGCACTCATTTCATGAGCAAGCAAAACAACAAAAAGGAAGAATGCTACGATTATTAGTGAGTGGAAGTTAGTTTTTGCATAGAGAAGGTGGAGACCTTGCAACAACAGAAGAATATTCAGGGTAAGACAAGGAGATAACAAAGAGTGCAAAAGGGAATGCTTATCAAACACATCAGTTTAACAACAACAATTTCAACACTGTAGTAAGCAACAGTTTAGGTGTGTGTGCAACACCATTGTATTGGACAATAGTCTTTAAATCTAATATGTACATTGTTGTGTAGTGTAGAATAGAGCATGCACACTATAATTTTGTAACTTTTGGAAATTAAAGGAATATAAGAATATATTTTTTGTGTGTCTTATGTTATGTTGTCTCTTTGCTTTGTGTTTTTGGTTTTTTGTTTTGTCTATTGTTCAGTTATAACAGTGTTTTTGTATTGTTGCACCCCTTCCTACTTCTACCATGTGTTTCCTCCTACTTCCATTCGACCTTCTTTCCCTTAAATAACTTCACCTCCACTTTCTCAACAAAATATGCCCATCATATATTTTGTTGTTATCTTTGTCACTAGTATCCTAAGGAGGTCTTACCTTATAAGATTCCCCATCTTATGCAAATTTGGAACCTCCATCTTTGGAGTCTATTGATAAAGTTTATGAAGAATTGAAAGAATAATAAGATGATAATATGAATATTCCTTCTCCTCCTCCTATATAAGAGGATAATATTATTGTTCAATAAATAATGGATCAAAATGTAAGTTACTGATGAAATGATACAAGGTCAATCTATTGATCCTTTTGAGAAGGCTCAACATGGACTTTCAGTTAAGATTCTATCTATTGGGTAGATTTTAGAATAAATTCCACCAAAATATACTCAAGATCAAGATAAGGAAGTATCAAATAAATAATGCGATTACATAGAAGTTCCTCTCTCTACTCCACCATAACAACATATAGCTAAAGATTTTATTGTTCATGAATGGCTACTATCTAGGTTGAAACAAAAGCAACCATTTAGTGAGGTTCCCACTTTGGATTTGGATATTTTCAAAAGTAGAATAAAAAAACCTACAAGAAAGAAGAAATCTAGAAGTCAATCTTGTATGTCCATAGATTCATTAGGATCTAGGGTTATGATGTTGCTACAACTATAGTAGAGAAAGATAAATAAGATATGAAACCTAAATATTTCAATATTTCTACAATTAATTTAGGGCCCACAACTATAAATTAAGAAATCAAAGAATTATAACGCTCATTGAGTACCATAGTGTAGAGAATAAATAATAAAAAAACAACAAAAAAGCTCAGTTAGAGGCATAATCGATTGAATTATAAGCCTATATGAAACATACTATTGTCCTATTCAAAAAGATGAAGGCAATATAGTTCAATCTATGATATTGTCTCTAGATAGGAAATAGATAAAATAGAAAATATTAAATATATGGCTCAAGTTGCTCAGGCTTGGCTTGATAATATATAATTGAGGATGTCACACAATAGATGAAGTAGTAAAATAATAAAAGGACTCATTTTCCTTGAGAAAGGACATGAATACTTTGTTATATGAATATAAATGAAATGAGAAGTTCCATTCTCTAATGTTGCCCAGAATTTAGGCCATATGCAAGTTACCACCTAAAATTTTAGTTGAAGAAAACATTTTGAGGAAAGAAGATTTATGCGAGCTAGATTACTAGATGCATGCCATGAAATATACAAGATAAATTTTGAGAGGGATCAATAAGAGGCTTTGAATATAAAGTCACAGATAGATTAAATTCTGGATAATTATATTTACTTTTGATTGTTTTGACAGAGAAACTTGTTGATAAGACTACCAAATTGAGTGTTGATTTATTGAAACAATAGTAGAAGTTTTCATTATATGGAGATCCTTAAGGGCTCCAATTCACTTCAGATGATTTGTATGTTTCTACTAAATTTTATCTAAGATCAATATCTTTTTAAGATGGAACTCATGCCAAGAAGGTTTCATATAATCTTCTTATGAAGCCCTATAATACCCATTAATATAGAATTCATGTCACACAAGGTCCTCCTCCAGATGAGATTACTCATGTGCTTAATGAATTCATGTCAATGCAAGTAAGGAGAATCTATATGGAAGAATATTCATTGAAGATTATGTTCTTTAAGTTTTAAATTCCTTTATTTTTTGCAAATATATTCCTTTCTTAATGTATTCTCTAGGAAAGAAAGCCACATTGATTTGTGTTCCCTAGTTATCAAGGATATATTTTGTCTAATGAATCTACTTCAATTTTTGTGCCAAAAAACATCAGTTGTTGTGTCATCTATATTAAAATATTATTTTTCTCCCCAAAAGTGGTTTAAAAGTTGTTATTTTTTCATTTCCCCTAAAGAAAATAAGTGTAATATAATTAGTTGGAGATAGGTTTATAATATTTAATATTTCCCTATGAATTAATTGTGAATATAATCTAGAACTTTGGTATTGGATTTATCCTCACCCTTCATGGTACTATGTTTCCTTGCCTTCTTTATAAAAGGAAGTCATTTTTTGCAAGTATAGGATTGGATTAGGATTGTTGAACTCAACTATTTCCAAATTATTACAATAATAAGAATTTTTTATTGGTGTCATATGTTATTATTTTAGATAGTTTACATGGTTCCTCTTCAATAATTAGATAAAGTTCAATTGCAATAATCATGAAATTATTTAATATTGGATGGATATTTAGTTCATACCATTTATTATTTGTTGAGTTTAAGCTAATTTATATGGTTAGTTTGAAAATATTTATTCCTTTGAAGATTGCACTATCTATGTAGTATTGTGAGTTATTTTAATCAAGTAGGAATTGGTTATTTGTGGGATTTTTCTAAGTATTGATTTGTCATTTTATTTGTCTATAGGATTTCTAAACCTTTTCTACTTCCCCTATCCTTTGAAATTTATTTTAAATATCAGAATTAGTTAGGAGAAGTATCTATTCATTTCTACATTAGATGATAAAGATAATTTTCAAATCCTATATGTCAAAAAATTGTTTAGGGTTTCATACTTCCTAGGACTCAATTCAAAATCCTCATCAAGTTTTTAGTTGATAAAGTAAGGCCCCTTCTTTAAAACAATAGAATAAATTGAGTCATTGAATTATCTTATAAATTCAAGGAATGACATTGGAATCCCTGGGGTAATCATTTTTGTAGACACTAGAAATAGGATAATTACAAAAATATGCATCGATAGATTGTCATTATAAGGATGACCAAATAGGAAAACTCAACACTAGATCTAGCTCAAATTGTGAAGAGTTCTCTTCATTAACACAACATAGGAAGAATAGAAGAGATCAAGGAGTTTTCAAACCTATTCGTTCACAATATATATACCCGTAAATCCTCCCCAAGAAGATAAAAAATTTCAATCAATGGATTGGTTAACTAAAAATACCTCTATCAAAACTTTTTCTTACCATAACATGCCCAAGAACCCAAATAAGTTATGCTCCAAGTTCTACATCAATGACCCAAACCATATAGTTGAGAAGCACATCAAGATTTGGCATGCCACTTTTTTCCTTATTCCCTTGGGGAAGATGCATTCTATTGGTTTGTTCACTTTCTTGTATAATCTATTACCTCATGGAAATGAATGAAAGATACATTCTTAGAAAGGTTTATGATCTCAATTAAGCCTATTGATCTCTATAGGTAGTTTGTGGAGGTAAAGAGGCAAGACAATGAGCTACTTAGTACTTTCAAAAATAGGTAAAGCCTACACTTGTCTCCAACATTCTTCATAGGATATAAATGAACAAGATGATTTGCAGGTGTACTTCTCAAGTTTAGATAATCTGACTTCAATTTTTGTGAGAAGGGAAAACCCTGCTATGAGATACTTAACCGATTTATACGCTATGGTTGTGAACGCTAATGTTGAATTAGGGAAGTTTGGGCCTGGTCCTCTTAATCATATCGAAACTTTAAGCATACATAATTAGATTTACAAGACTAATTAGGCATTGTCTATGCATGTACCCCAGTTTTGAGATACCAATTCACTATTGTACCACACTCAAGCACTCTACCAGAGAAGTAATTATTACAAACAAATATTTTAATGACATCGTTAATTTCATAAGTATTAATTTAAAGAGTATTGTTAATTTTATTTCCTCATAAATTATACAATGATTTCCTTGAGATGAACTAATTGAAGTCGTGTCTATTAAATGTGTCCTCAATATTGTGTTCATTGTGAACAAAATGATTATAATGAGAGGATAAAGACCCTAGCCAATCATTTTATTAAATGTTCAAAATTCAATGGACAACTAATAGAAGGGATTATAAGTCAATCTAATCTTATAGAGCAATATGGATATTTTGTAAAAAATATGATGGAACTTTTTGATGTCATGGGTTTTAGGTGATTTTCATTGTCATTTTTTATTTTTTATTTTTTCTTTTGTTATTTGATTGAACACTTCTCTTGAAATATTTAATGTGAAAAATAATCTACTACTTTCTACCAATTGTATCTCAAATAAAATATGACAAATGGGGGCCTCTAGGTGCCAATACATTCTTCATTTCTTGAAAATATAACACATGATCGATATATCATGTTTATCTAGCCATGTTGAAATAGCATTTGTATATTTTTCATTTCAATTTCAAAATTTCCATTATTGATAAGTAGGAGGTTTCTTCCACAATGTGTCAAATTATGATATTGGTATCAGGATTCAACCGTGTAGTTTTCGAGTCAAACTCATTGACCCATGATTCATGAGTAGTGGTTCACAAGAACCCATCTCTCATGATAATGAATGGTCCACTTAGCACTCATTGCATCTAGGTGATGCTCACAGAGGTGAAGCATTGGTCCATCCTGGGAGGTTACCCATCCCAGTACTGAATCATGGGTCAATGAGTTTGACTCGAAAACTACACGGTTGAATCCTCATAGCAATATCATAATTTCCATTATTGTTAAGAGTACCTTGGTTTCTTTCCTTTTATGTTATATGCAATCATCTTCACCTTCTTAGATGAGATGTTAACTCCTTTTATGAATTATTATTTTATACATGATCTTGAATTATATTCTCTATAATTTTTAGAACACAATATATTGTAATATAATTCATCTCTTCATAATTAACCTCAAAATTCCCATGAGAATGATTATATCTTTCAACTAATTCATAGTTATGTGCTTGTAGTTGTTGCATTTCTCTCTCATTAAATTGATCTAAATGCATATCTCCTTTCAATCTTTTTCTTAATATATATTTCTCCATTTGATATGTTCGTGGATGATGGTTCATCATTTCATATAAATTTGACATTTCATTTTTCTTCGATACATTCCTTTATCATATATACCCTATGTTTACCATGTTTTTCTCTATCATTTTGGTTTCAACAATTTCTTACTTCCTTATTTATGCATCAATCATTTGTTCATGTCATTGTGTCATACAATTTAGAGCATATTCTCTTCAATGTTCTAACCTTGAATGGGACATCCTAAAAAATTATAACAAAACATATCAACCAAATTATAAAAAATATAAAACCTTTAACTTAGAAATATAAAATATTTATAATTAATAAAATAGGTAAAATATTAAAATTATATGAAATATGGATTATCAATATTAATCTTGATACAGAATTATATTATTATTATTGACATGTAAAAAATTTGTAAAATTTTGACATATTTCACCTTTAATAATTAATTATGATATTTTATATTTTTAATAAATTATTAAAAAATATTTTATCTTTTGAATGTAAATCATGATTGACACAATACAACAATGTTTGACATTATTTATTTTTATCTCTATCAATATTCTTCTCTGTGTTTTTAGATGCATCAACATATATATATATATATATATATATATATATATATATGATATCAATGTATGTATTAAATATATATATTTTAAATTATCTATACACCTAACATAAATATACATAAATATCTTCTATTTTATATGAATATGACATTCTTTTATATATATATATTTTCTTCATATAAATATTTATCTATATATGTAGATAAATATTATATCATATGAAAATATCATAATAATTTTAGATATATGATAAAATATTAGATGTTTATTTATAATATATAATATTTATTTAAATTCATATCATATATTTATTCTTCATTAATTGGAGTGTCCTTATATCATATATTTAATAGTATGAAATATGAAACATTATTAATGTTTTATAAATATTATTTTTTACATTTATTTTGTTTCAACTCTCAAATTGTTTAATTATTAATATTGAGTTTGTTAGGCTCTATATTTCTTATAATATTTTATAGTTATTATTTTAATATATGTTGGTTAGTTAATTTGTTTTTTTCAATTATTAGATGGTTTAAATATGATATTTTGTTATCAAGATTGAACTCTTTAGAAATGATTCTTAACTTTGAATAAAAAACGTTTACTCTTAAAAAAACACCATAAATTACACCTTCGAGAGATAATTGAATGCAAATGAACGAACAATTAAACCTATCAGATTACCATGGAAGAAAATCTGCCACTGTATTTATTAGTTGTTGACTAAAAGAGCTCAGATAACGGCCAATTCCTGGTAATTTTAATTGCGCTGCTTTGATGACCGTTTTTTTAAATCTTGACTGAAATTAAAGGTATTTCAGGCTAAAGCTGGAAAACGCATTTAAGATTTATTTGCCGGCAAAACTAACTCGGAAACGCCGTCATTATTTCTATTTTAAATGTTAAAGTTTTACGTAGCTTTCACACAATAAATTCTTCAAAATCTCAAACAATAAGCCAAAATAATCTACTTTTTTCCGGCCATGAGTTCCAGATTATTCATAGCGAGCTGACCAAGGCAACATACAATAATTCAGAGCCAAAATAAGAACAAAATCGAGAAGAAAAAGGAAGGTTATTTAAAGTCCGTATCCGCCATTACGTAGTATTTAAAGCTTTCTTGCAAGCAGACACGGAACTGGTCAGAGAAATTTTGGTGGAAAGAAACTTGTAACGCCTTCATTCTATATTCACGCGGCCAGAGATGAGTAAAGCTATGCCTTGTAACTGATTTTGCAGTAACAGCCATTGTCATGCCCCTTATTAATGGCATTATCTTTTTCTAAGACGCTGTAATTCCGTAGTTCTTTTTATAAGCTGCAGTGCGTCTGATGTTTTTTCTTAGCGATTGGTGATGTTGGAGCGACACGCCTTTGTACCATGGGGATGGAAAGGAGACTAGATCTTGTGACCTCTTACCCGATTGCGATTGGTGATGTTGGAGCGACACGCCTTTGTACCATGGGGATGGAAAGGAGACTAGATCTTTTGACCTCTTACCCGATTCTTTAGTCAATCGAACTACGCCATTATATCGAGCTAGACCCTCATGATAATGACCACGCAGAGTATCAAACTCGTTAATTTTTTGAAATCTTATGGCTAAATTTCTCTTAAATCAACTGGCATGATCAGGAATATGGATGTAATTTATGAGGGCATGGAGTCTCATATTTTGATTGAAATGAATTTATAAATTAATGTTTAAATTTATATTTAAATATTAATTTTTCTATGATAGTAATTAGTTTAATTTATATATTGATGGTTATAGAGGTTATAGTGGTATATTGAGTTCTATTTTAGGATGGATTGGCATTGCAGGGATCAAGAGATTTAAGAAGAAATTAATAATACTATAAATTTAAATATGAGTTTGAAGAGGTATTAAAGAATTGTTTTGTTTTTGTTTCTTTTTTTAAGATTTTAAATTAAGAATCTTAAAGTATATATTAAAATTAATTATTTCTTAAGCTCAGTTTTTAATATTTAAGGATAAATTATATTAAATTATATTAATATTGTGACAAACAAGATAAATAAATTATTTTTACTATACAGAATTGAAGCTTGTAACTCTCATCATTCTTTGTGATTCTCTATAATATCTAAAATGTTCTAGGATTCCTTTATTTATGTATATCACCAATATTTGGTAAGTCATTCTTGTAATGTTGGTGATTTGTCATGAAGACATAAAAATATTAAAGACATTTGAAGACCATATCAAGATGTCTATCAAGAAGATTCTTGAAATGTTCAATTACATAAAGAATGTAAAAAAATAAAATTAAAAAATTGTGTTTATCCTCTATTTGATAATACTTTTGAATGTTGTTATTAATTATTAGAACTTCTCAACCATCAATTTAACAATTCTATTTGTCATTAAATATCAATTATTACCCACCTTTTTTGTTAAATCAATGGACAAGATCAATTCTAAGATCTTACATTTATATTGTAACTTCTAGTTGTGAATTTAATAAATTTACCCTTATATAAACTATAATATGTCGTCTTTTTATTGAAATCATTTAATAGAGTCTACATTTGCAAAACTCCATGAGCATTATGAAATCTTGAATGTTTAATTAAACTAGCAATTGGATCCATAAGTTAAATTTACATGACAATAATTTTTTATTACTCTAAAATTTATTTAGGGATGGATGTCTTCTCCTAGTCAATTTTTTAATTAAATGGAACTTACAAAAATTATACAATCTTTTAATCAATGCAACAATTGCCAATGTTTTAGAATAGAGTTATGCAAAACTTATATATATGAAATAAAATTACCAAATCCTTCACTACTAGATCCCAATAAAAGAAAAATCCACTATAGTCCACAAAAAAATCATCTTAATGAGAATAGTTTGTTATAACTTATTATGATAACAACACTCAAATGCAATGAATGAACAAAAGAGTTTAACTCTATTTTGCTACCACTAGAATCAAATATAGATAAAAATTCATTAATAATACTTGGAGTAATATGTTGCAAATATTGGAAAAGTTTAACAAGTTATAGTCTAACAACCTATCCTTGTTGATTACCTTTATGGGATTGTAAATTTATGTTGATACTAGATGCATACAAATAAATAAAATTAGAAATAAATAACAATTATTAATTTTAAATTTTACACACAAAACAAAAATCTTAAATTTATTTTTACAATTCAAAACATGTTTCTACATTAATATACTTAGAAATTAAGAAAATCTTCTATTTCAACAATTAAAAATATTCTAAAAAATAAAATTATTTATATTAAATCTATGATAATCTTAAAATATTTAAGAGTTAAAATCATTCTATAGAAGAAATAAATAATTTGTGTTCCATCTTTAAAGTATTTTAAATTAATATGTATTTTTATATAAAAAATATAATAAGTTATAGTTTATTAATAATTTAAAGTGTTATATATGTATTAAGTTATAATTTATTAATAGTTTAAAGTGTCATGTGAATTTTTACAAATTAATTTACACTGATTTAAAATTCTAAAATACAATTAAAATTCAATAAAAAATTGAAGAACCATTTTATTTGGGACATTGATGTACTTAATTTGATGACAATCTTTTTAGTTTCTACCGTCTATTTATATAATTCAACTAATAATCTTCACTGAAAAGTCATTTATTAACATAAATCTATCAAATTTTATTATCCAGACAATAATATTATAACTGTCGTTATAAAACATAAAATATTATGAGTCTTGCAGTAACATTTCCTGCGCATGTAAGTACCCCTCTGGAACCCCTCCCCCAGAAAAAGGAAAGAAAAGAATTTCTGTGCCAACTCAACAAACTGTTTATAAAGCAAACCATTCAATCACTATTGCAAGTTCTCAAACAAATTAATACGCCAACAACTCTGATTATACAAATATTATAAATATTGGCCCATCTGAAATGTCTTAATTGAATGTCTGACTATTTTATATTATAAATATACACCCACATGCATCTCTCAGTTATGTTTTTCAGCAGTTTCAATTGAGAGATATGGAATTCAGGAGCACCAGTAGGCAGTATTGGAAACTTATTGCTTTGTTTTCAGTCATCCTCATAGTTGGCAGTGAGCATTCAGTTCATGCAAATGACAACTGCTATAGTTCAATATACCAGTTCGGAGACTCATTAGCTGATACAGGGAACCTAATTATGTCTGGTCCTGGTGTATTAAATGGAATCACACAGCTTCCTTATGGAGAGACCTATTTTAACAAGTCCACAGGCCGTTGCTCTAATGGAAGACTTGTTATTGATTTTATTGGTATGTTTCCAATGCTCACATCATTCCCTTGAGTGAATTTATTAATGATTTTGTTTTTGCAGCCAAGGTTTTTGTTAGATTTTTCAGCTAAGTGTTTTGGTAAGTTACAGGTAGAAATGAATATGGAACAAAGCTTTCTTTTAACCAGGGGATATGGCGTTCTATTTTACTGAGGTTATAATGGTTTTTCTAGGACTTTGATATTGGTGTTTTGTTTCGTATGGTTAGCCAAGGCATATGGACAATCATTTTTGCCTCCATATTTAAGCAAACTTGCAGACTACAGCTCTGGTGTGAATTTTGCTGTTGCTGGTGCCACAGCTCTGGATGCCTCATTTTTCGAAAAGAGGCAAATACCCATCTTCATAAATTTCAGCCTAAACACTCAGATCCTGTGGTTCAAGGATTTTAAGAAGATGTACTGTTCTAGCACAGAAGGTTGGTGCGTTTTTACAGTATTATATTGCAGTGAATATATGGATGAAATTATAATTACTCTAATATAACACTGTCGGTTTATAATCAATGTTTTCATGGTGCTGATTGTCGTAGACTGTGAGGAACATTTTGAAAATTCATTATTTGTCCTTGGAGAGATTGGTGGAAATGATTTAAATTACCCTTTCAGTCTGGGGTTGTCCATAGAGAAGGTCAAAGCTTTTGTACCTTTCATCATCCAAGCTATTAAAACAGCCCTTGAGGTTGGTTAGATTTCTTTTATGGTTCTTAAAGATATTCTTTGAATTTCTATTGACTATGACATTTGATTTACTTGTATAACTTATGTAAATCTATTATTTCTTTGATGTTCGTTAGGCTGTGATTGTAGAAAATTTGAGGTTAACTGTATGACCTAGGTAAATTTGTTGTATCTTTGATGTTTGTTAGGCATTGATTGAACAAAATGCAAAGAAGTTCTTGGTTCCAGGCAACTTGCCTATTGGATGTTCACCTTCCTATTTATCATCAGTCCCAATCAATTCTTCATCAGGTTTTGATGATATTGGGTGTCTGATCAAATTTAACAAATTTTCTCAAGATAATAACCATCTTTTGAGAATTATGTTACAAGATGTGCAGAAAGATCATCCAGATGTTTCAATTGTATATGCAGATTATTATTCAGCTGCAATGAGAATTCTAAGGAATCCTGAGAAATATGGTGAGTCATATATGTATATTATTAACTATACTTTTGTATGCTCTATGTTACCTCTTTAAAAGAAATTGAATACTATTAATGGTTGAGAATTAAATTCGGAATATTGGGTGTTTGATGGTGCAGGATTGCAGAAAAATGTTTTAAGGGTATGTTGTGGAAAAGGTGGAAAGTATAACTACACTCCACCTTTAAGTTGCGATAGAAATGCTACTTTGTGTTCTAATCCCAAACAATATTTCAACTGGGATGGTGTTCATCTTACAGAATCTGCTTACAAAGCCATAGCCCACATGTTGATCAATGGCAAGTTCACCTCTCCACCTTTGAATATGGTAAACAAAAATTGCAGAAGTCCAGAAAGAATCTAAATATCTTGCTCAAACATTTCATGATCAGTTAAAAGAGAAAATTTCATATGATGCATTTCAATAAGAAAAAGTATCTTTATAGCCTCTCACATTATGTATTTGCTCCACTTTTGAATAACAAGAGAAGGCCACCCTAGTCTCTCAGTACAGGCCTCTATTCTTACAATTTTAAAATAAGAAAAGGCTGTTCATAGCCTCTGAATTCTTATATTCTGTTTCTTTTTAACAGAAGATTTTCTATTATTGGGTTTCTTCCATTTTAAGAGTTTGTGCTAGTATAGCATTAGCATATACTATAACAGTTGTCTTTCAGATTATTCACTTGATGTCAGGAATGATTTAATGGTTTTTTTATCAGTCAAAGTTCCAGAGGAAAAAACATAACATTTGAACCTAATCATGGCACATGTAAGCCACTTCATGTGGCTGGTGTGTGTAGCTAATCAAGACAAAATTCCTAAATTCTTAAAAGCAACCAAAAACGTCTTTATTAAAGCGGTATCCCACTCATCAAATTTGAACTACATAAAACAATGGGGAAGGTATAAACTACCATGTTTGCTTTATCTCTGATATTTTATTTTATAGTTGAAAGAGGGTTTGTCAGAGGGAATGCCACCCTTAAAGATATGGTGTTAGAATTTAATATTAAAATTTCTACATTAATGATGATGCATAAACGACTATTAAATGCCGAGACTTCCATTTCCCATCTCTGTTATCAGAAACGCAACGCAAGGCTACCTTTTCCCTTATAACTGACAAAACGCCGTTTTCATTTTTTAACGGCCGTTGCTAGCTGAATAGTGACATTGCACGTTCAGAAAAAAAACATCCTGTTTTTAAGCAATCCGTTCCATTTTTCCGCTTTCTGATTTTTACAAAAGCTCTTTTTATATTATGATTTTTTCAAAATATCACTGCTCTTTGTGAAGTATTATTAGGTGGAAGGCATTCCCTATCTGAACAGAGCTGCGCTGATTTTGACGATCAATGGTTCAGAATGTTTAAGAGTCGTGTAAGATGATTCAAAACTTAACTGACTGTCCGATTTCGTCGTCGCCATCGCTGTTTTTTTAAGGTTTTTCCTGTCCGCTTTTAATTTTTTTAGGCGGAAGGTGTTCCCTATCTGAACAGAGCCGAACTGATTTCGATTATAAATTGTTCACAATGTTTAAGAGGCGTGCAAGACGATTAAAAACTTAGTGACAGATTATTTCAAATAGTTTGTATTAAAATAGTTACACCATTTTTATTTTTTTCAAATACACTTTATATTTTTTTAAATATGATATAATTCTACTGTTTTAGTTATTCTAAGATGAGATTAATTAATCATTTTCATATTTTTATTTACACCATGAGGTACTCTCAAACCTAATCTTGCATGGTGAAGGGATGCTTCCTTAAACCCATATATGGTTTTGTATTTTGATTATGCTAATATCTTTATTGGTGATCATGTTGAGATTAACATGAGTGATCAAGAAGTCTATTTAATTATTTTGCACATGTGGCTAAATAACAAATTACACTTACCACTTGACACACCTCGATTGATGCATTTATGCATTGTTAATCTTCTAATCAATTAGACAATCTCTTTTATAAGATGTTAGTGGGATGTCTTTATGACACATAAATTTTTAATCTTGCACTAGTGAACTGTTATAATGGTGTATCCTCCAAACCATCCTCCTCTTCCAACCCTAAACATACCACTTCCATATGATCACTATTACAATTAACCCAAGTGTTGTTCCAACCTCCATTCCCATTAACTTTATAACCTTTACTCATATATCTTATACTATCCCTCCATCTCATCCCATGACCAATATTTCTCATAATGTGACCAGTCTATTCATAACCATGTCCTTAGTTCTTACATCACAACCCCAATAAGCCTCCACTATTTCAAATGATTCCAATACCACTTTGGTCACCATCACCACCTTGGATACAATAATACAAGAATTGTTAAATTCATGAACTCAATGATATGAAGAATGATTTTATTGAATACAATCCTTTGTATACCACATGTTTGTATTTTGAGGTTTATCACATATCTATATTGAATGTGGAATTAATGGCTTCTAGATTTAAATTGTAAAATATAAAAGGATACCCAATTATCCCCATCCAATATTTTATAACTACATACATTGAGTTTACAAATGATGCCAAGATTTTAAATAATTGCTTCCATCACTCATAAAGGACTATATTATACAATAGTTGTTGTAGTCACCTAAAATTGACCAAATCTTGTGACATTCACTTTTGACATCAATTTTGACATCTTACAACACATTTTATTCTAAACCTCACATAACTCCTTTCACCATCTCTATTATTTAATCTCTAGCCAATTAATTAAATATTTATTTAATTAATCTATTTATCCTTTAACCAATTAATTAAATAAATCAAATTTATTTAATTAATCCACATTCTCCAAATAATTTAAATATTTATTTAAATTATTCCTTGTCCTCTCACATCTCTTATAATTTAAATCATTTCCCTAAATGACGTGATTCACTTTGTAAAGCATCTCTCAAGATGACTTTATCACTTTCCAAATCATCTCATAAGTTAACTCGATCTTCTTTCCCTTTCTTCTCCCAAGTTTCATTATCAACTTTCTAATTTCACTACCACTCATAAAAAAGGAAAGTTGCATCCCTTCATCCTCCCATATTCACCTATAAATTACTCCACAACCAAGCCATTTGCATGGATGAGCATTCAAGTACCCTTACTCTATCAAATTATCTCTACTATATTTCATCCATCATCTTTCACCTGTTTTCATCTATCATCTTCATTTTAATGTTATGTTTTTGATAAAAGGGTAAAACGAGTTTTACAAGGACCCGAAACCACAAAGTTTACAAAAAAGAGAAGAGAACACCAAAGGTCCACCAAAAAAATAGCTTCCCAAGAAAAAACCAGCAGCAATTAAGGAAAAAGGACCAGGAGGGTCAGAAAAGAAAGGACAGCAGAAAAAGAACACAGAACAACCATTACTTTAGAGACCTAAGGACAGTCTCTACCTCCATATCCTGCATATCTTTAACCCCCTTTTTGAAGGTTTGAACCATTTTCGGTGTTAAGTGGGTCTTGTGCTTCAAATTGGCGTGAATTCTTCTAGAAATGCCTCCATCCGTGTCCTGGCTTTTATCTTCAGTATCTTCCAAGTCAACCACTAGAGATCCTTGCTGGGCTTTGTTAAGCTTTTCAGTCATTGCATTAATAATTATAGCATTATGTCTTGCTATACGATTGTTCTGTTCCGCAATAGTTCTGATGTTATTCCTTAAGCACTCAACATTGTTATTAGTGTTCCTATTACTATGCACTGCTTCTTTCTTACCCAAATATGCAATCTTAACACCCATTTTCTCGATCTTACTTTGCAAGGCCCAGTTTTTAATTTTAAGCTCATTGATTTCAGAGAAGGTCCAATCTAGGAGTTTAGAATGGGACTCGGAATTGGTTTTAACCAGGTTGAGAAAATCCAGGGAGGGCTCTTTACTAGTGTTAACAGGGGAATTGTCGACATTGTGTATGTCCGGTAAAGGATCCACACGGCGCTCAAAAATGTTGGTATCAACTTCCTCTAACTCAGAGGAATCTTTGGTGTAAGAGACAAGGCTTTTAGCCTGGGTAGTCTTGCCAATAGGGCTTATCTTAGGAGGAGGATAGTTGGGCTCAAACGCAACCTGGATTTTACCCAGTTCCCTGGAAGGGCTAGCATGCAAACTAGGGGCTTTTGGGCTAAGACTAGGGTTAGGCAAATATTTTGAGCCACTGGGCTCAGTATCATCACTATCAACATCAGGGTTGGCTTTCGAGGTAGCAGGGGCATGCACATGGAAATATTCAACAATAAGCCCAATTAACCCAGCATGAAGAATAGGAAATCTTTTGGGATTTTTTTTATTGTCCTCCAAACTTTTCTTCAGAGAGCAGAAGAGATAATAAGGGATAGATACCCTTACCTTGTGGTGGAAATGGTTGAGGAGGGCGAAGTGGTACCCATAGACTTTAGTAAAACGCCTGTCCAGCATGATATACTCCATAATAGCCTGAAGGACCTTTCTCCATATAGATTTTATGGAGTCAACATCGAAGTAATTGTTCGCAATTTTGACCAAGTTTTGCTTTTCCTTATCATTTTTGGGGAATCTGATAATAGCTTCATCAGAGTAAGCTTTGTCCCTAAAAAAATTCTTCCTATTTGTGGGTAATCCTATAACTTTGGCAATCAGGTCTTCATTGAGCTCCACATTCCTGCCGAATAGAGTCAAGTTACCATCATGCCAATTTTTGGCAAAGAGATTCGTAGCCTCCAGATCAGAACCATGAAGCTTCTCCAGAAAGGGAATAAGACCTCCACTTTTTATCTTGTTCCAAACCTTAGCATTTTTCATGTGGGTTTCATAGTTGTCCGGCTCAATTTGCTTTTTGTCCCCACCCACATCGGTTGACACGGTGAGGAAGAGCCAAACACAATCCTTTCTAAAATTGGCCTCGCCAAATCTAAGCACCCACAAAGCATGTGGAGTAAACTTGCAAATTACTCCACAGAGCTCAGTCCCATACAATCTAATGATTGTGATGTGAAAGATCCAACCTGTCCACATTAAAGGGATAAAATGACACCTTACCATATGATTTATCATAGTTTAATAGGGCACAAACTCTAATTTTTAGATCACTATTATTAAGACAGGTACACACTTCTTTACTCTTAACTCCTTCATTAGCAAAAAAGTTTGAACAGCATTGGCTTCTCTATAGGCGTGTGTTATTTTAACTTTTTCAAACTTGACCAATTTCAATTTAGCTTCATCAATCCATGATTTGATGGTCCACGAGGCAAGAGACTTTCCACAGAGGCAGTCAATTATGTTTTTGGAGTCTTCTTCAAGCCATAAGTTTTTAATATTGAGACTTTGGGCTAAATTTATAATATGGTAAGCTCCAGCCACCTTCGCCAGGTGATTAGTTTGAGAGCCAAGAGGAGAGGTCGTCACACCCATGAAGTTGCCATAGGAATCCCTTATTACTCCTCCACAGCCCGCTGCCCTCGGATTGCCTTTAGCCGCACCATCAAAGTTAGCTTTGATCCACCCGTTAGGCGGAAAAGTCCAGCAAACTCCCTCTCTATCCTTTTTAGCCTTCATAGTAAAGCTAGATAGTATGGGGTTTATGTTCCATTCCTTAGCAACACAAAGATCATATTTTGAAAACTCTTCATTCAAGGTGTTCCTACCCTTCTGGGCCATGGCACTGAAGTTTTCCTTTAGAAATCTAGCAATTTTATCAAAGACATAATCCACAGAGGCTTCTTTGCCCCTAAAAATTCTATTGTTGCGTTCTTTCTAGATGCCCCAAGCTATATGAGGGAATGATAGCTCCTAAAAAAATCTAAGTAAAGGATTCCTTGTCGGGGCTTTCCATTGAGAAAAGAGTTCTTCAATGAGCATTGGGAAGACCCAAGAGAGGTTCCATAATTTGTTAAAATTTTCCCAAAGAGAAGCAGCAAAAAAGCAATGAAGGAATAAATGATTAACAGATTCAGCATCCATCTTACAAAGACAACATCTATTAGGGATTTTAAATCCCCGTTTACACAAGTTGTCAATCGTTAGCAACTTATTTTAAAGCAAGATCCAAAAGAAGATGTTAATTTTAGGTATCAGATTATTGCACCAAGCTTTAGACCAAAAGGGAGGATGATCCAGAGAAGAAGTGAGCTTAGCAAAAGCAGAAGACATAGAAAAATTACCAGAGGGATCATCAATCCAGACCGCATGGTGCTCCAGCTGCTTCGAGCTAAGTCTAACTGCCAACAACGTAATCTGATTGGGGACCAAAGCCTGACTAACTCTGCTTAAGTCCACCCAATTACCATTCACTCTATAATCTTTCACATAAGTACCAAACCTAGCCTTGCAATTCTCAGCCCAATCTCTGAAGGGATTGATATTTATCAGGGGTTCCTTAAAAAGCCATCTGTCTTCCCAGAATCTGGTACTATTACCATTTCTCACTTGCCAACCAATGCCTTCCTCCACAATCTTTTTTCCAATAATTAAATTATTCCAGCATATAGATCCTCTTGGAAGAAGGTGGGGGTCCTTATTAATAATGGAAGAGCAATTTTTATCTAGATATTTGCTAGCCATAATATCAATCCACTCCCCGGAGGAGGAGAAAATTCTCCAAATTTGCTTAGCCAAGAGGATTTTATTAATAGATTTGATTCTTCTTAACCCAAGTCCGCCATTCTTTTTAGCTCTATAGACCAGACTCCAGTCAATTAAGGGAATTCTTTTATTTTCCTCAACACCCAACCAAAGAAATCTTTTTTGAATTTTTTCAATTGTGTCAGCATATTTAGCAGGGATCTTAAAGAGGCTCAGGGCATAGATAGGGAGATTCTGAAGGGAGGCTTTGAATAGCTGAAGCTTACCAGCTTGGCTAAGTAGAGCACCTTTCCAACCTGCAAGCTTTTTACTAAATCTATCCACCAATGAAATCCAGAAAGCATCAGGAGGTTTCAAACTTAAAGGAAGACCCAGGTAGGTGGTAGGAAGGGATTCCACCTTACAGTCTAGAATTCTAGCAATTTTGGTCTGTCGATGAGCCGGAGTATTAAAAAAGAACAACGAGCATTTTTTATTGTTGATCAGTTGTCTTGAAGCTCTCCCATACTTGTCAAGCAGCTGTTTAATAGATTTAGCTTCAGACACAGAAGCTTGACCCATGAGCATAGTATCATCAATGAATTGTTGATGAGAACACACCAAGTTGCCCGAGGACGGTCTAAGCCCAGAGATAACTTTAAAGTCAATCAATTTTTTCAGGTTCCTGCCTAAGCTTTCGACCATAATAGTGAATAAAATAGGAGATAGGATCACCCTGCCTAAGACCTCTGGTACTCTAAAAAAAGGAAGTTGGGGAACCATTGACCATAACCGATATGGAAGCTATGGACACAAGTTGTTCCACCATTTGAACCACCCTATTATTAAAGTCGAAGGCCTTCAAAATTTTAAATAAAAAAACCCAGTCAACTCTCTCATAGGCTTTTGAAATGTCAAGCTTTAAAAGGAAACCTTCAGACTTCGATTCAACAAGGGAGTGAATTTTCTCATGAACCGAAACAATAGAGTTAAGAATTTTTCTACCAGGGACGAATCCATTCTGTTGAGGAGAAATCAAGGAAAGCAAAAAAAGTAAGAATCTAGAGGTTAAGACCTTAGAGATGATCTTGTATAAAGAATTACATAGACTGATAGGTCTGAACGCCTCAAAGTTGTCAGCTCCAGGTTTCTTGGGGATGAGGACCAAGAAAGTAACATTTAGTTCTTTTAAAAGACATCTAGCTCCAAAAAAATCTTTAACAACATTAACCACATCTACTTCAACAATCTCCCAGAACCATTGGAAGAAGAACAAAGGAAAACCATCAGACACCAGGGCTTTATTCCCATCAAAGGAAAAGACATCCCTCTTGATTTCCTCGTTGGTGGAGATAGCAGTCATAAAAGAGTTGTTCTCCTGGTTGATAATTCTTGGTATAGCTTCCACAAGCTGATCTTGCTCATTTTGGTTTATTTCAGTCCTAGCCGACAGAAGAAGTTTATAGAAGGAACCCGCCTGCATCCTTATATCCTCTTCCTCCACAAAACTGGTACCATTCACATCTATTTGGGATATTCTGTTAACAGCTCTGTGTTTAGAAGCCGAAAGGTGGAAATACCTTGTGTTTCTATCTCCAGCTGACAGCCAAAGAGCTCTTGATCTTTGTTTCCAAAACTCCTCCTCCTTCCCAATAATGTCATGCATCTTCGTAAGGAGCTCATTCTCTTTTTCCTTAGTATCATTCAAGTAACCCTCATTCTGAATTTTGAGTTGAATTGCTCCCAGATCCATCTGAAGTTCGGACTTGATCTTAAAGATGTTCCCAAAAGAATCCTTTTTCCATTTTTTAAGATTACATTTCACTTCCCTTGATTTTTTAGCGATTCTGAACATAGCAGTTCCTTGAATACTTATATTCCACCATTTCTTTAATTCCTCTTTGAGAGCAGGATGGGAAATCCATATTTTTTCAAATCTGAAGGGGGTATTCTTCTTCTTTTTAATAGGATCTGCAGTGAAACTGATAGGGGAATGATCAAAGCCTATTCTAGTGAGAGCTTTAAGGGAGAAAAAGTAATCAAAATACCAATGATTAGAGATCAGAGATCTATCTAATCTGACCTGTATGAGGTCCATCCCCTTTCTGCAATTTGACCAAGTGAAGGTGGCTCCAAGAAGGTCCAGATCTATCATCCCTTGAGTATCAATAAAATTCTGAAGACCCTCTTTACTTTCTAAGTTGATCTGAGATCCCCCAAATTTCTCACCATTCATTAAGGGGGTATTGAAGTCCCCCATAACAATCCAAGCTTCTTTATTAAAAATCCTTCTAATGGAGGCTAATTCCAGCCAAAATGATTTCCTCATACCTTTTTCCATTAGGAGCATAAATGTTCATTTGAATCCAACTAAAGTTATCTCTTATATGAGTGAATCTAGTAACAATGTGATTTGTACCTTCCATAATCAGATCACTTTTGATGTTGTGGCAGTTCCAAAAAGTAACAATGCCACCCAAAGCACCATTAGAATTATTACCCTGGTTGCAGTAGTATTGAAAGAGTTTTATTTTTTCAATTTTCTCCTTAGACATTTTTGTTTCCTGAATCAGAAGAATATCCGGTTTGTGATCTCTAACAAAGTTGTGAAGAAAATCCTACTTGTGGGGGCTATTGAGCCCCCTTATATTCTAGGACATAATCTTCATTAAATATCGGGGGAGTTAAGACACTCTGGGATGGTTTTCTGAGATCCATCTGCTATATCCTAAAAACTATTCAGCTCTCTTTTCTTTTTCGAAGAATTTTTACCTCTTGAGTTTTTTGTTGCATCACAATCAACCTTGCCTCTTGATCTTGTGGAAATGCCACTTGGGATCTTCCCTTGTTTGTTTTTTCTAGGCTTCTTCTTTAATATATTCTCTTCTTTATCATTCTCTTCTTGACTGTCCGTCTCTCTGCTAGATTTCCAATCCTTATCGTTTGGTAGTCTTTGTTCCCAAGGTAATGTGTCCATGTTACCATTCTCCTGACAACACAAAGCATTGCTGGAAAGGTTGGCTGAGTGATCCTATTTTTCAAGGGATTCTAAAACCCCACCAGCAGAACTGGTCTCCAACAGGTGTTCCACACCCATAGGGGAGGGAAAGCCAAATAATAGGGGGAGAGGAGGGATATTCAAGACCAAGGATAGGCCCTCACTGGGAATATCCTCCAAACTCGGTATCTCTTCATTTTTATCAGATGGTACTGTCATTTGGGAGAAGGAGACAGGATCCGATCTCCTTCATCGGCTAAGGTGCCGTCAATAATACCTCTTTCCTTGGGAACAAACTTTGGGTTATGAGGCTCAAAAGGGACCTCACCTTTTTCCTCCAAAACCACTTCAATCTCTGAGGGGCCTTTCTGATTATCAACTTCAATAACCAACTCCTGCTCTTTATTCGAGCCCTCCTTCCTTCTCCAGAGTCATTCTTCTTTTTTTTCCATTCTTTTTTTCCCTGTTCAACTAGCTTATCTTTCTCTAAGGTTGCATTAAGACGGCATTTTTTCGCCCAATGACCTGATTTCCTACACTTGAAGCAAGCAAATGGAATGGTTTCAAATTCTATACTCTGTTCATAGGAACCCAACTTAGACTTTATCTCTATCGATGAGGGTAAATGTGCTTCCTGAGGCACCCCCACACAAATCCTCATGGAAACCAGTCTCTTTCTAGCAGCTGTCATTGTGTCAATCGAAAAGATCTCACCAAAGGAGCTTGCAATACCCAAGAAGATGTCTTCATTCTAGTATTCCAGGGGCAGGCCTGGAAGTCTAACCTAGACCGGAACATTCTCAAAGATAGAGTTCGATAGATCCAAGTGGGAAGACCACTTCTTTAGAGCTAGGGATGATTTTCCTATCACCCAGGGGCCTCCACCTCTCATAGTCTTAATATCCTCTTTACAAGTAAATTCAAAACCAAAAAAACCCTTAGAAAGAGCAACAACAGAGACTTTCCCACTGGTTCTCCATTTGTTTTTAACAAATTCCCTAACCACTTAAATATTTGTTGTAGGGCCCATAAAATTTCCAACCAAGGTTCATTCCATTAAAGCTATGTTATGGTCTATGATTAGATCAGGAATCGAAATAGCAAACTTACCTCTAGCAGCGGATGAGATATTTTGCACAGGAGGGAAGGAAGACTTTCCATTAGGTTTTACCCTAAATAGCGAGGTCCAAGTTTTGCAATTGCCTCCTAAATCGCCAGTGGTCCCCACTCCCCCACTAACCTTCTCAATTTTTTCGGTGGGAGAAGTAGCAGAGAAAGAAGCCGAAATTTCCTTTCCCCCAGGGTCCACCTAAATTTTGTCACTAGAGTCCACATCATCCTGGTCATTCTTACCTTGCTTCTGACTCGATTCCAGCTCCTGATTCAATTGTTGATTATCTGATCTTGCTTCGCTTCCAGATTCGCAACCATTGATTTGAAATTCAAACTTCGTTTTCTCTCGCCCGTGACCACACTCGTGACCGCTCCCATTCATTGTTGCAACAGTGAGAAACCAGTATTCCTCCATCAACAATCCTTCAAAATCTTGCATTCTCATGCGAGGTTGAGAAGTGCAATGGAGATCAATCAAGTTTATCTTGGAGATCGGTTTGCATTTGAATTTATTATTTTGATTTTCATGTTATCTTGTCCTTCATTGTGCATTGTTAGGGTTTCATTATAATTTGTTTATGCATTTTTTCTAAAATTTTACCCTAACCACAATTGTATTCATTAACTTTATGTTCCATGAAATACATTGATGAACTTTCTACAACATTCTTACAAGATTTTGACATAAACATGGTTTTAAAGATCCTTCTCAAGGATTTGACTGCCTAGATGTATAGAAAGATGCAAACAACATATTGGTGGTTATGTTATCTAGTTTCAATCTTTTTGTGGAAAATTAAATAATGCTTTAATGATGTTGAGTGGAAAATAATAATGTGCACATTATTGTCTTCCCATTTACTAATGGTATGTGCACAAACTTAAAGAATATTGAATTCTATCTTTGAGAAAATAATATATTGGCAGATATCTTATCATCTTAATCAACCTACCCTTTAAATATCTAAAATTCAAATAATTGTGGTGAAATAAAATGTGTATCAAGTTGGTTGCACTTCTAACTTTTCTCTAGATGAAGTGAATATAAGAAGTTCACCAAGACTTTACAATCCATATATGGAATTCTTCTAATCTTGTTGAATGCGAATTCAATTATACTTATTTTTACTTAATCACACATTTAACTTTTTATCATAAAAAATTTGAATGATGACAAAATAAAAATATAAAATAGACATTGAGGGGGGGAGAAATAAATAGGAGATAGAGATATATGGGAAGATAAATGGCAGGGATAACTTTAAGAAACCCCCCCCTCGGCAAAGGTGTAAAATCCTGGCGAATCTTTCCTTTTATTTGAAAAAAAATATTAATTTTTTTGGCGAATCTTATGCATAGTATTAAAAAATTTGTAAAATCCTGGCGAATCTTCATGAATAATTGGTAAAAATAATAATCACAGTGGTGAATCCTAGTGAATAATCACTAAAAATATTAATTACAATCGCGAATCTCTCCTTTAAAATATTGCATAGTTGGTCGATGCATTGCCCCATATATTTTTTTGTTTTTTCTAATATTGAAGTAGGGGCTCGGGAGTGGCAGCCATCGGTGGGGTCAAGGGGCAGCACCCCTTACAGGGGTCAAGGGGGCAGAGCCCCTATCAATTAGCTTTTAAATAGGACGACTGCAAGTTCATTCCATGAGCGAATATTGGCGTGAGTGAATATCATCAGTGGAACACTTAGGGATGTCTCATCGATACAAAGATGATGACGTATGTCATGAACGTTGGAGATCAAATAGAGCTTTGATCGGATGTCTTTCTGGGAGCTTTTTGTGAATATTATAGATTCCCTTCATAATTCTCCAGAATTACACAAGTGGTGTATTGTGCCTTGGTGGACCCCAAGTGGAAAATAGAAGCCTTATCGGCGTGAGTGAACATCATCGTTGGGACACTTAGGGATGTCTCGTCAATAAAATGGTGATGACGTATGTCATGAACTATTGGAAACAATGAACGGTGGAGATCAAACAAAGCTTTGATCAAACATCTTTCCAGGAGCTTGGCGCGAATATAGTAGATTCCCTTCTTGATTCTCTGAAACTACATAATATTATTGGTGAATATTATTAATATTTTTAAATTTTACTGTATAAACTATTGGTGAATCAGTGCCAATGACGCATCGTTGACATGGTGAATTAATCAAGATGAAATTTTTATTTGTAAAAACCTGGCGATTCAGTCTTCATTTTAGCTTGTACTATTCACCATTTTTGGAGCTCCCAATTTCTATTATTCGTCAATTGGTGAAGATTCACCACTAAATTTTTCCCTGATAAATGGGGAGAGATAGGTAGATGAGGGACAAAGAGGGACATAGAAGAGTGGGAGAGAGAGAGAGAGAAAAGAGGGGGAAAGGGAGAGATAACCCTCCCTCTTTATCTATACCTCCATCTCTATTTCTTGTCTCTATCACCATATCTCTCTAAATCTCCCTCTCTCCCCCCTTTTCTATATTTTTCTCCTCTACCTATGTCTCTCCCTCTCCTTCTCCTTCACCATATTATTCTTTCTAAAAATAATCACTATTTTTCAATGGGCGAATGAGTCCTCCCTTGACCAATAAGACCCTTATTTATATTATATTTTTGGCTGCATTTTTATTTCTCTAAGTTTATATTCAAATTCCAACTTGTGATATTTGAATTTTAGGAAATTGAGGATACATATCTATAAATATAAGGTTATTTCACTATCTTTCATCGAATACTTTTAAGTTATAAATTTTCAAGATCTAAGAGAGCGATTCAAGAGAATTTTTGGAGAACTTCAAGGCATTCAAGAGAAGATTTATTAGAGTTTTATTGCAGAATTAAAGATCCAATTATCATTTCAAATTCTTCTTGCATCATGCATGTTTTTGGAGCTAATATGGTGATGTAGGTTTCATGATCCATTCAATCATTCAAAGCCATTATTTCAAGCAAGATTCAAAGTTCAAGATCCACATCCATTGAAGCCATTTCATTCAAGTTTCAAATCTACATTCCAAGGTTTATTCAAGGGTTTGTTTAAGTGGTAACATTGCTTTGTTCATTATCCATTCCCTCTTTTGTGTTTCATTTCATTTCAAGGTTTAATTACCAAAATGGGGTTTGACCAAGGAAAACCCTCATTCACCAAAAAAAATTCCATTTCATGTTGTGTTTGTAGATCTAGGTGGAAGAAAACTTGAAGATCTCTTGAAGAGAAAAATTGAAGAAGTTGTCAAAGTTGCAAAATTTGTCAAATTTGTCATCTTCTCATGGAAAGTCATCTATAAAATTTATTTTTCACTTTTTGAAACTGAAACTCAGAGAATCTAGAAGTGCAAAGATAGGACCAGAGGCTCCTAAAAGTTATAGGAAAATCCTAACAAATGACCCATTCACCCATGGGAAATTGAGTCCCAAATTAGCTTCAGACATTGACTTTTGGTTAAACGTACACTCAAATATAAGCTTTTTTGATTTGCAATTTGATTGTAGGTTCTGCCAATATTGAGTTTAATCTTTCTATATCAAGTTTTATATTGTATTTTGGTTTTGATTTACTATTTTTGGTTTTTCTCCCCAAAGTGTTGTTTGACCTTGACACCCATCCTTCAATCATAAATAAATATGAAGATTCACACTTTAAGTTGACTCACCTAAGGGTTGCAATCCAATTCTTTCTATGGATCTCATTTCTTAATGAGATAGAGGAAGATAGGTCTCTACATTAACAAATTGGTGAACCCGATTTTCCCTTAACCTATTTTCTCTACATTTCATTTTGGTGCACCTGACATTTGAGCATTGTATCTTTCTAATTTTGGAGTTCATTTTAGCCCTAGATATACAATTTTCATTCAATTTCATTGCATTTCATTAGTTTGCATCTCATTTAGGGTTTTAGGATTATATTTTTACATCTCTTAATTTCTAAAAAATACAAAAAATGGGTAATTTGGCAAAGCATTTACATAAAAATGTGTCATCATTCACTTTCATTAAAAAATTGAATCAAAATTGCACATCAAATTAGGTCTCCTAGTTTTTCATTTATCACTATTTTTCATTTGCATTTAAATTTTAATTTACAAAAAAATGCAAATTTTAACACTCTGTCACAGTCTAGAATCTAATAGACATAGGAATCAACTCAAAATTTTGCAACTTCACTTTTAAAAACCCTTAGCTAGGACACATTCACCCATGGGTGAATGAGTCCCTGATTAGGGCTTTTTCCTACATTTTTTGGAATTAAAATATTTCTTTCTATATTACGCTTTGCTATTTTTAGTTTATTGATACAATTTGCAAAATTTCTCTTATCTGAAATTGATCATATTAGGCATCATTTGATAAATTCAATGCAATGTGTGAATTCAAAATTGCATTTATAGGACAACATTTTCAAGTTTTTTTAACATAGTGTAATTAAAAAATTATCTTGTTTGAAATCTAAAAATTGCTAGCACTTTACATTCTAGGTTATTTCATTGCATTTCACCTTCTATCCATTTTGGGTGAATATCGAGTTTGTGAAACTTGTAAGAGATTTACAACTTGGTGTCCTATTTCCAATAGGGTGAAAGCACGAAGTTGAGTTCACAAAATGTGGAAGTTTTTGCCTTAGCCAAAAAAAAAAGTCGGCATTGCAAAAACGAGATCCCTTTTTTTAATAAACAAGATCCCTCTTTTAAAAAATGGGATCTCATTTAGCTTCAGGATCCTGAGCCTAAATGCTAAACGGGATCCCAATTTTTACAAAATAGGATCCCATTTTCAAAATGTACTTATTTTAAAAAAATGAAACTCAGTCATTAGTAGCTCGGGATCTCGATTTAGCATAGTATGTGGCGACAACTAACAATGACCTCCGACCTCTAGGTACGCCTTTCTATCTATGATTTTTTAGTGTTTTTTTTAATTTATAACAGAAAGGTAGGTTTTAGCATTTTCTTTTATTTTATTTAGCATTTCATTTATTTTATTTAGTTTTAATAGGATAATTAATAGATTGTAGAGGTAGAAGAAAAAATGAAATGAAACCCTATAGAAATGAAAAAATCATATTTGAAGAACAAAATATTTAGCTTACGAAGCCTGAATTGTTCAATCAAACAAAAGAAATTGTATTTTAAAAACCCTAATTTGAAATTGAAAGCAAATAAAAAAAAATTGCATTGAAAACTCTAGTTTTTTCTTGAAACCATATATTCAATTCAAACAATCTTTTTGCTATTTTACCCTAAATTGAAATCAAACAATTTTTTTTTCATTCAAATGAAAACCTTGATTTCAAGCTCAAGAATATTTGGTAATGGAAAAAATTGATTTTAATTGCTTAAATATTTTAAATTGAATGTATTTGCATTGTAAATTAGGGTCAGGTTTCAATGTTGACAATGAAATAGGATGTGATAAATATTATACATTTAAATGTGTATTCATCAAGAGACATTATCAATTAAACATTACATGAACATAGATATAATTAGAATAGAAAATAATATATCTTAAACTTTACTTATGTAGTTAATGGATCGTTACAATTGATAAATTTGTAATGTTTGTTTGCAAATTTAATTAGCAAATTCTGAAATCCTTGTACAATCCATTTTCAATTTTCACTTAATTACTCAAATGTGTGCATTCATTTCTATTGTATGTTTTATCTCTCTTAGTCATGTGTTGTATCCATTTTTATTTTTTCATTTGTTGTCCCTTGTATTTTGACAATCTTAACTCTCATCCTAGTCAATTAGTTGTTAATTAGGCTTCTAATTTAGTCTAAATTTTTAATTTACACTAGTTACCTAGAAAATAAAAGAATCTAAATATTTTTTATTTTCTTTCTTTTAGGTTCTTTCAATTCAAAACAATCCAAAATAATTTATAATTTATTCAACATTAACTAATTTTATTATACATTTTATATCATAAAATTCATTTAATATTCAACTTTATCATAGTATATATTAAACTTCATATATATATATATATATATATATATATATATACAATCAATATTAATGAAAAACATACATTAAATAAAATAATCTTATATTCAATTAAAAAAATATCACGTAAAAGTATGCATCGAACTCATTCTTAATAATACATAATTTTATGTGTTTCTATTATGGAAATAGTCAATCTATTCATAAAATAAAAAATATTCATAAACTAGCCTCTCTATTACCCTAAATTGTAAACCAATGTCTTAAGGGGTCCTAATATGACATTTCTTAAAGGGATCAATGAAGTTCTCAAAATTTTGTGAATTTTCCAAAGGCAACTAAATTTAACAATATAATAATATCGTGCAAGATTATAATATGAATGATATTTCATGAGAGGTCGATAAGTTGAAAGAAGAGATATCTCAATCAACTGTTTCATAAGAAAATTTTGTTCACTAACTTGCAAGTTTCTTTATTTCAAAGGCCACCCAAACTTCACCCTAAGTTCCCTAAACCCTAAACCCTAAACTCTAAAATATAAACCTTAAACCTTAAAGAATTCATTGTGTCCTAGGACCTTAAAATGAAATTTGGTTGCCTTGGGAAACTCCACCAAATTTTATACCCTTAAGTCATGTAATTTTGTCCTAGGACCTTACTACGTAGATCCCCTTAAGCAAACCTATTACCATAAACCCTAAAGCATTCATTTTTCCTAGGACCTTAAAATGAAATTTGGTTGTCTTGGGAAACTCCACCAAATTTTATTCCCTTAAGCTATGTCATTTTGTCCTAGGACCTTACTACATAGATCCCCTTAAGCAATCATATTAACCTAAACCCTAAACCCTAAAGCCATCATTTTTTCCTAGGCCCTTAATGAAATTTGGTTGCCTTGGACAACTTCACAAAAATTTATTCCCTTAAGCCATGCCATTTTTTTTGAGGACCTTACTACATAGATCCCCTTAAGAAATAATATTACTCTAAACCCTAAACTCTAAAATTATAAACCCCAAACCCTAAAGCCATCATTTTTTCCTAGCCCCTTAATGAAATTTGGTTGCCTTGGGAAACTTCACCAAACTTTATTCACTTAATCCATGTCATTTTGTCCTAGGAATTTACTATGTATAGATCCCCTTAAGCCATCCTATCACTCCAAACCTTAAATTGATGTCTTAAGGGAATCAGATAAGTTCTGAAAATTTGGTGAAGTTTCCCAAGGTAATCAAATTTAACAATAATAAGTCAAAACTAGAGCTATCTCAACCATAGATCCCCTTAATCCATCCTATTACCCTAAACCTTAAACTTTAAACTCTAAACCATGATTTTCACCGAGGACCTTGATGAAATTTTGTTGCCTTAGGAAACTTCACAATTTTTTATTCAAAGAAGTTCTCAAAATTTGGTGAAGTTTTCCAAGGTAACCAAATTTAACAATAATAAGTCAAAACAAGAGCTATCTCAACTATAGGCCCCTTAAGCCATCCTATTACCCTAAACCGTAAATCGATGTCTTAAGGGGTCCTAATATGACATTTCTTAAGAGGATAAAAAAAGTTCTCTAAATTTGGTGAAGTTGCCCAAGGCAACCAAATTTAACAATAGTAAGTCAAAACAAGAGCTATCTCAACCATAGATCCCCTTAAGCCATCCTATTACCCTAAACCTTAAACTCTAAACTCTAAACCATGATTTTGACCTAGGACCTTAATGAAATTTGGTTGCCTTGGGAAACTTCACCAAATTTTATTCACTTAAGCCATGCCATTTTGTCCTACTACCTGACTATATAGATCCCCTTAAGCCATCCTATTACCCCAAGCCCTAAATCCTAAACTCTAAACCATAAACCCTAACACATTCATAAATTGTCCTATATTAATAGTTAATTTTTTTTTATTCAAGTAACATGTCTTAGACATAAATGAGGCTTACACATTTTATCATTTGCATGAACAATTAGGCCATTTATATTTGATGTTTTTTAAAGGGTATTTCCTAAACATGCATCTTACATTGTGAAATTACAAATCTAATGTAGGTTCACTTATATCTTAGAGATCACATGGATCAATTTAATAATATTTGTAATCCACCTCCACATCCTCCATCTCCAACACCTTCACCTACACCTCCACCCACTACACACACTCCACCTCATAACCCCCACCTCCACCACCTAAAATGGATGGTGCTCACTTGGAAGAATGAATAAAAGATAATGTTAGAACCATTCAAGATCAAATCAACATTATTCAAAATGAATAATTTATCACACCATCTTTGAGGATGATTGTATCTATGATGCAAACTATTGTTGATGATGTTAGGGATATGGATGGGATCTATGATGGGAATTGACGATGGCTAGAGGAGAGGAGAACTTTTGATTCTGAAAAGGAAAACACAAAGAAATGAAGAGATGCAATAGAGAGCCGCAACACTTTATAAATTAAGACAATGATCTTATAGTTATGAATTTATGAATTTGGTTTGATGGATACTTTGTGTGATGAATTTATGAATTTTCTTGGATGAATATTTTTAGTGACGAATTTATGATTTTGTTTGGATGGATAGTTTTAGGGACATGAATTTATGAATTTAGTTGAATTTATGAATTTATAATGCTTAATTTATAATAGTATATATTTTATGACTATCTACTAGATCATGTGGTTTCTCCTATTGGAAAAATGTGATATATATATGCATTAGACATAAATGAGCTTTTTGTGAATGTTTCAAGTTTATTTTTTAGTATGTACATGTATTAAAATTAAATAGTTGGATGAATATTTTTAGTGACATGAATTTATGAATTTGGTTGAATTTATGAACTTATAATGTTGAATTTATAATAGTATATATTTATTACTATCTACTAGATCATGTGATTTCTCCTATTGAAAAAATGTAATATATGTGTGTTAGACATAAATGAGCTTTTTGTGAATGTTTCAAGTTTATTTTTTAGTATGTACATGTATTAAAATCACAAGTTCTAGATCTTAAATTTTGAAATTTGTATGTACACATAGTTTCTAGTTAAAGGATGTATGCATGCATTATGCATCGTATATGACATTTAAATTATGTACATGTTAAATTTTGAAATTTGTACACACTTGCTCAAGTTCAATCAATGTATATACGTATGTGTATGTATATGTATGCACATCGTATTTTTAAAAAATTGCATGTACGCTTCAAATTTAACTATTTTTTGAATTTTTGTAAGTTTGTATGTTAATTTTGTATAATTTAATGCAGGTTAAAACACTTCTATAGATATCATGGATCAATTTAACATTGATGATATCCTCAATCCAACACCCAAGCAACCTCCAGCTCCACCCCCTCCACCTCCCCCTCCAACCCCTCCACCTCCACCACTTGTTGGATCAAATGAGGCTCGCTTGCAAGCACACATAAATGAACAAGTGGCATCCATTCAAAACCAAATCAATGCTATGAAAAATAAAGCATTGATTCTACTGCATGTGAGATGTTTTGCATCTACATTGCAAATTTTTTTCGATGCCATCAAGGCTATCAACTCAGACTTAGATAGGCATCAACGAGATAGAGAGGAGATGAGATGCTTTTATGCAAATGGTCTCTCGTATAAAGAAATTTTAGACCTAAAAATTAAAAAATCTTAGCTATCCCCTTATTTTATTAACCCTAATACTTAGCAGCCCATTCCTCCCAATAAATCTAGAATATCCATGAGGTGGTGTATACATCCACAAATGAGTGCACATTTTTGGGATCGATGGTATATGGTATTTTACAATCCACCACATGCTAATTTGGAGGTCCCATTATGTTTTTTGAGGAAACTATATTTAGAGTTTGTTATGGGGAAAAACCCTAATTATTTTGATTTTCAATCATTTCAGAGTGTTGGTGGCGGCATGCCACAACAAAGGTTAGGGGAAAGGGTTGATCCCCAATGCCCCATGCATGCACAACCCATTGTTTCTCCTCTTGGACCTTCCGTTCCCGCACCTGTGAATCAATGGGCAGTGGCATCGATATTAGGATCCCTTAGTACACTCATAGGAGACCTTGATCAACATGCTTTTGTGGTAGCGGGTAGGGAGCATATAGACCACGATGATGGATGAGTTTTTTATGGAGTTGTTCCTAGTACGAGTCCATGAGTGTCAAGACCACATGTATGTACTAGTTGCCACCAATTATGCTATGGACCTGATCAGGCCACACCTAGTCCAGGTGGACGTGGAGATTCTATTGGATCATTTGGCCGCCTTAGTTCATTAGTATAATTTCTTACTACAGACCATCACCATGAGAATAGTACAACATAGGTATCACTATGCATCTACATGTTGAATTTATAAGAATTTTAATGAAATTATATATCAAAAAAAAGGTTTGTAATACATTTTAACAATCAAACTATTTAGTGTACATATGACACTAATAATCGGGAAATCATCTACACCATGAGTACATATGTTGAGACTAGTCCTAGTCGGCAACCCTTATGGGGTACATTTTGATATCAATTTTTTTAATTATATATGAAATAATTTTTAACTTGAGTTTTAAATTTATAATGAACAATCATGAACATATACTTTAAATATTTATGTTGGTTCATGGGAGTCAATCCACTTCCACATCAATTCCACATGAGGGGTTTTCGAGTGCTCCTCCACTATCAACCGTCATAGATCAAGGGCAGGTACATTTATATTGTAAATTTCTTAACAAGTACATTACTATAGTTACAATTATAAATTTTGAATTCACTATATATCAAATGTCCATATACAAGTTTTTAAATATTATAAACTTAAATTGTCTATGCTTCTGTCTAGGTTCATATGACAATGAGAATGGGCATCGAGAAAACATTAGATGTTATCGCTACTCATGATGCCTCTCAATTTCATGTTGTTTAAAAAATTTCCTACACAAAATGTGTAAACTTGAATATATACATTTTAACCTAATTCAAGTATACATGCTTTAAATTTGACATTCTAGGATTTTTTTAGTGTGACTTTCTGCCATGACTCAATCATAGTTACACCTCCAGGAGGGCATGCAAAGAAGGCTCAAGATATCATGGTAATTTAATTTTTTCATTAAATTTAAATTCAATTACAAATTATACAATTTGTGAATAACTTTAATTAAAATTAAAATTGAATATATACGTATATATGAGCTCATACATGTTAAATTATTTTTCTTTTATAGCATGAGACACATCTTGTAGTTAAGCATGTACAAACAAGTCCTAGAGTAGAGGGTCCACAACCTGAGATTATAGTATAATTTAAATATGATCAATTATAAATAAAGTTGAATTTAATCATTTTTAATTGTAGACTTACATCTAATTTCAGATTTCTTTGTCTTGTATATGTAGATTGATTCAGAGAATTTAGAGGTTGGCCCAGGTGCACTAGAGCATCTAGATCTAGATATGATGGTAATTTAATTTTATGATGAGTTATAAATTATATTTTCATTAAATAATTTTTCATCATATTAGATTTGTTTTCATCTTTCTCTTGTACAGAGTGTTTCAGGTCATCCATGTGGTCCACATGGTGTGAATAGATCTCTTGACTATAGAGATGATACGTGACCTAAACATGATTTTATGGGTTATATTTGATTATTTCATGGACTACATATTTGGTTTCTCATGTACCATGTTGGACTTTATTTCATGGGTTTTACTTTGATGGACTTTATTTCATGCACTTAATATATTGTAAATGATGGATTTTATTATTGTTCAATTTTAATTTAATCATGTACATTTATGCATTTATGTTCATAATCAAGACATTACTTCATAGGACATTAATGTAAAATTAAATATAAATATGAAATTAAAGTTGAAATTGATAGGACATTTTAATATTTGTACTTTACAAATTTAGTGATCCATACATAATATACATCATATGCACATTCAATAATTAGGGATAATTAGTCAATGAAATTATTCAATTCACATCCTAATGGGATGTCTTAAGGGGTCCTGATAGGATTTCTTAAGGGGTCCTAATAGGATGTCTCAAGTGGTCATAATACACAGTTTACATCTAATAAAATAAGAAAAAATATCATAATCTACAAATAAAAGCAATCTGTTTGTATGCCACAAAGGATGAAATTTTATGAAATAAACAATACCATACAATATTACAGAACAAAAGCATTAATAAATTCTATAAACTAAACATAATTTATAGGTTGTCTTAAGGGGATTTCTTAAGGGGTCCTAATATGATGTCTTAATGGGATCAAAGAAGAGTATAATATAGGACAATCAATGTGGTCTAATGATGTATAATTTCCTTAAAAAATAAAAGATATATTAGTACATCAACCATTTTGTTGGATTTTAATCAAGCATGTTTATGTTCGTGGACATCTAGTTCAAGAATAAGTCTATAGAGATAGGGTAGTAGATATTTCTCACTTGGTACTAATTATTTATCCCTTCTTTCTATGATGAATAGTGCTCTAGATTTATCGTAACAATTAAATGATGAAACGAAACACCTAAAAATATGTTTAAAAATCTTCCATAATAGAACTTTATCTAAGTGAACATTTATTATGGCAATTCATAAGTTCAATGCATTTGTATTAACAACCTCTAAAAAATAGACCTTGATTTAGATACCCTTATCAAGTAGAGTTTGTGGCACTTTATAATTTAATCTTTTATATTCCTAGGTTTTCAAAGTGTCCAAGAAAAGGATAAATTATTGAAAGCATATTCCAAAATAAAATGAGAGAAATTAAGAAACATCATTATAAAGTATACAAAAAAATACAAAGAATAACAAATATTTTAAGGTTCATCTCCTAGGCTTTAGATCCCATGGTTTATGGTTTAGGGTTTCTAGGGTTTATGAGATGCTTAGAATAACAAAACTATATGGATTAATTTTTTAGGGTTCATCTCCTAGGCTTTAGGTCCTATGGTTTATTGTTTAGGGTTTCTAGGTTCATGAGATGCTTAGAATAACAAATCTACATGGGTTAATTGTTAGGTCTCATCTCCTAGGCTTTGGGTCCTATGGTTTAGGGTTTCTAGGGTTCATGGGATGCTTAGAATAACAAATCTATATGGGTTAATGGTCCAGGGCACATTTCCTAGGATTTAGGTCCTATCATTTATGGTTTAGGATTTCTAGGGTTCATGAGATGCTTAGAATAAAAAATCTATATGGGTTAATGGTTTAGGGTTCATCTCCTAAGCTTTAGGTCCTATGATTTATGGCTTAGATTTTCTAGAGTTCATGAGATGCTTAGAATAACAAATCTATATGGGTTAATGGTTTAGGGTTCACCTCTTAGGCTTTAGGTCCTATGATTTATAGTTATGGTTTCTAGGGTTCATGAGATGCTTGGAATAACAAATATATATGGGTTAATGGTTTATGGATCATATCATAAGATTTAGGTCCTATGGTCTATGGTTTAGGGTTTCTAGGGTTCATGATATTCTTAGAATAACAAATCTATATGAGTTAATGGTTTAGGGTTCATCTCCTAGGCTTTAGGTCCTATGGTTTATGGTTTATGGTTTCTAGGGTTCATGAGATGCTTAGAAAAAAATATCTATATGGGTTAATGGTTTAGGGTTCATCTCCTAGGCTTTAGGTCCTATGGTTTATGGTTTAGGGTTTCTAGGGTTCATGAGATGCTTAGAATATGGTTTAATGGTTTAGGGCTCATCTCCTAAGCTTTAGGTCCTATGGTTTATGGTTTAGTGTTTCTGGGGTTCATGAGATCCTTAGAATAAAAAATCTATATGGGTTAATGGTTTAGGGTTCATCTCCTAGGCTTTAGGTGCTATGGTTTCTAGGGCTCATTAGATGCTTATAATAATAAATCTATACGGATTAATGATTTAGGGCTCATCTCCTAGGCTTTAGCTCCTATAGTTTATGGTTTATGGTTTCTAGGGTTCATGATATGCTTAGAATAAAAAATATATATGAGTTATTGGCTTAAGTTTCATCCCTTTGATTCATTCTCTCAACTCCCCTTCATCCACCCTATTACATCCCTTTAAGTCATTCTCTCCCCTTAATCCACCCTCTTACATCCCTTTAAGTCATTCCATCAACTCCCCTTAATCCACCCTCTTGCATCCCCTTAATCCACAATGTTTACAAATTTTTTCCAAGAATGTAGTAGGTCTTCATGCCACCTGATATCAAAATGGAACAAGAAATATCAATGAAATCATCAAAACATGTACATATTTTAAAATATATAAAACTATCTATTTCTACGCAACTCAAGTACCTGTATTTAAAAGTATTCCACATATGTGTGTAGGTTGAATCTACATCCTCTCATTTTTGTTTAAAAGTATGAGACCAATGTGATGATGGATTAAGGATATAAAAAGGGATAATAAATTAATTTTAACTATTAATGTACAAGAAATATCAATATATAATCAAAACATGTATTTAAATATAATGTAACTAATAATTACCTTTTCTTACCAAGTATTCCATGTTTTCTATGTTTAATTTGCATGGAATCTCCTTTTGTGATGATGGCTTAATGATCTATAGAAGGAAAATTTAAATCAATTTCAACTAATAACACACTTGACCAATATCAAAACATGTATTTAATCTATTTAAAAGGACAATATAAAACTAAAACTATATTTACCTATATTTACTTATTTCATTGTACCATTTGCTTCCTCTCTTTTTTGCAACACATCTATGATTGTCTCATGCTCTTCCATATAAATTGTTCATATCACTTTATTTGTATGTCTTCCATGATACCGATCTAGTTTTATATTTGTTGCCACCACCAAATGTGAATAATGTATAATCTTTTTATGTGTTTCATAATATTTGAATACGGGTAGACCATTCTCCCTTATTAGATATTTTCATAGCCAAGTGCCAAAAACCACCACGGATCCTATTGGAAAATATGAAAAACATCATCAAATAAGTTCTCAAAATTTTCTTAAGGGGATCAAAGACTTGTTCTAAAATTTGCTTAAGAGGATCAAAAACTTTTTATCAAAATTTACTTAAGGGGATGTCTAAAGGGGATCACCATACCTGTTGGATAATGATATCCATCATCATCTTCTCAAGTTTTTATGAACTTATTTTTAGTCTCCACACAATGAGCCAACCAATATTCTATGTCCCCTTCATTCCCCTCAGGTGCAACAACAACATAGTCATGTCTTGCAAACACAATTTGATTTAATAACTTGTACATATCCATATAAATAATTTAGTATTACAAAATAACTTAATAAAGTGGAATAAAATGAAATAAATTGAATTAAATTACCTTCTTGTACAAGGTCTAAAACATGGTCATAGTCTTTAGATGCAAACACTTGATCATTTTCTTCAATAGTTCTTTCATATTGATTGCGTGCTTGTGTAGGTGTCACCAATCTTTGCTCCCACTCTTCAACCCATTCTATATTTTCACATGATTCCCAATCTCCTGAGATACAAAACTAACAAAAACATGCAAGCTCCCTTCCAGATAGTCCATGTGCTTGTTGCCAAACTCTTAAATGAATCTCATTTAGTAGATGCACTAATTGTCTCATATTCAACTCTAGGTAGAATGTTCTCTTCTTCAACCAACCAAAATAATCGACGAAATATAGAGTACTCACTCGAACTAGGTGTAGATAATATTGTATTGCACCAATTCACAATCCCACATGCATCTTTAAATTTTACTCCATCATCAAATTTCAATTGTTTTCTAGCAAGAATTTTTTTCACATACACACTGACTCCATCATGTTCTCCTTTACCATGCCTAGCTTCAAAAAACTCCATATGTGTTGGACATTCCTTGTGAACCCTACTTAACCAATAGAAAATTCAAGCATTCTTAAACTACCTCATACAATTATTTGACCATATACGGTGGTTTGTCATCTGGATTCCTCTTTCTCTTAGATTTCTATAAAATATATTGAAATAGTATTGAAAAAACTCTGACAAATGTAACCGGTTGTCACTCAAATAAAAATGATACTCCCTCAAAAAAATTATATCATCCTCTATGCTATCATCTACATTTATATAAACAATATGGAAAAACATAGCTACTTGCACTGAATTATAATATTGTGATTGAATTTACTCTTGTGGAGCTAGATTATAATTTTCTGCAAAATCAACCATTGAAAGTATAGTACCAATTGGAAATGTGTTTCTACATGCATGAAATTGTCCATCAAACCATCACACATGTTGAGAGTGTATGAAATATTTTGGTACAATCTTATTCTTAAATTCTAATATGAATGCATGCACACTAACTTTTTCTATAACTAAATCACAACGTTTTCCAATATTTCCATCTTTTAGAGAATAGTTAACATTCTTAAATCTTCCACACTAAATTTATATGTAACTAAATCACAATGCTTTCCAATATTTCCATATTTTAGAGAATAATTAACATTCTTAAATATTTTAACATCCACTAATTTTCTTCTAAAATCATTATCAACGCTTTCATGGATGCAAACTCTTAAGAATGGAAGATTTCCACAACTAGTGCATTGTCTAGAAATAGAGGAACTTAAATAAAATAATTTTCCATTAGATCTTTCACAAAACAAACTTGATATAGATTCCTTTATTATTTCAGGTGGCATATTAATACCACATTCTTGCATAATCATGTTAGTATGAAAAGTACAACGTATATATCGAAAAACATCATAAAAATATTTAATTTGAACATGTGTTTTACAACAACAAGATATCCGTTGCTTATTAATTTTTACATACCAAGGTTTACATTTTTAAAACGACCTTTGAATTATTTTAATATTACTAGGTAACACTAAATAACCATAAAATTTTCTATAAAATTAAGTTTGTGTTGTATCTAATAGGTTTTTTGGATGAGGATCGTGAACTTTAGGTTTTTTGGATGAGGATCGTGAACTTTGGACCCCACCCTTAATTTATAACATCTCTAGCACTAGATGATATCCTAGTATAACATTGCTGATATTTTTGAATCGAAGATTTAATTTCAACATTCAATTTCATATCATACCTCGGGAATTGACCATTGATACTCTAACATTGGTTGATAGGATCATTTTCTATACTTTCTCTTCTTTTGGCCAGTCTTAGGAATGTTTGAGGATGTATTTTTAAAACTTCACTAATATTGCTTACCATTCTTTTGTTCAAATTTTCTTTATTAACTATAGCAGTTGTTATAGCTCTTCTTGTTGCATTCTTATCTTTAGATCTATTATTTTTTCCAATAGTATGAATGGCACTAGCAATAGTAGATATAACATGTTTTACCAATTGATCTTTTCTTCTTTGTTTAACAAAAATACATAATTTTTTCAGTAATTTTTTCATTTTTCGCATTCTCATTAATTGCATCGTTAGTTGACATTGAGCTCAAAGTTTTTTAAGATAAAAAATTTTATTGTATAATCTATCAACATGTGTTCTTATTTGTCTCCATGAAATCTTATCAGGAAGATTATCCAAAACATCACTTTCAATTGTAAAAAATATATATTCAAAACTATTTTCATTTTCATCTTCATTTTCATCTTCATTTTCGTTTTCATTTTCATTTTCATTCTCATCTTCATTTTTATTTTGATTTTCATTCTCATTCTCATCTTCATTTTCATTCTCATATTCATTTTCATTTTCATTTTCATCTTTATCTTCATTTTCATTTTCATCGTCATCTTCATTTTCATTTTCAATTTCAATTAAAGGATTTTCATTTTCATTTTCAATAGAAAAATAGTTTTTATTTTCATTTTCAAGAACAATTTGACTCAAATCTTGTACTCTATGAATATTATCAATGTGAGCATTGTTATATCCAACTTCTTTAAAATCTCTAATAAACATTGTTTCCATGAGGCTCAAAGGTGTATTTGAAGACATGCCTAGACTTGTGCCTATTGAAAAAATTTCCATAGCATTGGAAGGTATATTTGAAGACATACCGGGAGTATTTTGTATATTTGTATTAGTTTACACATTCAGCTCTTGCAAGTTTGCATTATCTACATCCATAGTCTCCTCAATGCTTTTATCTTCAATAGTTGTGGAATTGGATGCTTCACCATAATTCATTGATTTAATTCTCATTCTTCTTTCTCTTTGTCTTTGTTTCTCCTTCTCTCTCTTTCCTTGAATTTATTTAGGGGTCAATGCCTCCCTATCTTTCCTCTTATTCTAACATTGTGATCCCATGATTGATTTTTTTTTAAGTATACACAAATGAATGTCAAAAACTTGAGTCTTCCTTGTTTGTTCCTCCTTCAAAAAAGTAGAAATTGTTCACAAAATTCCTCTTCCTCCTTCAAACAAGTAACAATTGAACAAATTTCCTCTTTCTCTTTCAAACAAGTAGCAATTGAACAAAAATCCTCTTCCTCCTTCAAATAAGTAGCAATTAAACTAAACTCCTCTTCCTCCTTCAAAAAAGTGGCACTTGCACAAAATTTCTCTTCCTCCTTCAAAGAAATAGAAAATAAATAAAATTCCTAGATTTCTCCTTTGAAAACAAATAAAAAATGCACAAATTTTTTCTTCCTCCTTCAAACAAGTAGCTCAATTACACAAAAAAATTCATCCTCCTTTGAAAGAAAATATGAATTCAAAAAAAATTCTCTTCCTCCTTTCAAAACAAATAGCAATTCAACAAAATTTCTCTTCCTCCTTCAAACAAGTAGTGATTAAATAAAATTCCTCTTCCTCCTTTGAAAACAAGTAGCAATTCAACAAAATTCTTTTGTCACAGCATCCCAATGATGCCTCCTTTCAAAATTGAAAAAAATACCAACTTGCAGAGCTTCAACAAGACAAAAGGTGATAGAAAATAGGGAATATGTCACAGTCGGCTGTACATAATTATTCTCAAACCCGAGATGCCCCTTTTTCATAGTATAATAAAAAATAATGGTAAAAAATAAATCGGGATCGCATTCTATTTTCAACGGATCTAATAATAAACGAGATCCTAATTATTAAATGAGATCCCATTCCATTTTCAACAGGTGAATTGGTAACGAGATTTTGTTTACTAAATAGGATCTTGTTTATGTTATAAACGGGATCTTGTTTAGGAAATGGGATCCCATTTTTTAAAATTTGAAATGCAGGCCTTGTTTTTTCTTTGTTGACAGGTTCAAAAAAATGTTTGGAGGTCTAAACCTAGGCCCTAGACTTGGTTTGACCTACAAGTTGAAGTTCTTAGCAATGTACCAAAAAAATATTGACTTTGGGCATACATTAGAAGGCTTTTTTTACGGAGTTTTTCAATGAAATTAAAACCCATTTTAGATTAGACAGTGTAGATTGGACAAATATGTAATTTTTTTACAATTGAATTAGTTTTTTTATTTTTTATTAAACAAGTCTATAAACTTGAATTATCAGGGTTTTTAAGTATTTTAATAACTTTTTGTCAACATAACATTTTCATGAATGGATTGCACAAAAATGTACTTCAGACAATTCTTTTCAATTTTAAAAAAATCATAAGTTTAGGTCATCTTATGTGTGACAACATGATTTTTTAAAACACCAAATATGATTGATAAAAAATTAACAAAAAAAAATATTCAATAAAAAATTACAAAAAAAATATGGAAAGCGTGCTTCAGTGAGTTGCAAATATTTTCCCAAAAGGACTTAGAAAAATATGATTTCCTTAGGTCAAGATATGGATGACATGCACATGCATGGTATGGTAAAAAAATGACTTTTAAACAATGGTTTTTAGAAACACCTATTGAAAATCAATTTTCATCATCTAGGTATTGAAATAAATTACATATTTGGAAACTAGACTCTGAGTACTACATTTTTTGATTAGTGACATTTTTCAATATTCCATCTCTAAGTGCTTCAAATTTTAAGGTCAAATGTGTTGAACTGTGAAAATCAAGGAAAACACTTCCACTAAATGGCCAAAAAGCTAACTCAACTTCTTTCCAACACCTAATACTGTTGTGAGATGTAGTTTGAGACTCATGTCATCCCACGATACGTCATTCACCATGGATCTTGGGTTTTCAAACTCTTTCACTCATAGTTTTGGTATTAGTTATCCCTCCATGGATCATATTCTTTATACTTCATTTCCTATTACTTCCCTACCCACAACTCATGAGCATGATGTCAAAAAAATGGTTGCTAAAGCCTCTCAAGAGAACATAAGGAAGATAATTGAATAATTAAAATGTTTGCAAGAATTTGTGAGAACAAAACTTATTTTGAGTAATGTCATTCTTGTCATAAGGAACATGAGAAAGCTACTTAAGAATGAACAAGGAATATAATTTATATGTAGCCTAGTCCATATCACTAAGAACAATTTTTCCTCTCCCCAACTAGCTTTCAATATCTTCCCCATGCATGAGAGAAAAGAAAAAATATTTTTTTATCACATTACCACTCCTAATACATCCCTTCTTGAAAAAGGAAAGGCCTTAAAGTTAGAAGATGAAATTTATGACCAAAAAATTATCAAACGAAAGAAGAAGAAATCAAAAGTACATTAGCATTACAAATTTAAGAAACAAGAGAAGCATGATCCTCCTAAATCCTTTGATGACATGTTAAGGATATCCAAGACTAAAAATAATTTCTACAATCTTTTACATTGGGGATTAATTAGACTATCTCCTAAACTTGAACAATTAGCACCACAAAAAAGTGATAAAAATGAACCATATTGTGTCTATCATAGATTTTTGGACATCACACTAACAATTTTCATGATTTATAGGAATTATTAAAGAAATTTGAATCCCCTAGGGATCCAAATTAACTACATTACATGCACCTAACTCTTGCCATGTAATAGTTGTAGGATCATAGCATACTCAATATTGCATGTTTAACATTCATTACAAATCATTTTCTTTAAAATGAGCTCATTCTCATCAATCATATTAGCTCATCCTTGTCCTGCACTTAGTGTGGGCAAGGGGTTAGCTAGCCTTGTCCTATTTTGGCATTTGATGTTGTTCCTTTGTCTAGTTACCTTCCTTTTGCATATACTGAACAAGATTGGGATATAGATAACCTACTATAGGTTGACTTACATGTGCCTTACTAGTCTTGTCTTTATTTTCTTTTACATGTTCTTTATGTGATTGTATGTGCATAATTTGATCACATGTATTTTTTTGCTTGATGTATCTCTTCAAGTACATTCCTCTCTTTGTACCTACATTATTCTATATGTTGTAAACATTTATCTTTTCTGTCTTTTTTTTTTCATTTTGGGATGATGCAGGGCGTCAAGACATTTAGGTCTCTTCCATGTTGACCCAAAAAAAAATAATTCATTCTCTATGTGTCATTCTTCAAGTTCTATGAGTATTTGGGGTATGATGACATTTTAAAACTCTATAACAACATTCTAATATAGAAACATTAACCTTGAATTTATAGATCCCTTATGTTCTTGGGATTTTATTTTAGGGGAAACCCCTTCCTCTTTCTTTTCCATGATGTAGCTTCACATGGAAATGTATGACTTGACATAGGGCTTTACAAGTAAGATCTAATGTCTTCTTTATTGTTTAGCATTGATAATTTTACACTTTAAAGTAATTTCTCATAGCAATGATGTTAGCAATTTCTTTAAAGTGGGGAAAAGATTGGCATTATTATTTTGAAATTTTTGACATTCCTTATGTTTAATTATGTGATTTTATTTCTTTTTGCGATGTGTCTTTTTCTTGGTGGTGTCATCAAGTTTGATGTCCTCTAAGAGCATGATCTTTCTTGAAATATGACTTTCCTCTTAGTGGTGATGTTGCATGTTGCATTCCCTAAGTTGTGAATCATTTATCCTTGACTTGTCCTCTCTTGGAGAAATTAGGCACAATGTTCCCTTACACGAACTAAGCAAGATCCCTTTGAACAAAATTTATTTTTATTGTGTTGATGTGTTTAGCATGGCACAACTTGTTAGCCTTATAAAGCTTGAATTTCATATTTTTGTGATGCCTTATCGAAGTTATTAGAGATATAGATTTGGTATGGTTAGTATGATGAGAGCCTATAGACCTGACCTAGAATGACTTTTTCACTTAGCCACTTTTTGGGGGCTCGCCTAGTGGACAACCCGAGGTTCCATTAGCCCGTGTGAGTTTGCATTGTTCTTTCCATTTTGGACATCACGTTCCTCTTGTCAATAGTTTTGGACAAAAAACTAAGACATGTTCCACATCAAGTTGGATAGTTAATGCTTGATCCACCTATTTGGAAAAAACTGTGGATCAAAACTATCCTTCTAATTCTATCAAATTGGTTGAATTAGTTCCTTATGTTGGCTTCCTCAATTTGTTCCTAGATGTCAACTCGAGGATTGTAATCTCTTGAAAGGCATTGTGGTTATATACCTTTTGCTAATTTTTCACCTACAACTCAAATTGGTAGAGTTGGAGTAGTTGCATTATATTAAAGGTGAAAAGATTTCAACTTATTTCTGCTTTGCTTAACTATTGTATATATTGGAGTTTAAAAGAATGAGTTCAGTTGTTATTGTGCAATGTGTTTCAACAAAAGAATGCATTCAATTTTTCATTCAATATTTTGCACCATAAAAGAGAACATAAATTATAAGATGTTACTACTATTCAGTTTGCAATATTTCATTCACTTTACAATGTTTTAGTCATTTTTGCAAAGGAAGTATACACAAAATTGTACAATGTTGCAAATGTTGCATTTATATTCATTGGAAAGAAAAGAGAGATCAAGTGTCCCACACAAGCTATGGGAATAGTTGAATCGACACAACACAAGGAATGTACTATGCATCTAAAGATAAAGAATAGAAATGAACCATATAAGAGGAGACATATCCATCATTGCCTATTTGTGTTTAGTGTTGGTCTTCATTGTAGTTGCTCCTCCTTGCTCTCGATCTTTCAAGTGAACCTACATCATAATGAGAAAATTCGTTAGAGCTTCAGATATGAGTCTTCCTATATGCTCTATCAACAAAAATATAGTACATTGTCTATGATGCATTGTATCAACAAGCATTTATATGCAAGAGATTCTAAAAAATGAAATATCATACGAGCATTGAGCTTCATTGTTTTTATCTAACATGCTTTTTCACTATGTAGGTATAGGAGAAATCATGTTGCTGATTCATTTCTAAATACATCATAGCATGTGGTGCAAAAATGGGCTCCCACAAGGGTTGAGCCTAGCATGTTGCCCCTTAACTTCAAGAGTGGTTTGAGATAGGAAAAAAAAATCATAATTCTCAAATAGAAACATTCAACTAAAGGAGTAACTCATTAAGCAACTATGAGAGCTTCAAGCTCGTTGACAATTCATGAAACTCAAATCTAATATTGAAATGAAATGAAAATCATGAATGATCAAGGGCTCATTTGAATGATCAATGGATTTGTAGAAGAGAAATGAAATTTCATTATCTTTCATCAAAAAATTCTATTTTGAAAGCAAAGATTGCATGTTGTTTTTTCCATATAACATGTTTATTTCACTATTTATGTTGTTTGAAGTTCTCACATTAAGAGGACAATAGAGAATGTGGATACTTGTGCTGATTTTAATGGTGCCAACATGGGGATTTGTCATAAACATCTTCATGAGGGTGCTTACAAGTGATGCTTGCATATAAGAAAGGAAAGAGTACATTGGCATGAGGTGTGATAGTAAACATACATACATAATAAAAGTTCACAATCAAAATAGAAAATAAGAAGTTGGGGAAGCCTTAAAGCACAGTCACGAAGGTATCACATATTTCAAAATCTTCTATGACTATGCAAGTTTGAGTAAGAGATGATAATTTTGCATGTAGGACAATATTAATGTTGAAGTGAAATAAAAGCACAATGTTCAGATTTTGCATATAATGTATTGGTGTGTAAGTTTGGAAGTGATCAAATGGAGACAATGAAATATTAAAAAGAAGAGCTTGTGTGTATCCTACAACCATGATAAATGGAAAAACATACCTTGATAAAATCTTGTTTTCTTTCATATTCTAGAAACCCAAAGAAGTGAATGCAAGCCTACGAATCCTCTGATGCTCAAAACAAAGAAAAGAACTTTCATTTAACTGAAAGTGCAAAAAAAAAAACATTACATACAGTGACAAGCCATGGGTGGTATTGAAGAAAATGCAAGATACCCATAAATTGGGTTTTGAGAGACAAACTCAAAATGGAATAGAGGATGTTTTTTATTCCTTTCATAAGAAAATAATGTTGCCTCTTAGCCATTACATGATGAAGTAAAAATAAATACATTGAGAGGGTTCGGGCAAGGTGCCTAAAATATAGACCCAATATGAGTTTTCTAGCCATGACCTTATAGGGGAAAATACTTTCTTTCATTTCTCCTAAAAAATGAACAATAGATAAAAGAGATAGGCAAGATTTTGAGCTTGTAAAGGTGGAGAAATACTCAAAAATACAAGAGAGGTAATGACCTTGCATGAGTTCATTATTTCCTTTGTCTTTTCATAAAAATAAAAGCATCATCTATTGCATTTTGCAAGAAATGAAGAAAACCCTAAATATTTTTTCGAAAAAAGAAGAATATAGAATACCCAAATGGAGAAAATACAACCATAGCTATAAGTATGAAGAAGCATGTAAAAACAAGGGTTTCATTCATTATGAGCTCAAATTGAGCTTACTTTCACAAATAAATAAAAGGTAAATGTCATGTTCAGAGCTTACCTTCTTGTGTTTTGAAGAGGAAATGCATTCAAACTTGTGGGTCTCTCCATAGAAAAATCCCTAGAGGTTCAAAGCAACATAGTCATGCTGACCCAAAGTAGAGAAAAGGCATAAACAAGAAAATAATGCATTAGAAAAGTAGAGGTGGTCGTGGCCAAGAAGGCCCAAAATTCTTCAAAAATGAGGGTTGATACCCATTTATATCCAAGAAAGCTTACCTCTGTGTTTTCCTTCGAAATCTCCATGGGGATCTCATAAAAGCAACATAAAATCGATGGTTTGAGCACCAAACCATCATTCTTCATGGTTGCCACGTAGATATTTTCCTCCAAAATTTCAAAGTATGAAATGATGCGGAATGAGTGGAGTTTGGATGGTTTTGTGTTCAGAGTTTCATTGTGCCCTAATTCAAATGGTGATTTTTATGACATTGTTTAAAAAATAAAAGCCTTCATTAAACCCTCTGTCACTTAGGTGTTTCTTTTATGATTTTTAGAGAAAATCAAATGGTCGATGCCTCTAGGTCTCTTATGATTTCAAATGACTAAGTCTTCCATTTCCTTCCCTTTTGCATTTTTGCAAAAATCAAACATGTTAGACACCTTAGTTCTTTTATGATTTTGAAGAAATCATATGATAGACACCTTTATTTTCTGATCTTTTGAAAAAATAAATGTCTAACATTATGTACTTGGCAATCTTTATAAAAATCAGAGGTTGAAGTCAAGACTCAAGTTTTGGAGCCTTTCTTTTTGTAAATTCTAACTGCAAATGATGTAAAACATCATTAAGACAATATTGTTATAAATTTATTTAATGTTTGTTATTTTAAAATGTAGTTAGTGTTGATTTGTTATTTTAAAATGCAATTAGTGTTGATAGGAACTTTATTTTTTGAGTTTTAGTTCACATGGGCGAAATGGGAAAAAAATTGGGCAAATTGAAGCTTCTATTTCAGTTCTCGATCAGTTTGAGCTTGATTTTTTGGTCTTTTTTGGGTTGACTTGCTTTGGAGAGAATCTTGCCATCTTTTTCAGTCAGTTTGGATAAGTTTTGGGCCCTACTTTTTAGGCTTTTCTTTGGAGCTCCAAAATGAGTTGAGGTTGCTATTTTGGAGAGCTTTTCACTCAGTTTTTTCTATTCTCACTATTGGAGACACATGGGACATATAAGTTGGAGAAAAAAACTTGATTTTTATCAGTTATGATTATTATGTCTCTTCTCTCTTGTTCATTTACAAAGAGTTTTTTAAACACTTTTGTACTCAAATTTTGATCTTCCATACTTCTTCGGTTTCAATAAACAATGGAGATTTCCTTCTCATATTTTGTCTCATGTTTGTAGTATCAATTTGATGTGATTGTGATTCAAAACAATGAATCCTTTTATGTCTTGTTATTGTAAGTTTTTATGCAAAAATTTCATATAATTCAGGTTGTGTGATTGTGTTCAGTTTGAACCTTCACACAAATTACTATTGAATTGTATGTTTCAAGTGAGATTGTGAGGGTTGAAGTTTTGAGAAATTTTTTGTTAGTAGAATCATCAAAGTCAATTAAAAATTATGGTAAATCATCCTTAGGTTTTTGGATTTCATTTTCAAGTTTCATTCTAACCCTTTCCTCAGAAAGACTCTATAGTTTAGGATATTTACCAGGGGAACCAACCCTTCTAGAGATTCACCCTCACCATATTTTACCCACAATCTGAGAGTGTTTCCATGTTTCAATAGGATAGTTAAGTTTATCTTGGCTAGGGTGCAATCCCGATTCACAATAATTTTTTGGCATGCCTGGTGGGACCCTAAAACATGTTTTCAGAGAATTTTTTCAAGTTTTAATCTATTGTTTTGGTATATGCAACAATTTTTCTATCCTTTTGGAGGTTTTAATATATGCCTGATGACTCCATTCTTTGCTTTTGCATGTAGATCTAAGTGTTGGTATGTTAAAAAAATCATGTATTCACTCCATTTTCCATCTTTTATATGAGTAAAATGTCAATTTTTCATAGTCAATATGAATATCATCCACCATATCATGAAAATCCTACTTATCCATCTCTATATCAGCCATATCATCATAATCATGCTTCTGGTTTCAATTCCATGGCGTTTCTAATCCAACATGTGCAATGTAATTACCACCCATCCACCTCTTCCCAATATCTATCTCAACCTTCATATGCTCAAAACCAACTCCAATATAGTGAAAAGGAGGAGATTGAAAGCATAAAGGGAATATTGCTTGATTTCACAAAGTAGTTAGAGGAGATCAAGAGGTAGCATGAATGCAATAAGCATCACGAAGAAATGGCTTATCAAGCCTATCTCTATGAACAAGAGTTGGAGACACAAAGCGTACAATTCAAGGAGAACCTTGAAAGAGAGAAAGTTGCAAGAGAGGAGTAGATGAAGTTGTTGTATGCTCAAACACAAAGGCACGAGGTCCAAAAAGATCCTGCAATCATAGATTAGCTTGCCCAAAAAGAGTTTCATAAGCATAAATTCTTGATTTTTAGACACTGAGGTGAGTCTCCTAGATCTTCCCAAGCTAAAAATCCAAGTTTTAGGAGTTTATCTTCTTTACAAGAGATTTCTATTAAGTAGGAATCTAGCCCATCTTTTAGTTTTCCAAACCCATTTTTTGAAAAGATGTTCCTAGGTTCAATATAATATGCTTCATGTATCAGATGAACCTATTCCTGAACATTTTTAGTCTACAACCCCTCAAGAACAACTTCTTGAAGAGCCTATTTGTTCTCCAATAGTCCAAGAATCTCCCCAAGTCTCCCCTCTAGATAGGTCTTAGGGTGAACCCATTGATCAAGATTCCTTACTCCGCATAGAGAAGCTTAAGGAAGGAAACCCATTGTGTCCAACTTTGGAGGATTACCGTTTGTAGTAGAAAAAGATAGAATAAGAAAAGACTTCCCCTGATGAATCTTTCCATGTTTTCACTAATCAGATTCCCTGTTTTGTGGAAGATGATGAAAAACATTTAGAGGATCAACCAATGCAATAGGATATAAATTAATAATTTTCTACTGATCGTACCATTTACTTAGTTGAACACAAGAATGTTGCATGTGCGAAGAAGGTTGGTTCATTAGAACAAAAAAATATCGACAACTATTTCAAAATATCCAGTTGGTACAATGATGAAGTAGATCCAGAAAATCAAGAACAATTGCAACAAGAGATAAAGGAGGTTGCAATTGAGGAACAACAAATTCTAGATCAAGGAATAGCTGATAGTTCCCAAGTTTTGACTGGCCTATTTGAGGAATTACCATTTTTTGTGGATGGTGAAGAAAATATATCTCAAATCATACCCATAGTGGCCTTAGGATAGCAAGAAGAGGTTCAGAACTTTGATGTTTTGATACCTCGGGAGGGCTATAAAAGGGTAATAAATAGTCTTCCTTCACAAGAAAATGGAAATGGGAATGAAGAAGACATGTTTTTGGATAAGCTTGAGATTTTTGTTTCAAACTTGGATGTCAAACAATCATCTTTTGAAGGAGAAAGTGTGGGATAATAGCTTGAGGAGGTAATTTAAGGGGGTGTCCAAACTCAAGGTTTGAATAATTTTTTTGAAGAGCTTCCTTTATTTATTAGTAGTGATGAAGAGAATAAATGTAAACTAACAAATTTATCAATTTCTGACCAACAAAAAGATGGAAGCCATTCAGATAGGGGGTTGGTTACTAAGCAAGTAGATGAGAGCATCCTTAATTTGGATAGTCACAAATTTGAGGTACATGTATACATTGTTCAAGTTCAGCGAAAACGTGAAACTGCTTCTCAAGGTATGGATCTTGATATCTTTCCAAGTTCTCAAGAAATCAGTCAGGAGGATACCTTAGAGCCTATTATGAATCAGAAAAATAATTATGGTTTTGATGAAGATTTTTACACTAATATAATTGATGAGTTTTGTGCAAGGTTGGGTGGCATGTTTCCAAATGATCTCAATCAAGAAAATGAGATTGAAACCGTAGGTAACCAACAAGAAAACAGTAATAAAATTTCAAGCTTCAACCTTTCAAGAGGATGCCCCATTATAAATTTAGATAGAAAAGTTACAAACAAGATTCAAAGGATTTCTAGTGCACCTAAGAATGAGATTGGAGCTAAGGAGAAACAATTCCAACTTACCCATTCATGGAAAACTAGAGGTATGCTTGATCATATTCACAAGATTTGTGCCTTTGGTTGTAATCTTCAAGCTATAGTACAACAATGTGGGGGAGTATTATTGTTTTTCATCTCTTATTACCAGTTCACAAGTATGCAAAGCATGCTTGGCTGGTTAGAATAGGGAGTTATTTTTCAAAACTAGTTAATGGTTTTGCTTGAGTGCTATTTTCGTTGGTTAGTGTAGGATAGAGTTAGAATTTTACGCAAATAAGTGCTTAAAGCTCACATTTTTTTTAGTTATTTTATTTCCTTAAGTGTTGTTGCACATGTTCATTGGCACCAAGGCCTTTTAGCTTGCTTTTAGTTTGGTTTTGTTTGGTTTTTTTTCTGTTGTTTGGAGTAGTTTGTAGTTCAATTTCATGTTTTTCTATGTTTGAGAAGGGGCGGATTTGACTCCGCACCCAAAGGATTGTTTAAGGAAATTGGTCTAATGCTTAGGAGGCAAGCATTCTACAAAATTCACCAAGAAAGTTGCCAATTTTTCACCTACAACTCAAATTGGCGGAGCTAGAGTAGTTGCATTATATTAAAGGTGAAAATATTTCAACTTATTTCTATTTTTCTTAACCATTGCATATATTGGAGTTTAAAAGAATGAGTTCAGTTGTTATTATGCAATTTGTTTCAACAAAAGAAAGCATTTATTTTTTCATTCAATATTTTTCAGCATAAAAGAGATTACATAAATTATAAGATGTTACTTCCGTTCAGTTTGTAATATTTCATTCACTTTACAATGTTTCAGTCATTTTTGCAAAGGAAGTATACACAAAATTATACAAGATTGTAAATGTGGCATTTATATTCATTGGAAAGAAAAGAGAGATCAGGTGTCCCAGACAAGCCATGGGAATAGCTAAATCAACACAACACGAGGAATATTTTGGTGAAAAGAGTGTTTTGGCATGTTTGAGAGATTGTTATAGGGGAGATTGATTTGTTGGCGACGAGAGTGTTTTGGCATGTTTGAGTGATTGTTACAGGGGAGATTGGGTATACATATATATAGATATATGTATATTTTTGTGTAGAAATATACATAGGGAAAGTAGGAGGGTTTTGGATTTTCTGTATTACAAAGATAAAACCTCCCACTAGGTTTCTTCTGTATTCCAGAGATTGCAATTGAGTTTCCATTGCAATTTGTTGACTACCCCATCATTTTATTTTTGTAAATCCTAGTTACTAATTTATTTATCATTGTCCCTTTAATTTTTTTTGGTATTCTAAAGGATGTTGTGCTCAAGCGATTATTGTGAATGAATAGAGGTTTCAAATTTTGTGTTTGGTAGGTCAAGCTCTTTCGGGGCCTAGCAAGCAAGACATGATAGACAATAGGTCATGGTTGATTGAAAAAGGGATATATAATCTCATCCAAGCCACCAAATATTGTAAATGTTGATATTATTCTTGCTTTGTAGGTAATGTTGAATCACCATCCAAAGCTCCCATTTTGGAACAAACAAGGAGGATAGTGAAGGCAATGGAATATTTCATTAATACATCTTTTCCAAAAAAAATAAAAAATCATGAAACATGATTAAAAAAATGGTGTTTAGCATTTTGTTATAAGTTTCAATTATAGAATATAGATAAAATGTGAAGCTCTTTATAAAATATTATTTCTTTTCTCTATAAAAATTCAATGATAATATTTTAAACGAAATTTTAAATAATTTGTAAATCTTAATTTAGTGTTATATTTAAAAAAATATTTATACTTTAACAAAAACTGAACCAAATCAAATTGACTATACAATTCAAGTAATTATTTATATTAAAATAATTCAAGAGAAACTAATTATAATTCTTAAATAAATCAAAAATTACAATAACCATAATAAAAACAACCTTTCTATTTGTTTGTTTTTTTGTTTCCACACAAATCATCTCATATTCTAAAATTAAAATAATTTCTAATTTTTAAAATTAAACTAATTCAATTCTAATCATAAATAAATAAATAAAAGCATTACAACAATTCATATTAGTTAAATAAAAATAAAATGCTAAAAAACATTAGTTACTAAAAATAGACTAGAGTTATGGAAAGATAAAAAGCCCTCTATAAAGAATTATTCTACTTATTTTTCAAATTCCTTTCTTCGTATTCTATTTTTTTGTATGTATAGATTTTTCTAAATTTTTACAATTTCTTTTTTTTAATTAAATAGATATATTTTTGATCCGGTGGACATTTTTCAGTGAAAATTGAAGTGTCTCATTTTTCTCCAAAATCTACACCATCAGAAAGAGCTCGGTGTCCTGGTTCCAACGCAACTTGAACGGAGCAAAAAGGAGTCCGTTTGCACGAGTTATGGCCAGTCAAACCTTGGGTCAAACTGGGATCAGGATCATCCAGATGGCGGAAAAAATGGCGTCGTCAAAAATCAATGAAACCAGCGTCATCGCGAAGAGCTCGTCACAAGCGTTCCAACACAACTCGTTTTGTCAAAATCCAGCATCGGACGCGAGAGTTATCAGCGGTCAAAGCTCCTGGTTGACTTGGTGACCGGAAGGTGAATGATGACGTCAGCGTCCGTACAAGATGACGTCAACAGTTCATACAAATCCGAAGTGGACCAACCAGATGTTGACACGTGTCAAGTCCGTACAGATGACGTGGCATGTGAGTCAGATGATACAGACCTATCGGCGGCCGACACGTGGCATCCAGGTGGCATCTGAGTCAGCGGGACACGTCATCGTCTAGTCGGCAGATGAGTCAGTCTACACGTCACCTCCACGTCGGCACCTGTCGACACGGTCGGCATACAGGTCATCGCACACGTCAGAGTTATTGGCGAATTATCGCGGGACACATGGCAGTTGATGTGGAAACTGTTGACTCTTCCGGCGAATCTTCGTTAGACACGTGGCACCCTCCTGGTGCGGCATGTGGGTCTCTCTTCTCTCCCCGCGGACTGACGACTTTCTTTGTTTGTTTAAAAGTTTGTTAGCCGGAAATCTCGAACCCGCGACCTCCGGGCAGTTAGCCAGCCCGTCCACCGTTCCACCAAAGTCGGCGGTCATTACCATATGTTGCGACGGGTTCTTTTTGTTGTATAACGGCCGAAAATTGGCTATATAAAGCCAGCGGCCGGGGTTGAACCCCCGACCGCCGGCCCAATAAAAGGAAGTGCCACCGATACACCCCGCGAGCAATCTAAGATATGTATGGCATCGATGTGTTTTGATGAGTTATCAAAGCCGATTGCCTTATAAAAATAAAACAAACTCCTAATTTTTAAAATTAAAACCAACTATAATCCTTTTTTAAGGATTAAATCCAAACCCCCAAAACAATATTAGCCCGAAAATGAATACTTGAAGGGCTTAAAATAATTAAGGGGATTTTTATTATGGATTTTTATTCAAATATGGGAGATTCATAAGGATTTTGGAGAGATAAGGTGAATATTTGCAAATCAATTGGTTCAAGGCCAAATTGAGCAAATTCTTGGTATAAAAAGGGGGGCTTGAGGTGAGAATGGGGATCAAGTTTTTTTCAGGTGATGAAGTCCTGATGCTGAGGTGACGAAAAAGAGGCCTTGTTGGAGAGTTTTCAAATCATTCTTGCATGACAGAGTGTTGTTACGCTGCCGAAATGCTTGGAGAATGGTTATGGTGCTATTGTAATTGATTTTTGGAGTTAATCGGATCGGTCTCTCTATTGGAGTGGACCCAGAGACGTAGTCACGTTGTGACGAACTCCGTTATCAACTGTTTGCACTTCTCTTCTTCTATCTCTCATCTTCTATCAGTTTTGTTAATTTCTGTTATGATCACCTTGATATTACTTTCATTCTGTTATTTCCTTAAGTTAATTTCGTTTTAATTAACTTGAAATAATCATTGTAAAAGCATTGTAAAAGTTAAGCATTTAAATACTGCAATCTAGTCTAGATCCTACACAGATCAATTTTACATATCAATTTTTGGATATAGTAAATATAAATAATCAAATATATGATTATATTATTTCATTGTAAATAATTTTTTAAATGAAAAAAATATATTTTTAAAATTTTATTTTAACTTATTTACCAATTTATTTCTTAAGATCAATTTATTTAATACTAGTATACATATATTAATTAATAATATATATAAAGAACGCTGAAAGTTATCAATATTCAACATTGTTTATTATAATATTAATTAATAAAATATATTATAAACTAATAATATAGATAAAAAACTATTTTTACTATTTATATATATATATATTAATTAATAATATATATAAAAAACTATTTAAGCATACATATCTTAGTTTGTAATTTTAATCCAAAATTATTTAAATTAAAAACTATTTATTGAGAAGTTTTTAGTTTAAATCTTTTTCAAAAAATAGAAAAAATAAAATTATTTTATGTGCTTGTTATTCTTAAGAAGCACATACTTCCACCTCCTGTCATTTTCAATGAAACTTCAAAAAGTTTACAAATATTCCTTTGTTACTTTCACTGTATAACGCTTTAACGTAATAATATAATTGTAATATTTTATTTATCAAAAATTATTTTAAGAAATAATCAAGAAACCTTTTTTAATGATTCCATGAATTTTGATCAACAAACCTATTTTAATGGTTTCATTATTTACACCATTCCCATTTACGTATGAACTATCTATGTTGTAAGAGATTGAGGAATTAGCATCTAATATTCTTTGAGCCAATGTTTCAATTTTGTTGAATTATTCTAAGGGCTCAATTATTATCAATAAAGTTCATACTTGTCTTTAACTATAATTCATGAAGTTTTTATTTTTTATATATATAATGGAACAATTTAATGATCAAATAATTAAAAATAATTTTAAATAAAAATATTTATCTTAATTATTAAATCATTATTAATCATTAATATTTATATATAACCAATATAATTATAATTAAACTTGATATTTCAAGTTAGTTTAAGTATTTCAATAATCAATTCACATTTGATAAAAAGAATTAATTTATAATTTATCTTAAGATCAAATAAATTAATCAAAGAGATTTGATCAGAAAGACAAATCAAAGATAAATCACAAATATTTGAAATAATTATTAAAATAAATTAAAAAGATCAAATAAATAAATCAAATATAAAAGATAAATCAAAAAGTTCAAATGAAAATGTGTATTGTAGATAAATTAAAAGATTGAATAAATAAATCAAACATAAAAGATAAATGAAAAAATCAAAGATAAAAGATAAATCAAATTTATAAACAAACTAAAAGATCAAATAAATAAATTAAAATATTTGTTCACAAAGACAAGTAAAAAGATATATCACAAAGATAGATTAGATAAATAAATCAAAGATAAAAGACAAATCTAATTCTAACCTTGATTAAAGATCAAATAAAGAAAAATATTTAATCACAAAGACAAATCAAATACGAATGAGAGATTTGATCACAAAGAGAAATCAATGAAAACACAAAATCAAATATTTAAAATATAAATATATAAGAAATATTAAATAAATATATCTCGCAAACATTTTAATATGTACATTTAAATTAGGGTTATGGTTAGGCCTAATTAGGTTTATGATTGAATTATGATAAGGGTTTGACCTATGATTAGGGTGAGGGTTCAATTACAGTTACAATTCAATTAAGATTTAGACATAGGGTTATGGTCCAACTGAGAGGGTTACAATAAAATTAGGGTTATGAACCATTAGGGTTAAGGTTTAAGTAGGATTATACTTAGAGTTTCATCACTTGGTTAGGTATATAGTTCAATTAGGGTTACTATTAGGGTTAGGGTTAGGGTATAATTTGGGTTAGGGGTAGGGTTAGGGTTGAAATAGGTTTAGGATTAAATTAGGGTTAAGCTTACAATTCAATTAGGGTTAGTGTTCACTTAAGGTTATAATTAGTGTTAGGTTTTGGGTTATTGTTCTACGATTAAGCTTGAGACTAGGGTTACAATTGGGTTTAAATAAGGTTATGATCAAGATTATTAGGATTGGGATGCAATTAGGGGTTAATTAATGTTCAATTAGGGTTACTATTAGGGTTGTGTTACAATTAGGGTTTAATTAAGATTCAATTACGGTTATGACTAGGAAATTCATTTATGCTTGGGATTAGGGTTATAAAAAAGTTAATGTTCAATTAGAGTTTATTATGATAAATTTTAGGATTCAATTAGGGTTAGGGTTCAAATAATGTTCGATATCAATTAAAGTTACAATTAGAATTAAAGTTCAAATATGAATAGAGCTAGGATTAGATTCAGGGTTCAATTAGGGTTAGGTTTTATTTCAAACCTTAGGATTAGGGTTATAGTTGGGGTTCAAATATGAGTACGGTCAAAATTACAACTCAATTAGAGTCATGATCCAACAACATGGTTTCAACTCAATTAGGGTTATGATAGAATTAGGGTTAGGGGTCAATTAGGACTTTAGTTAGGGTTTAATTAGGGTTAGGTAATTATTTCAATTAGGGTTCTATTAGGGTTAGGGTACAATTTGGGTTAGGGGTGGGTTTAAGGTTAGGGTTGAATTAGGTTTAGGATTAAATTAGGGTTAAGGTTACAATTCAATTAGGGTTACTATGCATTTAAGGTTACAATTAGGGTTACGTTTTCGGTTACTATTCTATAATTAAGCTTGAGCTTCGGGTTATAGTTGGATTTTATGTAAGGTTATGATCAATATTATTACAATTGGGGTGCAATTAGGGGTTAATTAATATTAGGGTTATGTTACAATTAGGGTTTAATTAAGATTAAATTATGGTTATGACTAGGATTGAATTATTTTTAGGATTAGGGTTAGAAAAGGGTTAATGTTCAATTAGATTTTATTATGATAAATGTTAGGATTCAATTAGGGTTAGGATTCAAATAGGGTTAGGCATGAATTAATGTCACAATTAGAATTTGAGTTCAATTAGGGTTAAAGATAGGACTAGATTTAGGGTTCAATTAGGGTTAGCATTCAATCAAGGTTTAATTAGGGTTAGAGTGCAATTTGGGTTAGGATTTAATTAGGGTTAGCATACATTAGCATTCAATTAGGGTTACACATCCATTAGAGTTAGGGTAAGGGTTCAATTAGGTTTATGTTTTATTATAAACCGTAGGCTTATGGTTATAGTTGGGGTTCAAATAAGAGTACAATTAGAGTTACAACTCAATTAGGGTTATGATACAATTAGGGTTAGGATACAATTGGGGTTAGGTTTCAATTAAGATTGTAGTTAGGGTTTAATTAGGGATAGGTATATAGTTCAATTAGGTTTACTATTACGGTTAGTGTTAGGGTACAATTTGGGTCAAGGGTAGGGTTAGGGTTAAGGTTGAATTAGGTTTAGGATTAAATTAGGGTTAAGGTGACATAATTCAATTAAGAATAGTGTTTATTTAAGGTTACAATTAGAGTTAGGTTTTGGGTTACAGTTAGGGTTCAAATGAGGTTATGATCAAGATCATTAGGATTGGCGTGCAATTAGGGGTTAATTAATGTTCAATTAGGATTACTATTAGGGTTATGTTATAATTAGGGTTTAATTAAGATTCAATTACGGTTACAACTAGGATTCAATTATGCTTGATTAGGGTTAGAAAAGGGTTAATGTTTAGTTAGAGTTTATTATGATAAATGTTAGGATTCAATTAGGGTTAGGGTTCAAAGTTACAACTCAATTAAGGGTTATGATACAATTAGGGTTAGGGTTCAATTATGACTTTAGTTAGGATTTAATTAGGGTTAGGTATATATTTCAATTAGGGTTACTATTAGGGTTAGTGTTAGGTATAATTTGGGTTAGGGTTAGGGTTCAGGTTAGGGTTGAATTAGGTTTAGGAATCAATTAGGGTTACTGTTCATCTAAGGTTAAATTAGGCTTAGGTTTTGGGTTACTGTTCTACTATTAAGCTTGAGCTTAGGGTTACAATGGGGGTTCAAATAAGGTTATGATCAAGATTATTGCATTTGGGGTGTAATTAGGGGTTAATCAATGTTCAATTAGGGTTACTATTATGGTTACATTACAATTAGGGTTTAATTAAGATTGAATTAAGGTTAGGGTTCAAATATGGCTAGGCATGAATTAAAGCCACAATTAGAATTAGAGTTCAATTAGGGTTAGATATAGGATTAGATTTAGAGTTCAATTAGGTTTAGCATGCAATGGAGGTTTAATTAGGGTTAGAGTGGAATTTGGGTTAGGATTTAATGAGAGTTAGTCTACATTAGCATTCAATTAAGGTTAGGCATCCATTACAGTTAGGGTAAGGGTTCAATTAAGGTTAGGTTTTATTTTAAACCTTGGGGTTACAGTTATAGTTGGGCTTCAAATAGGAGTACAATCAAAGTAACAACTCAATTAGGGTTATGGTCCAACTATGGTTACAACTCAATCAGTGTTACGATACAATTAGGGTTAGGGTTCAATTAGGATTATAGTTAGATTTTAATTAGGGTTAGGTATATAGTTCAATTAGGGTTAGTGTTAGGGTACAATTTGGGTTAGGGGTAGGGTTAGGGTTAGGGTTGAATTAGTTTTAGGATTAATTAGGGTTAAGATTACAAATATTAACTAGGAATAGTGTTCACTTAAGGTTACGATTAGAGATAGATTTTGGATAACTATTTTATGTTTAAGCTTGAGGTTAGGATTACAATTCGGGTTCAAATTTAAGGTTATGATCAAGATTATTAGGATTGGGGTGCAATTAGGCTCGATTAATTAATGTTCAATTAGGGTTACTATTAGGGTTATGTCACAATTAGGGTTTAATTAATATTCAATTACAGTCACGACTAGGATTTAATTATTCTTAGGATTAGGGTTAGAAAGTGATTAATGTTCAATTAGAGTTTATTACGATAAATTTTTGGATTCAGTTACATTAGGGTTCAAATAGAGTTAGGCATCAATTAAAGTCACAATTAGAATTAGAGTTCAATTAGGGTTAGAGCTAGAATTAGATTTACGGTTCAATTATGGTTAGCATACAAATAAGGTTTAATAAGGGTTAGGGTGTAATTTGGGTTAGGATTTAATTAGGATTAGTGTACATTAGCATTCAATTAGGGTTAGGCATCCATTATAGTTAGGGTAAGGATTCAAGTAGGGTTATGGTTTTATGACAAACCTTGGGGTTATGATTATAGTTGGAGTTCAAATAGGGGTACAATCAAGAGTTAGATTTAGTATTCAATTACAATTAAAATTGGGGATCAATTAGGGTTACGATGCAATAAAATTTTTATTATAGTTAGGGTATAATTGATGTAAGGGTTAGTTTTAGGGTTATGATCTAATTGGCTTTATGATTAAATTACTATTCAAAGTTAGGGTTAGAGTTGAATTATAATTAGGGTTATGGTTAAATTAAGGTTATAATTGAATTAGTACTATGATTAGAGTCCAATTATAAAAAATATTATGATTATGTTATTAATTTTATAATATTTATTAAATATTATATCGAAATATAATTTAATATTATATTATTATATTAATTGTTACTACCATACATATATTAAATATTAATATATATAAAATACGCTGAGAGTTATATGCGGAGAATTATAGGCCTCGATAATGATAACTCTAGATGTATTTTATATATATATATTAATATTTAATAAATGTATGCTAGTTATATAAACAATAATATCATAACTGTCGTTATAAAACATAAAAAAATATCAATCTTCGAGTAACATTTCCTGCACATGTATGTACACCTCTCGGACCCCACGCCCGAAGACAAAGAGCAAGCTTATTCGCCGTTTAAAAGAAATTAAAATTAGAGATAACTCATGCATGCAAACTGGTTGCATGGAAAGAGCATAATAAAAATTAGTTTTAACAGCACTTAGTAACTATGCGCTTGACGGTTGAATGGAGATGCATCAAGAATCGTTGTCAATGCATTGAATGCATGTGTTGACTCTTCGCTATACAAATATTATAAATATAGGCCCATCTGAAATCTCTTAATTATATCTTTGAGTATTTTATAGTATAAATATAGACCCACATGCATCTTTAGTTTTGTTTTTGAGCAGTTTCAATTCAGAGATATGGAATTCAGGTGCACCAGTAAGCAGTATTGGAACCTTATTGCTTTGTTTTCAGTTGTCCTTATAGTTGGCAGTCAGCATTCAGTTGATGCAAATGATAACTGCTATAGTTCAATATACCAGTTTGGGGACTCATTAGCTGATACAGGGAACCTAATTATGTCTGGTCCTGGTGTATTAAATGGAATCACAGAGCTTCCTTATGGAGAGACCTATTTTAACAAGTCCACAGGCCGTTGCTCTAATGGCAGACTTGTTATTGATTTTATTGGTATGTTTCCAATGCTCATATCATTCCCTTAGTGAATTTATTCATGGTTTTGTTTTTGCAGCCAAGGTTTTGTTAGATTTTTCAGCGAAAAGTTTTGCTAAGTTACACCTGATATGGAACAAAGATTTCTCTCAACCAGGGGATATGTTGTTCTATTTTACTGAAGTTATAATGGTATTCAATGATTTTGATATTGGTGTATTGTTTTGTATGGTTAGCCAAGGCATATGGACTGTCATTTTTGCCTCCATATTTAAGCAAACTTGCAGATTACAGCTCTGGTGTGAATTTTGCTGTTGCTGGTGCCACAGCTCTGGATGCCTCATTTTTCGAAAAGAGGCAAATACCCATCTTCACAAATTTCAGCCTAAACACTCAGATCCAGTGGTTCAAGGATTTTAAGAAGATGTACTGTTCTAGCACAGAAGGTTGGTGGGTTTTTTGGAAAATTGTTGCTGTGAATACATGGATGTAATTATTATTAATATGACATAACATGGTTAGTTTATAATCAATGTTTTGACTGTGCTGGTTGTGGTTGTGCTAGACTGTGAGGAGCATTTCGAAAATTCATTATTTGTCCTTGGAGAGATTGGTGGAAATGATTTTAATTACCCTTTCAGTCTGGGGATGTCCATTGAGAAGGTCAAAGTTTCTGCACCTTTCATCATCAAAGCTATTAAAACAGCCCTTGAGGTTGGTTAGATTTCTTTTATTGTTCTCAAAGATATTTTTTGAATTTCTATTGACTATGACATTTGATTTACTTGCATAACTTATGTAAATCTATTATCTCTTTGATGTTCGTTAGGCAGTGATTCAAGAAAATGTGAAGTTACCTGTATGACATAGGTAAATTTATTATATCTTTGATGTTTGTTAGGCATTGATTGAACAAAATGCAAAGAAGTTACTGGTTCCTGGCAATTTGCCTATTGGATGTTCACCTTCCTACTTATCATCACCCTCAATCAATTCTTCATCAGAATTTGATGATATTGGGTGTCTGATCAAATTTAACAAATTTTCTCAAGATAATAACCATCTTTTGAGAATTATGTTAGAAGATGTGCAGACAGATCATCCAGATGTTTCAATTGTATATGCCGATTATTATTCAGCTGCAATGAGAATTCTAAGAAATCCTAAGAAATATGGTGAGTCATATATATGTATATTATTAACTATACTTTAGTATGCTCTCTGTTGCCTCTTGAAAAAAGAAAAACTGAAATCATATTTAATGGTTGACAATTTAATTGGGAATATTGGATGTTTGATTGTGCAGGATTGCAGAAAAATGTTTTAAGGGTATGTTGTGGAAAAGGTGGAAAGTATAATTACACTCCACCTTTAAGTTGTGATAGAAATGCTACTTTGTGTTCTAATCCCGAACAATATTTCAACTGGGATGGTATTCATCTTACAGAAACTGCTTATAGAGCCATAGCCCACATGTTGATCAATGGCAAGTTCACCTCTCCACCTTTGAATATGGTAAACAAAAATTGCAGAAGTCCAGAAAGAGTCTAAATTTCTTGCTCAAACATTTCATGATGCATTTCTATAAGATAAAGTATCTTTATAGCCTTTCACTTTCTGTATTTGTTGCACTTTTGAATAAGACGAGAAGCCCACCCTAGTCTCTCAGTAGTACAGGTATCTGTTCTTACAATTTTAAAATAAGAAAAGGCTGTTCATAGCCTCTGAATTCTTATATTCTGTTTCTTTTTAACAGAAGTTTTTGTATTATTGGGTTTCTTCCATTTTAAGAGTTTGTGCTAGTATAGCATTAGCATATAATATAACAGTTGTCTTTCAGAATATACACTTGATGTCAGGAATGATTTAATGGGTTTTCTATCAGTCAGAGTTCCAGAGGAAAAGAGAAAACATTTGAACCTAATCATGGCACATGTAAGCCACTTCATGCGGCTGTTGTCTGTAGCTAATCAAGACAAAATTCTGAAATTCTTAAAAGCAACCAAAAAGGTCTTTATTACAGCGGTATCCCACTAATGAAATTTAAACTACACAAAACAATGGGGAAGGTATAAACTACCATGTTTGCTTTATCTCTGTTATTTTGTTTTATAGTTGAAAGAGGGGTTGTCAGCAGGAATGCCACCCTTAATGATATGGTGTTAGAATTTAATATTTAAATTTCTACATTAATGATGATGCATAAAGGACTATTAAATGCCAAGAATTCCATTTCCGGTCTCTGTTATCAGAAACGCAACGCAGTCTACCTTTCCCCTTATAACTGACGAAACTCCTTTTTCGTTTTAAACGGCCGTTTCTAGGTGAATAGTGACATTGCACGTTTAGAAAAGCAATTCTGTTTTCAAGCGGATCCGTTCCATGTTTTCCACTTTCTGATCAGATCTTGATTTTTATAAAAGCTCTTTTATACTTTGATTGTTATAAAATATCACTGCTCTTTGTAAGGGATTATAGAATTTATATTTATAACACTGGAGGCCTTTTCTATCTGAATCCAGCCTGTTGACTCTCGTGATTGACAGTCGATATGATTTAAGTACAATACAAGATGACTGCATGTATCTAGACTGTCAGAGTTTCTTTTCATTTTTTCTGTCGATTTCTTTCTTTTCATGCATTTCCGTTCACACATTGCATGTTATTACCATGACAAGTCAAGAAACCCTACCCAAGTAAGTTTAAAAAAACGAGATGGACCAAAACCAATTTCTTTAGAGTTGTTGCTGTATACATTTATTATACTATTCTATTATTCTATATTATAATATTATACAAATTACATTATATATATATAATATTTTTGTATAATACAAATTAAATTATATATAATATAATTATACTGTTAAATTTTACCTCTCTATATCTTAGAGTTGCATTTCCATTATATTGATCTTATTTATCTTGTTGATCATACTCTATGTGTTTTTATGATCATGGATGATACATAGGTCCATTTATTATACTTTAATGGGTGTTTTTGTCAATTCAAAGTTCTATCACCAGTCTCATGTCCATTCTAGGGAAAATGATCCTATAGTTTATCCTATCTCTAATCCGTTGAAATGTTTCTCAAAATTTTCTCATCTAGCTATGTTTGTTATATTTTAATGTTTTAATGAGTATATGTACTTACATATTACTATTTCCTATTTATTTATCATATGAGTCAATGTGCATTGTATTATCAATATATAACTCTATGTTCAAGTGTATTATTAGCATACTACTATGATATTACTTTAATAAATTACACCTTATAAGGTTAATCAATTACACCCTATAGGGTTAATCAATTATATGGGAAGAAAATTCATGATCACTAACATTCTCATATTTGTATTTTATCTATATTGAAAGCCAAAATCTACTCATGAATTATTTTATCCCTTGTCTTGCATGAGTTTGGTGGGAGAACACATGATATAGAAAAAATATAGAAGGAGAATATTCATCCTCTATAATTTTAGAATCATTTATATATTGTGTTCACTCCATTCATACTTACAAATAAATTATTCATACTTAGATATTCATATGCACCTTAAAATTAGTACACAACATTATTGTGAAAAATCCGTCCTTGAAAAATTTCCCATTTGATTTTGTGCCTAATTGGAGGAAATGCCTTATTGCAATTAAATTGACACAAGTTACACATTTTTGTCATAGTTGGGCTCACATACCAATCTTTGATTGCATGTAATCCTATGCTTATTATTCACCTATATTCTTATGTGCATGCAATCACATTCCAATAGGCTTATCTATCTAATTTAAATAATTACTCCAATCATTGTCTATAATCCAACTTGGTCATCTAACCCAAGTCATGTATGTGAGTGCAAGGTCATCCTCTTAGCCACACTATTGATCTTTCTGAAAGAAAATAAAAACTAAATATTCAGCAAACTAGCCCTAGCTTACACTTTAGTCTGAAGCCAACTATGCATGAACCTTTGCACTTTGGTTTTATGTTCACATATAAAAAGACATCAATTTTCATTCATTATACACATTTAAAGTGAGAAACATGCGACACATGAAATCTAAATCTTCCAATACAAGAACATTCATAAATAATCATCCATATTTAAATTAAATTCAACCAAGAAATCAAACATATCTAGTCACACTAATCCTAGTTCTTGTGAATCACTTGAGAATCTTTCTATAATTCATGTACATATTTGAATCTTACTTTCTATCAAGACATTTAAATATTGACAGCTTCGTAGAAAAACCCTAACAATGTGATATCAGGGGCTTGTTTTCTATCAAGACATTATAAATAGTCTACCTTTCTTAGAGTTACAAGGAAGATCTAGAGATCATCAAAGGCCAACTTTACAAATACAAAGTGACTTTATGACTGCAAACTAGATCTATACTAATAATGCTGATCTAATATAGAGTAAAATGAATGTTTAATTTAGAAATTCATGTTCGACTTTCTAAATTATTTCCAAATTTTTAGGCATACAAATCTTATTATCTACAACGAAGCTAAGCAAATCCCACTTCATTTACTTTTTATTTAATTATACTTTTTTCTACTGTAAAGAAATGCAGCTATTTTTATTTTCTATTCCTTAAACAATACCTACCGTTAGAGGCAGAGGTTTGGCATTTCAGAAGCATATTTTGCGTTTAAAAGTGCAGGGAAAGAATTTCAGTAGAGCATTATTCTGGAAGGGGCAGACACACATATTCCATTTACATGGAGAATTGTAACTGCCTAGCTTCCGAGGTATGAGTAGAATCTAATCTATGTCGAATTTGGCATTGGTACGTTTTCAGTAATATCACTTTTACCTTCTCATTTTATATGATTGAGACAACATTTTTAATTAATATTCTAAGATCTTGACTGCCAATCTGTATTTTCATAGTGCAATAAAAGTTTCAATGGTTGGAACAAAATTTTCACATACAATGACAAATTGATCGTGCATTGCTATAAAACATTGCATGCACGAGAGGTAGATTATATCCTGAAATCTATGACAGAGATGAAACATGGCGTAGAGTCCAGTTTATAGGATTATTCTGCGTGAATGTGCAGAGAGAATGTCTGTTGGAAAAAGAATAATTTGGTTTCCTCCGTGTTATGTGGATAATAGTTATGATTGAAGGGAAGAGGAAGAGTACTAAAACAGAGAGCAAGAAAGAAAGATATAAACACACACATCTGAAAATGATTTCAAAAATATAAACATTATATATTTCAAACACATACTACATCTGCTGTCATAAATCAAACTTAGAGCTGCTGCTCTTTTTCTGTACCCATAAAGAAAATACAAATTCAAACTCCCCTTTTTTGTGTTTCTTCAAACTGTTGCAGCAATCAACACATTCATATGCACTCTGTTTTTTTTAATACATACTCTGTCAAAAAATACTTTAGAGCCAACGTATATGGCTATTAAGAGAGAGAACAAAAAAAAAACATTAAAATTGCAATTAATATATGTCTTTTCCAACGTAGAAAAACAACTCAAGGAGATTTGCATTTAAAACATATCCAAAAGACTGTCCCAATACAGAGAATGGGAAGACAAAATGCTGGCGTGAGAAGGAAGTAAAAGGCTTTTCATCGCTGCAGAAAAGAGATGGTGTACGGTGTAATAAAGAAGGTAGGAAGAAATTGGGATAAATTTTAACACTCTCCCTTAATCATAACTATTGCAATCTATGATGCCAATCGATCTATTTGATAGATAAAACTTTCTTTTCCTAATGTTTTAGTGAAGATATCTGCACATTGGTCTTGAGACCTCCAAATTTCAAAAAATCTCTTCATTGTTAATCAACTCTCTAATAAAATGATATCTAGTGTCAACATGTTTGTTTCTCTTGTGAAAGACTGGGTTTTTGGACAATGCAATGGCTGAGTTGTTGTCACAATATATCTTTGTTGCGTTTTCTTGTCCATGTTTCAACTCTTTCAACACTCTTCTCATCCAAACTGCTTGGCATGATGCATTTGTTGTTGCTACATACTCTGCTTTAATAGATGAAAGTGTGACAATGAGTTGTTTCTTTGATGCCCATGATACTACACCTAATTCAAAATGAAAAACATAACCAGAAGTGTTCTTCCTATCATCTATACTCTCTGCACAATCACTGTCAGTGTATCCTGTCAACTTGAAATCATTTGTCTTTGAGTAAATAATTTCATAGTTCCTTGTTCCACTAACATATTTCAAAATCATTTTTCCTGCTTGTCAATGACATACTTTTGGAGACTCCATGAACCTTGAAATAAGACTAACTAGAAACATTATGTTTGACCTTGCGGTTGTTAAGTACATAAGGCTGCCAATAAGTTTTTTGTACAAAGTTGGATTTAAATTTTCTTCTTTGTCATCTTTGTTCAATTTCAAACATGTGACAATAGGTGTTGGGGTTGCTTTGCAATTCATCATATTAAACCTTTTCAAAATGTCATTTGCATATTTTGTTTGAGGGATGAATATACCATTTTCATTTTGATTCACCTCAATGCCAAGAAAGTACTTCATATTTGATTTGAACATGTCAATTGATAGATCACTCGTGAATACCAAATCGTCAACATATAATCAAACAATTATAATCTCACCTTGCTCATTCATTTTGGTATACAATGTAGGCTCATTGTTGCACCTATTGAAGCGATTTTGCAAAAGGTAAGAATCAATTCTACTATACCATGCCCTTGGAGCTTGTGTAAGTCCATAGAGTGTCTTTTTGAGTTTGTAAACTTTGTTTTCATGCCCCAAAATCTCATACATAGGTGGTTGCTCCACATAGACCTCTTATTCTAAAATGTCATTCAAGAAAGTTGATTTCACATCCATTTGATATACTGCCCACTTGTTTTGAACTACTATGGCCAATATTTTTCTCATGGTCTAAATGAGCGACCAGTGCAAATGTCTCATTGTATTCTATCGTAGGTTGTCGTGAATAACTTTTGGCTACAAGTTTTGCTTTATACTTTTTCACATCACCATTTACATTCAATTTGGTTTTGTAAACCCAATTCACTCCAACCACCTTTTTTCCTTGTGGAAGATTCACTAACTCCCATGTTTGATTCTTTTCAATTGCATCTATTTCTTCATCCATTGCATGCACCCATTTTTCATGCTTAATTGCATCTTCAAAATGAATTCTAAATAAAATACAAAAAGAGAAATCTGATCAGCATTATTCTCACCTTCATTTTGCTCATAAATGTCTCTTATAATTCTGATTTTTTGTCTCCTCAAGCTTGCCAATGTAGGATTTGACATGTCACTTGATGTAGAACCCGTAGAATGTGGATTTTCTGGTCCTACACCTTGAATGTCACTTGGAGTTGGGTGTTTGTTGTCCATTTGAAGGAGTAGATGCTAGAATGTGTGGGGTTGTCCTTACACTTGTTGATGTTGTCATTTGTTGACCACTTTGTTGACCATGAATGGGTGTGGAAGAAGTCACAATTGATGTAGTATTTGTTGGTATAAAAACTAAATTATCTTCTTGTGGTAAGTTGGCTACAATATTGATTTTTTTCTCCAAACTTCCATCTCATGCTTCATCTTCTATGAATTGTGCATCTCTGTTGATTATAACTTTCTTGGTTGTTGGATTGTAGAGTTTGTATGCCTTGGATTCATCACTATATCCAACAAATATATAGTTTTATCCTTTGTTGTCTAATTTTTTTCTTAATTCATTTGACACATGTGCATATGCCACACGTCCAAATACTCTCATGTAAGCAACATTATGTTTTCTTCCACTCTATACTTCTTCTGGAATCATATTGATGATGCTTTTAGTGGGACATCTATTAATTATATAGGTTGCACATGATATAGCTTCAGCCGAATATTCATTTGGCAAATGTTTGGCTTTCAACAAGCTTCTAGCCATTTCCATGATAGTTCTATTTTTCTTTTCAGCCACCCCATTTTTTTAGAGTTATATCTAGCAGTAAATTTCTTGTGGATTCCATGGTCTTTGCAAAACTTTATGAAGTCATTTGAAATGTATTCACTACCTCTATTCATTCTCAATGTTGCGATGTGATGCCCACTTTGCTTCTCAACATGAGCCTTGAATTGATGAAAGTAATAAAACACTTCATTCTTATGTTTTAGAAAGTAGACCCATATCTTTCTTGTGTAGTCATCAATGAAAGTCAAGAAGTAGTAGCTTCCACCAATGGAGGTTGTTTGCAATGGTCCACACAAATCTGAATGAACAATCTCTAATGGTTTAATTGCATGAATTGACTTCCCTACTGGAAATGATTCTCTATGGTGTTTTACCAAGATGCAACCTTCACATATTCTATCTAGTTTTTCTATTAGAGGCAGCCCCTTCACCATTTTTTTCTTATGCAATAGATTTAAGCTTCCAAAGTTTAAATGTCCAAATCTTAAGTGGCATAACCAATTTTCATCTTTTATTTTTGTTTGAAATATTGTTTGTGTGACTGCTACGACTTCTTTATCCAATTTTGATTTCATTGTGCGGTGTGTCTGAGCATATTCCACATTCAAATCTAGCATAATCTTTAGGGGAAGCATTCTATTACTTGTCATTTTGACTTTAGCAATAAGTTGGTTACTTTAAAATATGTCTAAAATTATGCACTCTCCATTTTTGAAAGATACTCTATACCTTTTCTGAACAAGTTGCCCAATGCTCATTAAATTGTTTTTTAAACCAGGCATAAAATATGCATCTCCAATATACTCTTTCTCTCCCTGTTTAGTTAGAATGTTGATGTTTCCTTTACCCATAACTGACACTTTGTTGTTATTACCCAATGTGACATCTAATTTTATATTTTCATCTAAACTTGAAAACATTTATAGGTTCTCAGTCATGTGATTGCTGCAACCTAAGTCTAAAAACCATACATCCTTTTATTTTGCTTGAGCAAGAATACATGTCGAAAACATAGTGCTTTCTTCTGATTTTTTGTTTTGATTTTGTTTTGTGAAATTTTCATTTTGTTTGCTAAAATCATATTGCTTCTTTCTATATTCATTTAAATAATGCCCCATTTTTTTGCAATAGTGGCATTGGACTTGAGATTTTTTATACCTTTTACCTTGAGGCTAATTTTGAGTTACATTGTGACTTGGGTATTGGTTGCTACCTTTTCAACTTGAGCTTGATGCGCTGCATCTTCCACCTCTATAGGAGTTTCTTCCTCTTCCTCTAAAATTTGATCTACCTCTATCTCTACCATGGATGATTGAAACTTGTGTTTTAAAAGCATGCTCCAAGGATGAATTTGCTGACCTACTCAACCTATGCTCATGAGAAATGAGTGATGCATGAAGCTCATCCACTGAAAACTATGAGAGATTATGTCTCCTCTATGGCCACCACTATTGATTCAAACCTTCTGAGAAAACTTCTCAAAATCTTTTCAAGCACTCTTCTCTCTTCAAGATTTTCACCACGTGATTTGATTTGATGTACCGGTCTAATGATTTGAGTAAAAAATGAGTCTATTGTATTTGACTCTTTCATGTGGATGGTCTCAAAATCCCTTCTTAGCATTTATAGCTTAGTTGTCCTCGCCTTTGTCATTCCTTGGTAGGCAATTTGTAGAATATCTCATGCTTGTTTTGATTTTTTTGCACTTTGAATCCTTGGAAAAATGCTCTCATGCTCTCATTGAAAGATAAAGAATAGAGTTTTGAATATTTTTTCTATTTTCCTTCAATAAGTCTTTATCTTCTTAAGACAATGCATTATATGTTGCTGCATATATTGGTTTTGGGTAGCCATTCTCAACAAACTCCCATAAATCTTGAGCACAAAACAATGCCTTCATTGTGATTACCTAGTAGTCATAATTTTTCCCATTGAATTGTGATATTTTTGGGTTTACCAAGCTTATGCCTGCTGCCATTGTTGACTGTGAATAGCTTGTTTGAATGCCTTTGCTGGAGTTTTTTGAAAAGCTTCTTTTCGACAAGTGTTGGTTCTGCTAAAGCTTGCTTTGAACAACCTTTGGCTCTTTAAAGACTTTACTTTGAGCAACATTTCTTTTTGATAAACCTGCTCTAGTACCATGTGAAGGGAAGAGGTAGAGTACTAGAATAGATAGCAAGAAATAAAGATATAAACACATAGATCTGAAAATGATTTTAAAAACATATTGTATATTTCAAACACATACTACATTTGCTGTCATAAATCAAACATAGAGCTACTACTCTTTTTGTGTACCCAAAAAGAAAATACAAATTCAAACTCCCCTATTTTTGTTTCTTCAAACTGTTGCAACAAGCAACACATTCATATGCACTCTATTTTTTTAATACTTACTTTGTTAAAAAATACTTTTGAGCCAACTTATATGTCTAGTTAAGAGAGAGAGCCAAAAAAAATATTAAATTGCAATTAATATATGACTTTTCCAACATAGAAAATCAACTCAAGGAGATTTTCATTTAAAACATATCCAAAAGACTATCACAATTCAGAGAATGAGAAGACAAAATGTTGGCATGAGAAGGAAGTAAAAGAGTTTTCATCGTTGTAGCAAAGAGATGGTGTATGGTGCAATAAAGAGGTATGCGGTAGAATCTAATCTTCGTCGAATTTGGCATTGGTATGTTTTTAGTATCATGTATAGGCGTGAATTTTCACCCCTAATGCAAATTCCCCTTTACCCCCTTACTCTTTAGAAAACCTAAGGCGAAGGCTTAATTCCACTTAACCTCGCCGCTCAGATCACACTTGGCGCCTTGTTTGTGTGTTGGTGGGGGCATTTCTAGTAGGAATGCCCGCATGGAGCGCAGACATCTACGCAACATGTTCACATCCCTGGCAGATTCCTATTACGAGAGACTGCAAAGACATTACACTTCCTATTGGAATTCAAAGTGTAACGCTCCTCTTCGGCTGGACGACCCGAATATGGCCGTTTTTCATCCTCTTCCTTCATATTCTTCACTCTCTCATGTCCATTCTCAAGTTTTGCGAAGTTTGGCAAAGTTTTGCAAGATCTTGAGTTCATCTCTCCACTTTTTCAAGCACTCACTTCAATCAAGCTTTGTAGCAACACTTCACACTAGAATCAATCCACTACTTGATCATTTCAATAGTGCGAGCATAGGACAAACACCATTACAACAGAAGTTTGAGGTCCTCTCATTTTCTCCACCAGCCTTGAGCACTTTAGATGGAGGTGGCAAGCTCCTTTTATCTTCTCTATCATTTGATTGGGCAAGCACGTACTATTTTGTAGTAAAGGGTTAGGTACACTAGAAAATCACCTGGAAGGAAACCCGAAGCTAGCTAGGGCTGCTAAAGTGATCAGTGAAATAAGATATATGGTAGGAAAAGACTAGACAAGCGTAGAACTCCTGGCTAGTCTCACTGGTCTAGCTGAGGCATGTGCCCCTTCGAACCATAGTCACATGGTATGGGGTGGCCTCTTGAGGAACATGAGAGACAGTTGGAAATGTCGATGCCTCCTACATCCATATTCATGGGTGACATGGTCCCTTCGATTAGTGTGCCCGTTGCTTCCAAAAAATTTGAAATTGTCAAAGCAAACAAAAACCCTTTAGGTTTCCACTTCACCCCTTCTGCCACCTCCGGTGGTGGAGGATTTGGCAAGATGATTGGTGGGGACTTTGGTTGTGGAAACTTTAAAAGTGGAGGTGGTATTGGTGAAGGCGATTTTGGTGGAGGTCATGGTGGTGGCCATAGAGGTGGTGGTGGCTCTGGCGGAGGTCACACTGGTGGTGGTGGCATTGGTGGTGGGTCTGGCGGTAGTTGCGACAACAGTTTAGGCAGTGGCTTTGGTGGTGGTTCTAGTGATCCTATGTCTTCTAATGACCCTATTTTGAATACCCTTCTCCATCTAATATGGAAAATATGCATAACTAGCTGATGAACCTTTCCTAGGACTTGACCCAGCCTATTTTCCAACTATTCTTACAACTCAACCCATTGTCAGTTGCAATTCTAAACACTCCATTCCTACAAGGGATAAAGATTCCTAAATTTGATAAATACGATGGTAAAGGGGACCCGCAAACACATGTGTCCACCTTTAATTCCATATGCACATACTTTTTCCATCATGATGCATTGATGGCAAAATTATGTTTCCTCGATCCCTCAAGGATACGAAGCTCGAGTGGTACTATTCCTTTCTTGACAATTCCATCTTTACATTCAATCATCTTGTGAACCAATTCCTACGACAGTTCCAAGCCAACATCGGGCCAAAGATGACCTTGTCCAACCTTGTTTGATGTAAACAAGGGGATAATGAGAAGATTACTAACTTTATAGCATGATTTTAGGGGCTCTTTTCATAAATATCATACCCGTTTCCTGACTCTGATGTACATAAGGTGTTCATAGGGAACTTACAAAGGAACCTGGCAAGAGAAGTTTGCCCTTATGAAATACCCTTCTTTTGTGCATCTGTGTGCACATTGCAGGAGTACCAATAGATGATAGTTTAGTTTGGGGGTTCCTCCTCATGCTCTTGTCCTGAAGGGAAGCCTATCATATCAATCTCCAGAAAAGGTAAAGTCGTTGCAAATGTAGTAGCCACTATGGATAACAATGACCTCAAACACGATCGAAAGTTTACAAAGTTATCAAAATCCTCTTCTTCCATCTTATAGAAGTTGTTGAAGGATAAGATCATTAACTTGCCAACCCCTAATTGGTACGAGGAAAACACTTATTGTCAATACCATTGAGTTAACGAAAATGATACTGAACATTGCATGCACCTACATCATGAGATACAAGATCACATTGAGGACAGTATTATTCATCTTGATGGGAACAAACGAAATACAAACAAATCAATGGCAAAAGCTAATAGTGAATTGCAAATATACACAGACCTGTTTCCGTCGCATTCTACTAACATCATTATCGATCCCTTTGATTTTATTTCTTACCCTGAGGTGTATGGTAACATGGTTACTATTACTCCCTCTCCTCGTCTTGCAACCATTCGCCAGATGTAGCATTCACTTCACAAGATGCACCAGCAAATGACAAACCTTCTTCGCTTTACATTCGTGCTCACCTCAATGGCAACATTGTGACAAGAGTCTTGGTTGACCCCATGAGTAGAGTGAATTTCATCATGGAGGAGATGTTACTCTTAAACTCCCCGCAAAGGGAGGAATACAAAAAAACAAAATCCATCATCCGTACGCATGATGGTCTTTCTCTTAAACCCTATGGATCGATAGCGTTGTCTGTCCTGGTTGGACCTAGGAATGTGGACACGGTCTTCGATGTTATTCAAGAGTTAGACCTATTCAGAGTAAATCTAGGTATATCTTGGCTAGCTTTCATGAATGGGATAACCTTCATAATTCATAAATGCCTTAATTTTTCCCATGAAGGTGTCATCCACATAGTGCATGATACTAGATATCAACCTGCGGTATCTCATGGAGGATACTCATTGGATCACTTTTGGCCCACTCCATTCGGTCCACTCCCACAAATAATGAACCTACTTTACAAGAACTATGTGAAGTATAAAACTGGAGGCAAGGGATAACCAAAGTTGACCCTTCCTGTAGTAGAGTAGCCAGCTACTTCGTCCTCTCGAAAGGGAAAGGAGAAGCTCGCTCCCTCTCAAGCAAACTCGTGTACTCCCCTTTCTTGGGAGGAGTATTGGATGAGTAAGCCCGGTTTCTATTCGATGAGTCCGATGATGCCTCCTTGGCGAAAACCCAAGATCAGGATATCGGATCTCCCTAACGGGTCTCCTGGACCCTGGTACTATCTATATGGTAGAAAAAAAGGGCTGCGAAGAGAATTTACCCTACGACCTCTTCTCATTCCCTCGAGCTGAAAGAGGCCCACCACTAAGGTATCAGAGTTGATTCCTCTTGCTATTTTTGAACCTGATCCTTCTGCTCCCATTTAGGATTTTTTCCTTCTACTAGGAATAGTTGTGAAGGATACTCCCATGGTTGAGCAAGAACCTTCTATCCCTTCACAAGCTCTGACTTATAGTTCAAAGAGTCATAGAAACTGTCTTGCCCATGAGCATAAGCACCGATGAAAGGCTCTTGTGGCTGAGAAAGCCTCCTTACAAAAGGAGGATTTGACTGCGCCTCTTGTTGTGTCCTCTTCTCTCCCCCATTCTGCTAGCTCTGAGCCCCTTCTAGCTTCAGCTGCGAGTGCACATGCACCTAGAAAGGTGCAGGTGTTTATTGCTCCTTCTATGGAGCCGCCCCTATTGACTTTCGTTCTAGATGTCTCACCTTTCCCTAAGCCCATGGATATGATTAACACTTCATTTGTATCCATTGCAGTTCTTTCCTCTTCTCCCTTGACCCTCCTTACTTCGTCTATGGGGAGTTCACCTCCTTCGACGAAGAAGGTAGAGCGTGGTCCCTCTAGAAATGAAGGACGTAAAAAATCCCACCTTTCTGAATGATGGCCTTGCACTGACTTGTTTTGTCCTAGTGATGGAGCCAGTCTCAACCTCCCCTAAATTTTTCATCGCTCCCGAGTCCCTCAGCGAGCCTCATGATGAACCTCGGGTGCAAACTCCTCTGTCCACTGAGGTGAAACATGGTACTCCCATTAAGTGCATGTTTAACTCAGTGGATGAATTTTTGACCTTGTTAGCAATCTTTGTTAAGTCTTTGACCTTAGACCCACAAGAGTTGAGTGACAGAGACCTCATAGGTCCCTCTTCCTTGGCCCTTGTTGTGGGAGGATCAAAAGCTCGTCCCCTTAACATGACACCATTGCAGGCTCATCACCCTTCCCCCTACGATGATCTAGAGTGGCAAGCTGACGACCTCTTGGTTGACCTGTGTTAGGGGTGGACCCTCTTCTTGATCTTTAGATTAGATGTGTATGTGTGTGTGTTGTGATGTGTTCTCTCGTGATTGTGCTATATGTGCTTGAATGACCCTTGTCACCCCTGTTGGTTCTTGGGTGCAGGCATGGTGTTTGTGTTCTAAACCTTCTTCTATATCTATCATCATTCTTCCATGTTTGTGATTGACTTTCGGTAAATTGGGGACGATGCAAAGCGTCGGGAGCATTTAGGTCTCCTTCCATGTTGACCCAATTTTATTTTTTTACTAAATGTCTTTCGTGCATTCTTCTTGATCTAGTTGCGAATTGATAATCTTTCACCTCGTACCATGGCTACCTACTATTTATAAATAAAGGAAGATCTCACCCCATGAAACCAGATCCCCCTGTGCCCTTTATGTGTGTTCCCTTTTTCTTTGCTTTCTTTTTACCCTTCTCTCTTCTTTGTTTGAGTTGTCCCTCTTATGTGTGACAATGCACTTCTACACTATGTGGTCTTTAGAAGGTGCATTCATTCACAAAAAAATCTTTTCTCGAAGATGCTTCATACATTCCTTTGCTATAATTGTACTCTTGACTTGAAACCCTAATGAAACATGTTTCCTTCATCATGGGTTCATAAATAAATGACTTGGGAACCTTCCTCCAAGGCGGGAACAGTCTTGATCTTCCCCTCACATGGGGGCATGTCCTTCCTTTCAAATTCCTTGATGAAGTGAACATCTTTCGAAAGGATTCCTTGATGATGAATCGATTCGAGAAAGAAGACATTAGCTTTGAATAGTGTGTCCTTTGAGTGGACCCCTCTTTTTCACGCTAGGTTCCCAAGGGACCCCTTCAAAAAAATTTAACAAGTTCTATGGCATTTAGTCTAGGGGAAGCTTGACTAGACCGGTCTCACATCTTCACGTCTAGTCTAGGGGCAGCCCGACTAGACCTACTTCACATCCTAACGTGTAGCTTGGGATAAGCCCGACTAGACTTCACTTTTCAAACAACGCGTCCCTTGAGTGGACCCTCCTTCCTTTTGAAGGATTCTCGAGGGATCCCTTTGAAATTCTTACAACTTAGCGATGGTTTGCATGAATGTCTATTCACTGGCTTGCACAATCGCTTCCTGATGTGTTCTATCTATGGGTAAACATGTCGCCATATCTGACTCTGTGGAATCCACTTCGCTCGATCTCCTTCATGTGAGATTTATTGGAGGATACCTCCTTCGTAGGATTGTGAGCCTGTGAGGTGCTTTCATTCTTCAACTTTATAGCTCTATGAAACTATAAAGCCCTTTCCTGCACTTTCAAGTTTGCCAGACCGTGCTCTGCTTCCTTATCGGTTTAGGTATACATCTCTTACTTTGTTACTTCTTACTACTCTACTTTACCGAAGAATTCATCAGTACTCATGCTCGCTAAAGTGGGGGAAAAATGTATAGGCATGAATTTGCAACCCTAACACAAATTCCCTTTTACCCCCTTACACTTTAGAAAACCTAATGCGAAGGCTTAATTCCAATTAAGCCCGCTATTCACATCACACTTGGCACCCTGTTTGTGTGTCAGTGGAGGAGTTTATGTTGGGGATGCCCACGTGGCGTGCGGCATGCTTACATCCCTAGCAGATTCCCGTGGCTGGAGACTGTAGAGACGTTACATTTCCTATTGGAATTCAAAGTGTAATGCTCCTCTTCGGTTGGTTGACTCAAATATGGTTTTTTTTCATCCTCTCCCTTCATATTCTTCACTCTCTCATCCATTCTCAAGTTTTTTGAAGTCTAGCAAAGTTTTGCAAGATCTAGAGTTCATCTCTCCACACTTTAGAGCACTCACTTCAAGCTTTGCAGCAACACTTCACACTCCATAACAACAATCCACTACTCCATCATTCTAATAGTGCAAGCATATGACAAACACCATTACAACAGAGCCTTGAGTTCCTCTCATCTTCTCTTCCACCAATCTTGAGCACTTTAGATGGAGGTGGTAATCTCCTCTTATCTTCTCTATCATTTTATTGGATAAGAACATACTATTTTGTAATGCCCTTTTTTTACGTAGCTTGCATTCCCTTCTTTATCATTACTTCTATCATTGCAAACTCAGCTGTCCATGGAGGTGGAAACACCAAAATAGGGGTTTGACTGAGGTAGACCCCTAAACAAACCCCCAACATTTTCTCACTTTTCTATGTGTAGGTGGAGAGATCTTGGACCAAGCTAGCAAGAAAGTTGTTGTGTGAAATCGTCTTCGTCACCCTTGTGGTAATCTATTTCCTTTATCACAATCATCTTTATGTTTCACTCTTCTTAATCTCATTTTTCCATTCTAGAAACTTCTAAAGTAGGTTGATAGTCCTTTCTTAGGGCTTAAACCTCATCTCTCCGGTTTTCTGGCTATATGGACGCCAGTGCACCTATGAGACACCAACACGCCATGTTGTCATCCCATAACTACACTTTTGTCCTTTGATAGAGAGCTATCTTAGACATAGAGTTAACCTTAAAGATCAACTCGCCTAATCTCCCTCCAAATCTCAGGTCTACAGAGTGATCAAAGGACCCATAGTTCTCGTCACTTTCATCCTCCCTATCCTAACCTTCCTTTTAACTGAGGTAAGTTAGGGAAGCCATACTTCTCTTGGCCTTTCATGACCTAGGGCGTGGTCGCTCCCTCTCTCTTACATAGTAATATCACTTTTCCCTTCTCATTTTATATGATTGAGACAACATTTTCAATTAATATTCGAAGATCTGTAGACTACCAATCTGTATTTTCACACTGCAATAAGATTTTCAATGGTTGAAACAAATTTTTAACATACAATGACAAATTGATCATTCATTACTATAAAGCATTGCATACACGAGAGGTATATTATATCCTAAAATCTATGACAAATATGAAACATGGTGTCTAGTCCAATTTATATGATTATTCGGTGTGAATGTGTAGAGAGACTGTATGTTGGAAAGAGAATAACTTGGTTTCCTCCATGTTATGTGGATGATAGTTATGATGTGGAAATAGAACGAGAAGTCACAAGTGGCCTTTTCCACATGTTTTGCATGACCTTCATAATTTTACATCCTTAACATCCTGTTTTAGAACTATGTTCATATGCAATTCCACTAGTGCAGCAATGCATTATGCACTTAATCATCAAGGAAGGTTAATCTAATTCCAACTATAAATTCTAGTATCACATTGTTGAACCACAAGTTTATTTAAAACACAAAGGTTCTTAAAGTTAAATAAAGATAGTAGAATTAGTTTGGTCACAAATCCTCTTTATCTCAGATCTTTCTACTTCATGTGAAATCCTAGAAAGATATATTTAGTTTTCTCAAATAAACATTTTCCATAATAATCATGTAAAATAAAACAAATATCAACAATTGAGATAACAATACCTTTTTTGTGAACTACAATGTACTTGGTTCCAATGTTAGGGTGCAATATGATTCCAACCATGTAGAAAAAAATCCTTAACCCAACCTATCCAAGGGGATTACATTACATATCAAGAAATAGATTTGTAATGCTATCATTTTAGTGAACTTGATAGTCATGAACTAACAACACATAAACCCTCTAAGTTATTCCAAAATTAATCCTCTAGCACACATACCACCAAAAAATAGAATGGTGATGAGATGTTACGTAAAAAACATGGTGCTCCAATTTCATCTTGTTAACTTTTGCTAAGAATCTCCCATAGTTCATAGAGCCTTGAGCAAGTGGATAGTGGCATCTACCACCTACATGCTATTCCCAAAAGCCGGCCAGTCCCTATAGGAAAACCCTACTCTCCAACATGCATGCTTGGGGTGATAGTTGACTAAATCGAAGATATGACCAAATTACTTATACATATAGATCACACTTCTTACTACTCTCATGTTGAAATAGTGATAATATTAGCTATGATGGGATCATAGGATTTACTATTTTAGTGATCACCTTGAAAGGAGAAGGGCAAGCTACATCTTGTAGGATATTGCAACACTCCATATATTCCTTGAAGACTTCTCAAGTGTTGGTGTACAAGTCAACTCCTATATCATACATGGTTCTAACAAGTGGGGGAGAGTTCTCTTATACTAGGATAAAGGAAAACAAAGTCGTATGGTATATTTTGTCTCTAGTATAGTAGCTAGCATATTACTTAATTGGATACCTAGTTTAATAATAACAAATTTAGGAACCATATATAGTCATATGGTTCTCCATTTCATGGAAGTACATATGCTTATGGAATAATTAGCCTTTCAAAGTTATGGTAAGATTTTCCAGGATAAACATTTGCAATTAGGCTTCAAGAGTGAGACCTTAAAACTTATGAGGGTAAAAGTACAAAGTTGTGTCACACTTTCAACCTACTTATCAACACAAGTGAATTTAAGTATTTCTAACTAAAAATTTATTTTGGTCAAACATATGATCTTGTAAGACTCATTCTAGCTAAGTTATATATATCCACAACTCTTACAACTAAATTTTTTTGTTAAATGCATATGTAGCACCACTTTGAGGCCAATTTATCAAAAAAATATATTTGTTTGAAAAAATCAATGCTTTAACAATTTCTACTCATGTAAATAACATTTTTTTTAAAATCTAAAATACCCTTTTGTAGATCCATAAGTCTAGTTTTCAAATATATATATATATATATATATTAATAATTAAATTATTATTTATACTATTATTTTTATTTTTACTAAAAGTAGGTTATCAACACACAATATTAGGTTGATTGCCATGGCAAGGAAAAATAGTATAACTAATTATTTAAAAAAAATAAAAATATGATGCACTAGATAAAAGAATCTATATCAAGAGGGTATAATTTATTTTCCATTTTAGATAAACATATAATATGAAAGTTGACATCCGATGGAAACAACTATATTTCAATATGCACACATTTTAATATTTATTCAAAAATACATATTTATGAAATTTTGAAAAAAATATATCCATGCACTAAAGTTTCAAATTATAAATACACAGAAAGAAATTGAAGGAGAAAAAAAAAATTACTATATAAAGGTTGACGTCTTATGTGACTTCATTTTTCAACATTTTTCAGCAAGTAAATTATAGTGTATATTTATAAAAAAACTATATTCAAATAATTTTTTAATTTTTTTTTATATAACAAGCATAAAATATAGTAATAAATAAATATTTCATTAGTTTACATCATTTCAAAATTTAAAAAATATATGTCACTTTTTGGTGATTCAAGTTTAAAACTTGGATCGGTGTTGGTTGTTTCTTTTAAAAAGTGTGACATAGCTTTGTGCTTTTACCCATGATATATTGTGGCATTAAACTACAAGAAAGGTGAAGAACTTAAAAAATGCATGAAGCTTGCAATTGAAATCTATATTAGGCTTGTTCAAACTAGCTATTAATGGTGAATGTACCATATGATCAACTTGAATTGGGTAATTTAAATGACCTATAGTAAAACTTCCATAAAGTAGAGGCTCACAAACACATACAACTCATTATTATTCTAGCTAGTTTATAGACAACTTCAATTTTGAAACACACTTAACAAGTAAATCTAGAGTTTGGAAATAGAGCTAGACATTTCTAATACTAAACTTTCTAGACTAGTTCATGCATCTACTAGGTTTTATAATATAAAAGTATGCATAATATTCTATGAGCTACTTACAAATGGTGTTTATAGATGTGTTACATAAAAGTTATCCATAAATTGTAGTACTATAACCTCCTTTTTCATGTGGTACATATTGGTCTAGGTGCATACATCCTAGAATATCATGGAACTCACTCTAAGTCTAACAAATACTAACAAAAGGGGTCTAAGATGAGTCAAATTAATTAAAATATTGTCCACCAATTTTGACCATAAATATTTACCAGCAGTTGTGTGTAGTGACATGCAATGATGAGCCGATAGGCAAAGCGAAGCACACATGGAAGGGATGGAATGTGAGGAAGAGCAAGTGCAGATGTGTGCAAACAATACAACCTTTTGTGAACAACAATTTTTTCAGTGTTGAAACAATGTAGCCTTGTCAACAACATGTTGAAAATGAAAAAATGCACCCTAAATTACAATGCAGCAATCAACAATGCTTTATGGAAATCACCATAAATTGTATAGTGTTCAAAATTTTATTGCATTGCAACCATAGCAACAAAATGGAAGAAACAAATCAAAAAATTATTTCCCCCACCTACACCTTATTGATAATGTGCCAGCAAACCTAGGTCTAGAGAACCATGAACAACAATGGCTTGTCGAAAATAAGAAAAACGTGTATAAGATTAACTATTTTATCATGTGGGGGCCATGCCCACAAAACAATAGATACATACATATATGTACATAGGGAATAATAGATTGTATTTTAAATGTTATATAGAAGAGTGGTGTCACAATTGATCATAGTGATGGACTGTGCTTTGTTTTGTTATGTTTTACTTTATTTCTCCTATTTACAGATACGCCTATGTACCATAGTAGATGAAAACAATATTGATATATATTGAGGCAACATTGGAATGATAATATGTATTTTAACTGTTCTATGAAACATTGATTCCCGCATTGAGTGCAGTGGTTGATAACATGTTTCCCCTGTATGGAGATATAATTAATATATAGACTATGAAACATAACAATCTTTTGTGAATATTATGTGAGAAACACTGTACAAAATGATAGGCACAAAACACAAACGATAAATGAAACAATATTGCTTTTAACAAACAATATACTCTTTTCTCAATAGCGCCTTATCTAGAATTGAAACAATATAGCCTAAGCCAGAGAATAATAATGAAGAATACCCAATGGGATGAAAGATAAACTATATTTAACATTAACTATTTTATTCTGTTGCAACCATAACCATAGAACAAAAGCCATAGACAGAAACCCACAAAAATTTAATAGTAAATTAAAAAAGGAACACAACAAAATGAGCCTTTCTCTCCACCCTACCATATTGGGTCATGGAGCCTCATGGGCTCTCACCAAACCCTCGAGCAAGAAGATACATCATCCACCACCCTGGTCAATGGTGAAATCAATGTTGGTTATCATAGTTAATATAGAGTTTATAAGGACATGTAGTTGTTTCTTTGACCACTGTAACTGATGTTGTTGTTAGTATGATAATTGTGAGAGGTCGGTTATAACACATGACTTCATCAAAATCCGCATTATGGTTGCAGTATGATCTACAAGAATAACAAAAAAATGTGAAGTTTAGTACAGTGATCATTTGTCATTGGTAGACAATGTCTAAATGAGGAGATATAAAGAGCTATGAAATTTATAGTAGATAATATGCAATGCACCTGTAATAGAAGGGATGGAAGATATAGGCATAGCTTGTGCATATGGCGGAATGTAGTAGAAAGAGAAGAAAAGAAGCCATGTTCTCTACCCTACCATATTGGGTCATGGAGCGTCATGCGCTCTCACCAAACCCTTGAGCAAAAAAATAGATTATCCACCATTTTAATCAATGGTGAAAGCAATGTTTCGGGCCCTGCTAACTTTATAGAAGATCCATTGGCCTGAAAAAATCCACAAAGGAAGATTTTTTGACTTGAGTATGGTCTATAAAGGTGAAATCATAATGTGAAGTTTAGTGCAATAAACAGGTGTCATTCATAGACAATAAATAAATCAAGAAATTTAAAGACTTGTACAACGTATAAGAAGTAATATACAATTTAGTTGTAATAGAATGCAAAAATTTTAAAAAATGTTGGCATACCTTATGCATGGAATGGATTACAGTATGAACATGGAAAAAGGAGGCCTTCTCTCCACCCTACCATATTGGTTCATGGAGCCTCTTGGGCTCTCACCAAACCCCCGAACAAAAACATTAATTCTACACCACTTTGATCTATGGTGAAAACAGTGATTTGGGACCTGAGAAAATTTGTTGTCTTTAAATCAATGCTACAAATTTTTTTAATAAATCTCCATGCAGTTCTGAAATAAGAGATGTGATAAAAGATATCTAGCCTTACATTATATACAGTTAAAATGTCGGCAAAGGCCACACACCATGCAAACATGCAATTGTAAAGGTATTTAGCATTTTGGGAATGGTGGAAATTCTATATGCATGGAAATGAAGAGGGACAAATAAGTAGTACCGTTATCGTTAAGAATAGCAACATTCTTTAATTGATGGTGAAAGCAATGTTTTGGGCCATGCTGAGTTTACATAAGATCTAATGGCATGAAAAAATCCATAAAGGAGGATTGTTTGGCTTGAGTACCATCTGCAAAGATGGAAGTATAATGTGAAGTTTGGTGCAATAAACACATGCCATTGATAAACAACAAATAAATCAGGAAATTTAAAGACTTGTACAATGTATAAGAAATGATATGCAATGCAGTTGTGATAGAACACAACAATTAAAAAAAATGTTGACATACCTTGTGCATGGGATGGGTTGTAGTATGAACACCAAAAAAGGAGGCATGCTCTCCACCCTACCATATTGGATCATGGAGCCTTGTGGGCCCTCACCAAACCCTCAAGCAAAAATAGTAATTGTCCACCAGTTTGATCAATGGTGAAAACAATGCTATTGCACGTGAGAGAATTAGTTGTCTTCAAATCAATGCTATATATTTTTTAATAAATCGCCATGCAATTGTGAAATAAGAGATGGGGTAAAAGATATATAGCCTTACATTGTATATAGTTAAAATGAAGGCAAAGGCCAAACACCATGCAAACGCGCAATGGTAAAGTTGTTCAACATTTTTGAGATCACTACACCTTGTATATAAATTGAATGTAGTTGCAATCTAAAATGGTTTAACACAAATATATGCACATACAAGTAAAAAATGAACTTTTACAAGGTGTACACGTTTCATTGGTAACCCATATCTAAATTACGAAATGTAAACAGTTCTATAATGTTAAAGAGGGCCACGATTACATGTTGCATACAAAAATGATGAGCAAGCCAATTTAGAAATGGTACAAATTTTATATGCATGGAAATGACGAGGGAAAGAGAAGTAGTACAGTAACCGTTAAGAACACCAACATTTCATGATGGCGGAAATGAACACAATTGTTGGAGATGATCCTCTTTTTTAATTCATAGTGTAGTGTAATTGCTAGTATCTATCCTACAACATCTACCAAAAAAGAAAGGTGGATCAATGCATAGCAAGAACATACATTGTGCACCACTGTGATGTATGGTGAAATCAATGTTCCTTATTACAATAAATATAGTATATCATTCAAGAAAGTCTTTTGGGAGGCCAAAAGAAATAATAACATAGATACATATCTGCACATACAAAAAATAAACTAAAATGAAACGCAACAAAAGGAAGCTTGCTCTACACCCTACCATATTGGGAATGTGGACCATCGTAGGTTGTTACACATATATATCCACAAGTGATCTTCAAAGATATGAATCTTGTCTGCATTTAATGTCAGAAAAAAATAGATGTGCACATAGAAAATATGAAATGAAGCATAAAAAAATGATGCCTTGTCTTGATCATATGTGTATATCAATGGAGATTTTGTTCTCCAAGTAGGTATACAAGTGTTGCATGCCTTGGATGCATTTGTATGGGGTTGTTCCTTGGATATATATAGATGCAGAAACAATGTGTGGAAATGTATATATGTGGAGTTACATATAAACAACAGGTAGATGATGGGCAATAAAAGGTCATATGAAAACTAAAAAGGGACAATAACCATTACAATAAACAAGGATGTGAGGACCAAATATGTAGTTTTGACATTATTCATAGTGAGAAGGAAAAAATATAAATCACTTGTTTTTGTTTTTTCGGATGGGGGGATGGTTGCTAAAGAAATAGAAAATTCTTCGTGATGAGATGATTGATCGGAGCAATGAACAATGGATTCCCCACATGTGCAAATATTTATGTGTGTCATCGTAGATGCTAAGAACATTGATACATAATGATCCCTATATTTATTTTGTTGGGACATTCTTGCAATGACAAGCTGTATTTTAACTATTATATGGAACATTGATTCAACCATTTATCATAGTGATGAACAATGTAATGTGCATATTTTGGATACATATCATAGCACATGCAAATAACATTGATACATACTAGCACATTTTTGGAATGATAGTCTGAATTTCCAGTGTTGTATAGAATACTGATATCACCAATGAACTGATAAAGGTGGACAATGTATTTCCCCTATGTATAGATATGTATGTATGTTATAGAAAATGAAAACAACATTGATATATACTTATCCCCATGTTTATTTTATGTGATATTCATGGAATGGTGAACTGTATTTTCAAGTGATATGGGTATGTGCAGGATCATCACGGAAAAAACAGGCCCTTAAGTGGCAATAAAATTCAGAAAAATCAGAGTTAGGCAACTTGATGTAAAAATTTGAATAAGTTATCTATATTATTTCAAAAATATGTAAGAATAGAATCTGTAGCAAATTGAATGTAGTTTCTAAACTACTAGGTTTATTTAAAAAATAAAAAAATCTATTTGGTGAAAATTTGAAATTTCAATGTAGTAGTACTTAAATTTCAAGGAAAAAATAAGAATTAGGTGTTTGTCTAACCACCCTAAACACAATAAAATGATAATATTTTTCTTATAATATTTTAGTAATAAATCGAAGACTCATGTCCCAATGTGATGCATATTTTTTTGTAATTTTTTTCCAAGTAAATAATTAATTATGAATTTTTTATTAGTTTTTTTTTTAAATATAAAAACTCGTATGTCTGACCACCTTAACTTGGTCAAAAATTCATGAAATTCAATTCTTTTTGTTTTAATCCTATAGTATGTAAAGCATAGAATGTGGCACATGTTTCAGATTAAAAAATGTGACACCATTTGAAATTTATAGATCTTTTTCAATCAACCTAGCAATTAGGACTTTAGTCATCATTTAAATAGAAAATGGATAATAATTATTTATTAAATTTAAAGTAAAGCATAATCTATATTAGTGGAAAGTTGAGAATCTCCTTTAAAAACCTTTTTCGTTTCATCAATTTTAGGTAAAAAAAAAATTTGTCAGCTACATGGGCCATCATATCACTTACATAATGCCACTTTTTGGCCCATCATGATCCTGCACATACCCATATATAGAATATCTATGCTTGCAAGAAATCGGAAAAGAATTATCACAACTAACACTTTTGTAGAGCTTTTGCAACCATCGCCCCATTCAAAGAACACAAAATAACATGAAAGAACATTCACATAAATTCCACAACAACCAACTCCACTTGAAGCTCAACAAAAGCCAGGCCTCGGCACAAGCAAGTGCTATGTTTCCCAAGGTTTGAAATGGTAGGTGCTACAGATGACTTTCTTAGTTGTTGTGGGAGAACATAGGCTACAGGATAATGGTAGGCAGTCTAGATTGAACTTTGGCCTGGATTTTCATTATCCTTTTTTGGTTTGGGAGCCCTTTGGTGGTTGGGGAGAAGGTGGCAACCAGGGAGAAGCTAGTACATGTTTTTCTCTTTCTTTCGATTAAAAGCACTTGTTGTGTTGATAGAGATGGCAAACAAAATGGCATCAAAATTAATTGTTGCATTGTTTCTATGTAGTCATGATGCTTGTAAGTGGTACATGCATTTTAAAGCTTTACAAAACATATCGAATGTCTATGCAGACCACAAATGAAACAAAAAATCGCAAAGGCTTTTTTCCTTATTCACCTTTTCCCATTTTCTTCAAACATACCACTCTCGCTAGCTTTGCTGCAAGAAGCGAGCAAAGAAATATTGAAGGCAACACCTTTTCTTTTTCTTTTGCAACCATTGCCCCATCCAAAAAACACATAATAACCTCCAATTACCTTCACAGAAGATGGACAACTATTGAGAAATTGTGTCTCAATTTCCAGTTTGATGCCTCATAATTCAAGACAGCGGAAAAAAATTGAAGTTCTCAACCCTTTACCGCCATACCACAGCTGGTCTTTTTGTGCCTCTACTGCTTTACCGCAGAGGTCTAGTCTACCCCTAGTATTACCACGATGATAGGCTTGGCGGTTATTGCCTTACCATGCACAGTGAGTTGTCTCACCGTGATAAAGCCGCCCGAGGCTTGGTCGGTGGATCTTCTTACCATGGTATCCGTGGTGAGACTGCCAGCAGTGCGCCTGGCAGTTACTGCTCCACCACGATTAGTGAGCTTGCTCACTGTAGTGGCTATGGTAAGACTGCCAGCAGTCTGGCCGACGGTCACTGCCCTATCGCGGGGTGGCCTAGAGGCCTTCACGGTAGTGCAATTTGATCGCTTGCGGTCCCCCAGAGTGGTTACCGCCACACCGCGGGTCAAATTTGACAGAGCAGCGATAGTGCAGTATGGTGAGGTGAGCTCAATCAAGCTAACCGCCATACTACGACATGGTGAAATGGATTCGGTGGTAGCGCGATATAGTCTTGGGTGAGCTCAGTTGAGCTCACCATTTCACTGCGGTTGGGTCGATTGAGCTTGACGGTTGCACGATAAGAGCTTGGATGAGCTCGAAGCTTGGTCAACCGAGTTGGACTAGAAAGTCAAAGTGACAACGAATGGTAGTTGGTCACGTGGCAAGTTGGCAGCAGTTTGATTGGCCAAAAGCCAAATTAGTAAGAGCAGTAGTTGCAGGACGATTTTAGGTGATGATAGGAACTCGATTTGGGTGGTGAAGTTATTGTTGGGTGGCTCGATGCAATCTGTGTAGATCGATTGCTTGCTTGAATGATCGATACATGAACATGGAAGCCGTGGGATTGGCTGGAAGTGTAAATGTGAGGTTGACGCAAATGTAAATGCAAGTTGGCAAGTTGATGTAAGAGAAAGGAGAATTCATTGTATACTTTGCAAGAAAGTATTGTAACAATGAGTGAAAATATAACTCTAAGTTGTTGTGAGCTGATCAAAAAAGACTAAAGCTTTTGTATGTAACCTTTTTACTATAATACAAAACAATCTTGCTTGGTGTGGTGGGTTTTTTACCTGTAAAGGTTTTCCCACATATATCTTGTGTCATCTGTGTTTTTTTTTGTGTTCTATTTTATTATGTATGTATTCATCTCAGTAGGTGTTAGAAGCTATTAGAACCTGTTTATGCTCTTCTCCTATGTTGTATTAGTGTTAAGGGAGTGTATTCCACACTGTTGGGGCATTAGATCCACCCTTGTTTTCCCTTCAACAATGTGTGATTGAACTTGCACCGTTATAAAACCTTACTCTCCTTACTCATGGCTCTGATAGTAGGTATAGCAACACAACAAGGCCCAACAATGGCTTATTGAAAATTTCATAGACATTCGCTATGTTTCTCAAGGTTTTCAATATATGTGGCTACATGTAATTTGACACATGTTGTGGATCATGCCCCCCCTTTTTTATTGAAAAAATAACTTGAAAGTGAAAATCCTGAGACAATTACTTCATAGAAGAATAGGTACCACATGTTTTAGTTGATATAAGCAATTTGAATAAATGCACGATGCTGATTTTCAACAGCAAAACTGCAACTGTCAATTGAAACATATGTACCAGTTCTTCTGTTAGATGTAACGACAATTGTGAATGAAAAGATGCATGATCATGTAAAGGCAAGTAGCAACTAATTCCTATGGAGAATTTTAAGTATAGACATAGGAAAATAAAAAAATCAGCTACCTTCTAAAAAGAATAAACATAGGAATAATTATTTATGAATGTATGTGACCTCACATACATACATATCTACAGACAAGGATGAATGTTGGGTGCAATGTGGGAAAGATTACAAAAAAAATTCTTTGTACATTCCCCCATGTGGGTGACTATTCACACCAACATTGTTTCATTTATGGCTTTCATTTTATGGTGATGGTTGCAATTCTCTAGGTCAAGCTATATTGCATCATTTATTGCCACCATTTTATGTCTATGGTTGCAAAAGAGATAATATTGTGTGTTGTGTGTGGGTTTTTTCATCTGGCTTGATGTTGAAAGCAATATTGTTTCATTTATGGTTCATGTTTTGTGGGGAGGCTTTGAATCGTTTCGTTATGAATGGTGATATCAATGTTTCTTATTAGGCATAATATAAACCCTATTATTTTAAGAAATCCCTTTTGAGAAGGAAAGAAATAACAACTACCTTTCGAAAACAATAAAGATAGGGAGAAATATATGTTTTCTACATCTAATTTGACATGCATACATATCTGCATATAGGAAAAGGAAAATAAAACAAAACAACTCATACTTTTTTATGGTAACATATTTCAGAGCAACAAATTTGTATATATGCATTGAATGTATCCAATGGATAAAAATACAAGAGGGAAACAAAATGTACAATGATAGATATGTATGTAGAGGAAAATGTAAATATATATGGATTGTTGATTGCTTCCCAGCAGCTTTGGAACCAACAAGGCTGATGAAAACTCTGTCCAAAGTTTACACATATAGCCTATTGGCTAGCAGTCTCCATATAGGGCCAATCGCTGGAAAGAAATCAATATTATTTGATATATGGTTTATATACACACACGATGGTTGCAAAGCAAGAAAATAGAGCAATAAAAACATTTTTTCATATATGCTTTCCATATACTTCCTATCACCACAATAATATTTAGAGTTCTAAAGTTAGCAAAGCAATTGAATAGTTTATGTTATTCTCCATAAGGCATTGTTGACTATTGTTTTGTAGGTTTAGTTGCTATGAAAATTGTGAGCTACTACTGGAGATGTTGAAATTTTCATCCTTCACACGGCTATGTACAACCCTTCGTGATTATCAAACTCATTTTTCAAAATCCATTGGTTTATGGCTATATTGTTTGCTTTTTGATAAGGTTGTGTTCAAAAAACTAATTCCATAGGATGTTGTTCAAACCATTGTTGTTTCATTTAAGGTTTGAGTGTTTATCTTTGTATATTCATTAGGTACATGTAGCTTTTAGGTGATATTGTTTTATTTATGGTTCACATTTTGTGTTCCGGGTATATATGGATGTCCATTGCATGTAATTTTGAGTAGATATGGATGTTGTGTACATGTAATTTCACATACATATATATCTGGACATGTGAAAAGAAAAATGAAAGCCTACAAAAGATGCCAAAAAGTTGCAGAACATATAAAAATTGATAGTGCCAAACCTAATCAAAACCATTGCCAGAAAAGGTAAAGCATAAATTAAACAATATTGGTTTTAACAAAAAATATAGTTTTTTGTAGAGTAAAATGAGCAATCCATATATATGTGCATCTATTTTCAGATATATATATATATATATATGTATATTAGTGTAGCTTTTGTTTTTCGGCATTGGGGAAAATGTTGCAGATTTTTTTTTTAAAAGTGTATGGCATATCTATAGAGAAGGCCAGTGAAATGGCGTTAGCATCACACAAAACTAAAGCCATAAATGAAACAATATAGCCTAAGATAGAGAGTCGCAACAATCGCCACAAAACGAAAGCTTTTGCGGGGATGGTTTTGTATTGGTGTTTTTAGTGGGATTTTTTGTGTAATCAAATACATCATAGACACATATGTCTATATAGAACTCTATCAGGATATTGTATGCACTCAGAACATTCAAAAAAAGATCAGAACAATAGAAATCAAATCATAAAATTTTCATTATATTTTGTATCTTAATCCTCTACAATGATAGATTTTAATAAGCCGAACCAAAGAAAAATCACAAAATAGTTGTAGAGGGAATAGAGAATAGTCACATTAAACATCACATAGAGAATATTATAACAAAAATAAAGCTTTATGCAACTGCAAGAAAGTGAAAAATAACCATATGTCATGTGCTTTTATGAATACAAAGGCAGGAGAGCATTGAATAGTCATGCATTCGAGGGAGCAAACATTATAGTAAGAACAATTGTGGAAGGAGAAGACTAAATGGATATTGAAATAAACAAGAAAAAAATAACCATATTAATATTAAAAACAAGTCAGACATAGCTATAAATATTCAATTCTGCATGCATATACGCATACAAATCCATTATAGGCACATATATCTAAACATATATGTATCAAAATATTGTATGGACTGAGAAATTTCAATTGCATGCATATATATTTATGTACATGCATACATACATATATACATATATATAAGAACAACTGTAAATACAGATACATGTGTTAGGTAGGACGACATAACTATATAACCAAACAACATAAAATAAATCAGGAGCATACACTTAAACCGGAACCAAAGTCTAAGGAACATAAACAATATAGAAAAAAATAACGATATATTGTTTTGTTAATTTTTTTAAGTTAAACTTCAATGTTTTAATATATTACCAATTAAACAAGGAACACGACAACTATAGGAGAAAGGAAAGGTGTTTTGATATGACAAGCAGTGCAAAGGAAGAGAAGGAAACAAATGTCCAATCAAGAGAAACTATAACAAATAATCAAAGTAAAAGTTAGGCATGGTTGTTTGGCATTCAAGGTAGTACAACAACTATCTCTAGAGACTCTTGAAGGGTAGTGGAAATTGCGGACAGATCTGACAGCAATAACTTGCACTCAGCTTAAAAGTTAATTCTTGCAACTTTGACTATTGTTGTTTTCATCCTCATTTCTGAATTATAGGTCCGAGTTTTAATAAGAATAGTGAAAAAAAATGAGCTATATGTAACACAATTGATAACAGACTCAATAGTCATTGTAGTAGAAGACTCATATTGCAACATCTAAAGCTCTTTTGTTGACATCTGCAATAAGCTTGTTGCAGCCTCATCAAAAGCAGTAGCCCAAATCTTGCCCGTGTGGTCTTCCATCTTTAACTGCAATAAATATCTAAAGTTACAATCAACTACTGTTGTCTAGCATTTAGGGCAAAACCATGTGTTTTGCGCAAATTATTCACACTTTTTCTTGCACTGTCTGCCATTGGCTTGCAACGGACATGCAACATAACAAAATGCATCAATTTTTATATATTTTATGGAAAGCCAAGGTAGTGATCTAAGATATATCGAATGGTGACTCTTCCATTTTCCAAAGAAACCTTTCGAGGGACTGTCCAAGTGGGCTCAATAACAAGTGGCTCAATATGTACTCTTTGGGCCAAGGGTTATGCTTCTCGAATGTCAGGATTTATGTATAGAAGAGTCCATGTGGTTGTGTTTAGTACCATTCCATTGAAATACCCAACACATGCATTTTTAATAGGAAGGATGACAACTAAAGGAGGGTTGTACAATCTTTCCATCTCGTCACCCTTTGCTTCCCAATTTGAGCTCCATAGATTAAGATCAATGCAAACAAATGACAAATCATTAAGTTTAACAGTTCTATGAATTGTTTCAAATTGATCCTTTCTTTGTATAGCCGATACCTTTCCCACATGCACCATAATCCCAATACTATCAATCAAACTGTTATTGCTACAATTTGTACTTTCATTAATTGGGATGAATTTAAATACTTTCTCTAGAAAAAAGGCCTCATCGTCACAACATTTCAACATTGAGTTTTGATCCAAAATGATTTCCATGTGGTTGTTCAACTTATTAAATTTCCTATCTGCTTGTCTTATTGACCCCTTTGACACACAATAAGTATGACCCACCTCAACCCTATCATAATGCAATTTTTTTATGTCATTAAAATAAGTGATTCATATTTATGCTCCCTCACTATCAATAATGTCAAAGCTAAATACTTGGCCCTCACGCCCCTGTTTTCTATAATGATGCATCTCCCTTTCATTGTTACCCAACCTTTTATTGTCCATTTGGTTTAGTAAACATTGAGCCCTTTAACAAGAATAATATTTGCAAGAGTATTTTGTTGTTTTGGGGATGTATTTATCCCAAATATTGAGGCTCGTTTTGATGGGGAGGGCGAGCCACAACCAACTATTTTTTCTTCTTGATGTCTAAATAGATATCTAGGTTTTCCAATTAGGTGGCAATCTGACATTTTGACATACAAGGACAATATCACAATCACCCTGGAATCAAGAGAACATTAAATACTCTTAAAGACAGTCTCCACTAACAAGAAAGCATAAAACAAGTATAAGTAGAATAGAACAATTTCTAACCTTGATTCCCGCAGCTTCCTACACAAATAGTTGGTCAAGCACAAGATGGAACCTATTTTAAATTCACCTATAAATAAAAGGTCATTGTATTTTGTAGAAAAATTACCTATTTGCATGTGGGTTCCATCAGAGAAGACAACTTTGTAGCGGTCAATTGGACTTTGATCACCTCCTATTTTTTGAAAAGACATTAGCTAGAGAACTAGAGATGAAACAACATCTCCAACATCAATAGAATGTATTGCATGTTTTTTCAAGGCTAGATGCACATTTGTATCCTACAAGCCAGTTTCACTCAGGAAAGTGGAAGCAATGAGATATTGATGGTTGTGACACAAGTCTAGAAGATAATAGAAATATCAAGACATTTGAAAACTATAATGTTTTTCCCCCTAACACATAGGTGACTCTCAAATGGATAGCAAATCAAAAGGAAAAGAAAAGATGAAGATTTTGAATATAAATTAGTTAGAATATATATCACAACAACTATCAATTCAAATGAAGTATTATTCACAGTCCACTCAATGCACATGGAAAAGTATCAAACTTCCAGTAGCAAAAACAAAACAAGGAACAAACTTACAAGACTCTAGCTTGAGGATTTTTCATCAGCCTTTGTAGAGCCAAAGTCCACCGACATTGTTGGGGCTGCTCTTTTAAAAGATGAGAGCTTCAACGCCGGCAATTGACTACAAGCTCTATGACCTCAAAACACAACATGATCTCTCAATTTTTTTGCACAAACATCAACAATATGACAACAAAGGATTAATAAAAAAAGGGTTGAATGATTCATACGACACTTAATATACAATTTATTATTGCATGTTTTTTGTTTCATCTTTTTAATCTTTTATTTTTTTATATAGACATCAACAATACAAGGGAAAAAAAATAATAAGCAAGAAGGCCTGAATGTTGTATACAACAGTTAATATACATTATATCATTTGGAGAATGCCTTGTAAAGGTTCAAATAAATAACATCTATTTTCATAAAGCAATAAACTTTGGGAAGAGTGTGCAGGTACATTGTTTACATTTGCTTTGACATACATACATATCTATACATGGGAAAATTTAATATTTTTTTGTATATGGTTTGAGCTCTTTGCAAATGGTTGCAACAAAATAAAAGAGTCTGTGTTGTTTTCCATAACACATTCTTAATTATTGTTCTCTTGCTTTGGCTATATCATTTCATTTTCAGTAGATAATAAAATAGTAAATATTGTAGAGATTATGTTGTTATCCAAAAGGCATTCTTGACTATCATTGCCACTCATTTTATTTTCCCCATGTACAAAAATCTATATATGAGTGACATTATATGCAAAAAACATTATTATACAACACTTAAAATATAACTTATAATTCCAAGTATGTGTCAACAGAATAAGCATAGGCATCACTATGTATCAATATTCTTTGCATCCACTATGACATAAATATATTCATGGACATAGGGGAAATACACTCTCCATTAGTACAATCAAATGTTTGTACAATTTCTGACAAGGCATTGTTGGTTATCGTTGTGTGGCTTTACCATCTGCGAAAATTATGACCAAGGAGAGAAAGCTTCTATGAAGGTCCAAGTTCACTCATGCATTTTCAAGCCACTATCCAACTGGTAGGAGGTTTCTTTTGGGCTTTCATAAATGGGGTTGTAGTTGGAAAAGCAATCCAAAAGTGCCAGCTGCGATAATTTACTGCCCATTTTTTCTACACTCAAGAAAGCAACCAACAAAGACAAAGCAAGTGGGAAGACATACAATTGAACCAAGCAGGAAGAGATGCAATTTGAAAAAACCCTTTGTATTTCCAACTATTCTCATATATACTTGTAGAAATGGTTGTATACATATATATATGTACATATACATATACATAAGCATGTATGCATGCAATTCAATGTTGATAGTGCATACAATATATTTATACAATTCTGTGTACATTAATGTCTCTACAATACATTTGTATCTGTGAGTGTTTTTGTATGTACATGGATTTTCTACCTGTATCTTTTAGGATATGCATCTATGTCTATATGTATCTTTGGATGTCTACTATCAGCAGAGGCCACACAAAGACAGTCAAGAATGACGTATTGAGAAGACTATGAATTGTTTGATTACTTTGAAAGTATTTCTAGTAGATAAAGACCATACAACAAATACTAAAGTATCTCTTCCTTTTGTTGCATTGCATTGTTCTTTTTCTCTATGCAGACATATATGTATTCAAAATAGAATGTACACAAGATTCATATAAACTCATCCCCATGAGCATTTATTACCACATACAATATGCTGAAAAACTCTCCAGATTTAGGAAAATATAATAAACTATTGTATCACTTCAGCTCTGGCTATATTGTTCCATATTTGGTTCACAATACAATAGTGAAAATCAAACAATATATCCTATTCAATAGCCTCTTTTTGAGAATGAAATAGCACACCCTAACCTAGATAACAATAATCACCAATGTCCCATGAAATCAATGTTGTTTTCATTTTCTATGACATACATACATATATGTCTATATGGCCCATACATTGTTCATCACTTTGGTTGATTGTGTCAATATCAAGACTATTGTATTGGTTTTTGAAAGAGGGAAGAGGTAAATTTGAAGTAAGTAGGTAGAGGTGTTGGTGGAGGTGCATATTGGAAAAACCTTTTCTAAAGTATTTTTAAAATAGTTTGTGTTATTTTCCAAAGGCCGTTGTTTATTATTGTTCTCTCGCTTAGGGTTTATTATTTCGTTTATGTTGTCTATGCAGCCACAATAGTTGGAAGGCAATATTGTTTGTTTTTGCATTGGATTGTTCTTGTGGATTGTTGTGTTTTGTGGGTTTTTCCATTTGGGTCACTATTGAAAGCAACATAGTTTCAAAAAAAATTTATTTTATTTTGGAAAGACCATTCTTTATTACAATTCTCTAGATAGGTATGTGCAGGATCATCATGGGAAAAATAGGATCATCATAGAAAAAACAAGCCCTTAAGTGGAGATGAAAATTCAAAAAATCAGAGTTAAGCAACTTGACGTAAAAAAATGAATAAGTTATCGATATTATTTCAAAAATATGTAAGAATACAATCTATAGAAAATTGAATTTAGTTTTCAAACTACTAGGTTTATTTTAAAAAAACAAAAATCTATTTGGTGATAATTTGAAATTTCAATGCAGTAGTACTTAAATTTCAGGGATAAATAAGAAGTAGGTGTCTATCTGAGCACCCTAACCACAATAAAATGATAAAAAAAAATTATAATATTTCATATATAAGTAGAAATCTCATGTCCCGATGTGATGCATATTGTTTTGGAATTTTTTTCTGAGTTAATAATTAATTATGAATTTTTTGTTACAACTTTTAGAAAATATAAAAACTCGTATGTCTTACCACCTTAACTTGGTCAAAACTTCATGAAATTCAATTTTATTTTTTAATCCTATAGTATGTGAAGCATAGAATGTGACACATGTTTTGGATTCAAAAATGTGATACTGTTTGAAACTTATAGATGTTTTTCAATCGGCCTATCAATCAGGAATTTAGTCATAATTCAAATAGAAAATGAATAATAATTATTTATTAAATTCAAAGTAAAGAATAATTTATATTGGTGGAAAGCTAAGAATCTCCTTTAAAAAACCTTTTTGTTTCATCAATTTTGGGTAAAAAAAAAGTCATCAGCCACATGGGCCATCATATCACTTACATGTATCACCACTTTTTGGCCCATCATGATCCTGCACATACCCAGATTAGGGTACAATTTTTCATTTATTGAATCAGTATAACCATGAAGTCTGGAAGGCAATATTTTTTGTTCAATTGTTACTATGAATTGTTGTGTTTTATGAATTGTTGTGTTTGTGTGGGTTTTTCCTATTGAAATCATTTTTTAGACCAATACACTTCTATTTATGATTCAAGTTCTATGCCAAAGGTTTTCAATAGGTTTGTCACTGTCAGATTTTGATTGTTGTATGATTTTCGTGTAGTGGTAATGGCTGTAAGTAACACCTTCCATTTAAATCCTTGGAAAACATAGTGAATGTATACCCAATTTTCAATAAGCCATCGTTGAATGTGGTTATATGGATTTACCTTCTATCAAAGGTGTAAGTGAGAAGGGAAGGATTCTGTATAGATGCAAGTGCAATTATTTTCTTTGGAATTTCTATGAAGATGGTTGGAGCCTATTTTTTGTTTTTTGCATGGCGTCATTGATTTATGCTTTCCATGTATTGATCATGGTTGTAAAAACACCCACCATTTTAAACCTCGGGGAACACAACAAATGTCTATGAAATTTCCAACAAGGCATTGTTGGCTCTTGTTTTATTGCTATAATTTCTATCAGACACATGAGCGAGGGGGGTAAGCTTATGGGAGGCTGAAATTTGGATAAAGTATTGTCTAGCTTCTATGAAGGTTAGTGGAGGTTATTCTGCAAGGGTGCCCAGTTTTTGCAGGGAGGCTAGCGACAAGAGGTGTGTTTGAAGCAAGCGGGAAGAGGTCTGAAAATGAATATTGTTTCATTTATAGCTTTCGTTGTGTAGTTATGGTTGCAATAGAGTAAAACATTTAATGCTATATAGTTTACATTTTGTTTTATATTTCCTATATGTTCATTGGTTGCATTGTTCCTCTCTAAGTTTGAGTTTGCAAGCACTCTTTTTGTCTTTGTTGCAATTTATGCATGTGGATTGTTTGCCATAGGCCATTGTTGAGTCTTGCTATCTACCTTTAATTATTTTATTCCATATTCAATCAACTTCACCTCTTGACTTATGCTACTCTCCTTTAAGTTGGTGTTTTATGGCTATATTGTTTCTTTTTTGGTAAGGCCCTATTGGAAAAAAAAACAATTCGCTAACATGCTATTGAAACCATTACTGTTTCATTTAAGGTGTCAATGTTTATGTCTTTATATTCATTATCTACATGTATCTTTCACATAATGCATTTATATAAATTTGGGTATGTATAGTTTTTAATATCAATATAGCTATTTCCTTCTTGTTTGGTTTGATGGCCAAGTATTGTTATCTTTTGTACTAATTTTTAAGTTATTGGCCAATGCAAAAAACAAAAAATATCCTCCAACAACAAACTTCATAGAAACTCCACAACAGATGGATCCATGTTATGTTAATTTCAATAGGGCATTGTTGGTTTGTGTATGGTGTGAATGGTTGCAAATGGAACATTGATGATCAATCACATGTCCAGATTTGGATGTATGCCATAGCAGTTGCAAATAACATAGATACATATTGAAACATTGTTGCAAGAATAAGCTGTATTTTGAGCATTCTATCAAATGTTAATGCCACCATCTTTGTAAAACTTCTTCTCCACATAACTTCAAAGATATTTTCAACACATCTTGTGTGGGAAAATGTTTGTTATTATGCATACTATAAAGCCAAGTATATATGAATTTTGTCCACATCTTATTTTATATACATACATATGTGCACATAAGAAAAGAAAAATGAAAGACTACATCAAATAGAAAAACCTCCATAGTACAAAAATTCACAATAGAAAACCCATCCAAAACCATTTCCACAAAAGGAGAAGCATAAATCAAACAATATTCATTTCAACAAATAATACAGTCTTTTGTACAAGACAATCAACAATGTGTATATATGTACATCTAGCTCAAGATATATATGTATATATATCAGACCAGCTTTTGTTTTGCAGCTGCATATACATGTATGGCATGCATTAAATGCACCTTTTTAGTTATTATTTCTTTCAACCTCAAAAAAGCATCTATTAAAATGATAGATTGTATAGTAAGTGTAATAAGAAACATTGATTTCACTATTGATCAGAGGGGTGGATGATGTATGTTCTTTCTCGAGACTTTGGTGAGACCTAATCATGCTCCACGATGCAATATGATAGGGTTGATATTAGGCCTCATTTTCTTGTGTTTGATTTTATATTTCCTATCTGCACATGTTTTTTTTTATGAGATTAGATGCAAACAAAATTCATTTGTTTGGAGGCCACCTATGGATATATGTGTGTAAAAAACTATGATGGTCCATGATCCAATATGGTAGAGGGGAGAGCACGGTTTCTTTTGCTGCATTTATTGTTGCAAGGTTTCGGTGTAGTGGTGATGGTTGTAAGTAACACATGCCCATTAAAATTCTTGGGAAACAAAGCGAATGTCTGTGCAATTCTTGATAAGGAATTCTTGGGTGTTGTTCTCTCGGTTTACCTTGTTCTTGAAGGTAGTTGTGAGTGAGGAGGGAAAGCTTATGAGAAGGTGCAAGTGCCAGCATCAGTTCTAGAGTTTGTGTAAAGGTGGTTGGAGGTTATTTTGTATTTTTTACATGGGGCTCTCATTGAAAAAGCGGTGAAAAAGTGTCGGTTCTGATAATTCTTTGTCCATTTTTTGCAAGTCATGGGGAAAGAAGGGAGCAGAGAGAAAGTAAGTTGGAAGAGGTGCATTTGAAAATAGATTATGTTATTTTGCAAAGGGAATTGTTGAATTTTGTTATGTATTTTAGGTTATATTATTCCATTTATGGTTTTCATGTAGTCGTGAAGGGTGGAAGGCAGTGTTGATTATTTTTCTCTAGCTTAGTCTATATTGTTTCTTTTTCAATCAGGCTCTGCTGGAAAAAGACTGTATAGTTTGTTGAAAAAAAATTGTTTGATTTATGGCTCGGCTTTTGTAGGGATGGTTTTGCTTGAGTTTTTTCAGTGGATTTTTTTGTGTAATGTGGTTTTTCCCATCTAGGTGACTGTTGATACCAATGTTATTTCATTTATGGGTTTCATTTTGTGGCGATTGTTGCACCTCTCTAGATTAGGCTATAATGTTTTGTTTATGGCTTCAATTTTGTGTAAATGGTTGCAAACTAGTTAAGCTCGTGTGTTTTTTTTGGATTTTTCATCTGGGTAGCTGTTCAAACCAATATTGATTCATTTATTGTTTGTGTTTTATGGTGAAGGTTTTGAATCGGTTTGTTGCAAGGAAAGCTTCTGTGAAGGAACAAGTGCGACTATCAGCTGTAGAGTTTCTATGAAGGTGGTTGGAGGCTATTCTATATTTTTTTGCATGGGGCGATGGTTGCAAAAGCAGTGTAAAAGTGTTGGTTGTGATAATTCTTTGTCCATTTTTTTGCAGGGAATTACAAAACTATTGGTTTCAATAATTATTTTCCCATTTTTTGCAAGCAATGGAGGAAGAAGGGAGTGGAGAGAAAGCAAGCGGGAAGAGATGTATTTGATAGAAGTAGGAAGAAGTGCAGGGAGAGGTGCATATTACAAAGATTATTTCTTGAGCATTTAAAAAATAGTTTATTATATTATCCAAAGGGCATTATTGCTTGTTGGACTCTTATTACAACCCTCTCTAGCACACACAAACCATACAACAATTGATGTTGATGCCAAACAACATTTAAGAGACAAAATATCCACACTACATTTTCCCTCAATTGACTAGCTGAGAAGGCAAAAAATTCAAACCTTTTGTTGACTATAATAAGGCCTTGCTTTAGATCAGGCAATATATTACAGGCAATAAAAGATTTGAATTTGCAGCCCTCTTGACAAGTAAATTGAGAGAAAATTCAGTCTAGATGTTTGCTCTCTTCATAAATTCGAAGGCGAGCAATTATGTAGTGAGGCAAAAATATGGTATACACATCTATTCAGATATAGCAGCCTATATATAAGTAAATAGATACATGTGTACATATAGATATATGTATTTGGTTATATGTGTATGTTCTTGATTGAACCTTAAGGTCATTATTCTATGTATAGGTATGTCAAGTTTTTTATATCAATATGGTTGTTTCCTTCTTCTTAGGTTGGATTGCCACATAGTGTTATATCTACACAATTGTTGTTCACTATTTGAATCTGTATATGTATGTGTGCCTGTGTATGTCTACATATGGTCATTTCCAATAAGTTGTTGTTGAATAAAGGATTTTCTATGTTTCTATTAAAACCATTATTGTTTCATCTAAAGCTTTTGATTATGGTTATGGTTGTAATTCTATATAGTTTTTGTTGTTCTCCAAAAGGCATTGTTGACCAATTTTCTTTAGCTTTGGTTATATACTACAAGAATTTTTTTTTTGAATTTGTAGCCCTCTCATTGAGTCAATTCATAGGAGATTCAGACTGGATGTTTTCTCTGTTCAAAAATTTGAAGGACAGGAGTTATGCAGGAAGCGAGAAATATATACACATATATTTATATATAGTAGGCTATATATAAATACATATGTACATGTGTACACATACATATATATATCTACCTATATGTGTTTGTACTTGATTGAACCTTCAATTCTTTATTCTAAAATTCAATGACTAAATCTTTCACTCTCAATAGCTTGCTATGCTAATTAAGTATCATATGAACCATAAGTGGAAATCATTATAATAAAAATCATATATCAAACAAAGCATTATTTACAAAGGAACATAAAACATTAATTTTTTTTTTGAGAACATAGTTATTTATTAGGGAAGAAAGTTGTTATTTGTTTCACCTTCAAAAAGGAATTCTCACAATAATAGGGTTTATATTAAACACAATAAGCAACAATAGTTTCCACATAGAATATTTCTCAAAACATTTTTGAAGTCATTTAAGGGAGAAGTCAAATAATTTTCGGAAGTTTGAACCACCAACAACCTGTAAAGAACAACAATCACCATAAACTGTATAACATCAATGTTTTTTTTGCATTGCAACAATATGAAAAAAGCATAAACCAACACCCACAAAAAAATCACAGTATAAAACCCATGCAAAAATATACTCTTTTCTCAATAGAACCTCATAAAAAACTAAAAAAATAAAGCCTTTTCAACAACACCTCAAAAATGAAACAATATAGCCTAAGATAGATAACAACAATGAGCAATGCCTTATGGAGACCAATATAAATTGTATTATGTCAACTATTTTAAAGCCAAACAAAAAAAATCACCAATGCCCTATTGAAATGAACATAAACTATATAATATTAACTATTTTTTTGTGTTGCAACCATATCCACAAAAGAAGAAATTCCGACTAAACACCAACATAGATGCAAAAACCCACAAAACATAGGAAATCACAGTTACAAAGCCATGAAAAAGTATAGTCTTTTCCCAAGACCACCTTATTATGTAATGTGGAACAATATAGATTGTGAACAACACCTTACTGAAAATGAACAACACCTTACCAAAAACAATATAGCTTTTGAACAACAAAAATTCAAAAATTCACAGTAACAAACCCATGCAAAACCATAGACACAAAAAACAAATGATAAACAAGTATTTTCTCAACAACAACCTATCAAAATTTGAAACAATAAACAATACCTTACCCAAAATAAAACAATATAGCCTGCCACAAACCAAAAACCATAAACCATAGATGGAAGAATATTGCAAAGCATCTTTTTCGATATCCACCTCTTCCCACTAGCTTCCCTACAAAAAATGGGCAACCTCACATAATAACCTTCTCCCACCTTCATAGAGGTCAGACAACACTACATCTAAAATTTTCACCCTCATAAAATATCTTACCCTCGTTGCTCATGACTCTAATAGCAGGTATAGCAACAAAACGAGACCCAATAATGCCTTATCAAAAATCTCACAGAAATTCACTATGTTTCTTGAGGTTTTAAGTGCTAGGTGTTCAACCATTGCCAGTACAAAGAAATCATACAATAATTAATGTTGATGCAAACTAGCATTTAATTTTGATGGCCTTATCTATCCACATGGCGGGAAACCCGCTAAAGCCATCCACCACCTTCTTCATAGCCATCAGGAGTCTCAAAAACCAAGGGGGCTGATGAAAATTTTGACCGTCATTCAAACACATCTGCCACCTTTTTCATGACAGCTGGAAAGCTCAAAAATTGGGGAGGCTGATGAAAGTTCTAACCAAAGTTCACATAAATAGCCTATCGGCTGATAGCGACAAAAATAAACCCATAAAGAGACAACCACAAAAAATTCACAATAAGAAACCCATGCAAAAATATACTATAACAAAAAACTGAAATAATTTAACCTTTTCAACAACACCTCCAAAATGAAACAATATAGCCTAAGTTAGACAACAACAATGAGCGATCCCTTATGGAGACCAATATAAATTGTATTAAGTCAACTATTTTAAATCCAGACAACAACAATCTATCACACTTCTCTTTTGGTATTTGTCCTTGATGTCAAAATTTTGTTTCAGATTGGAATCTTGGTGATTGTTTATTAGTTTCATTGTGTGTACATTCAGACATATTCAGTTTTGGCATACTTGGTTTTGGCTGGCATACTTGATTTTGGCATTTAGCTTTATGGTGATTGGTTTATATCCAGTTTTGTTGGTATTGATCTAGTGGCTCCATATACACATTAAAATCATCTTGTTCACAGGGTTATGTTTTCCGGTGTTTGTGATGTTTAGTTTAGAGTGAAGGTTCTTCATTCCTAATGCGAAGGTATATCTTTATTTTTGGTTTGTGTTGTGACACTATAGTCATATATACTCCTTCACATGATATTCAGCTTGCTTGCTTTATTGACAAATACAATCATAGTCATATGATAGCACTATCAGGTTTCATTTCTATGGTCACTTTACGTGAGTTATTTCACTTCACTAACACATAGTCAAGTTTGTGTTCTTGAGTTGGCTATTGTATATAGCTCCATAAGGTCTTTCATTACTTGAAGTTCACTTTTGACTCAAAATAATGGATAGGGCAATAAGCAATGGTATTAGTTGGGCTTATCTTATCACTTCATACATAGTGTATTTTGACATACACTTGGGCCTTCATGTTTTGCATGGGTTCAATATTATTTCAAGTTTTAATGTACATATATTTCATTTTAAATTGCATTGCTTTAGCACTTAAGGCTGACAACATTCATTTTATCGGGCTCACTCTTTTAGGAGTAAAGTTGGTATACACATATTTCCTTGGTTTTGACTTTGGTAAATGACATCTCATGTGGATGTGAGTTGGTAGTGACAATATTATTGTTTCAATGAGCGTGTGGATTACAACATATGTGGCTTATTATTTGGCACTTGATTATAGCATTGTGATATTGATGGAACTCAAAATTGATTGTTATTCTATTTTGGATTCCAAATGATTATGTTTTTTGACTAAGAGGCTCAACACTGAAGGAAATAGGGCAAAGTGAGTATTTTGTTTGTCATTTCACTTTGCAAGTAGCCGAACTATAGCTGCCTTAGCAAATATATTTGCAAATACTATGTTGAGTCTTGATTTGAGCTGGAAGTATGTTGAATTGAAGAATCAGTTGGCGGTTTCTATGATGGATTCTTTTCGAGCTGAAAGTTGGAAGGTTTTTAGTGAGACCATTATGAAGATTTTACTCAAACAAATGGTAACATTTTAGCTGTCATGATAGGTATTCGTTTGTCAATATGAAAGACATCATGCTGGTTTAAATCTTAACTATTTTTGTGGTTAAGATATTATTGAAGATTTGTTTTCAGTTTTGAGTAACCCGAGTTTATACTCAAGGGTTCTCTTGTCTTCAGTGGTTTTCATCAAAATTTTAGTGATTATTGTAAACACCCATTATGGGTATCATGGTTTAACAACATGATTTATCAGTATTACAAAACCCTGGTTATTGTGGATTTGAGTTTTTGAAAAGGATAACTATTTTCTTTTTTTCTTGGTATAAATTGAATGGCAATAAGCCATTATTGGGTTGAGAATTTGAGAAAGAAAAAGAGTGAATACTCATTGAAAGATTGAAAGTAAAAAGAGGGCTTCATTGTATATTGTCTCTAGTTTATAAAACAAAGAATCATATTCAGATTTGTGTGAGAGAGATCATTTTCTTGTACTATTGTAGTCAGTACATTGTGTAATTGGAATTATTGAAATATTATTTTGTTTTGTAGAGATTTCATGATTGCAAACATAGTGCAATTGTAAGGTCCTTACTTTGAAAATTTTGTGTAGAAAGAAACATTGAAAAGGAGCCGGTACTCCTATTAAAGTGGGTGCTTCAAATTGTTTCAATGATTGATTTGGTGCTCTCAACAATATTGTAATCAGTTTTTTGAGATCAAGCCTGCACGGCATTTTGGAGTGGTTTTTCTACCCCAAGAGGGTTTTCCACTTGGCATCTTTCCGTGTCTCTCTTTTGCATTGTTTTGTGTCTATTTTGCACAATATTTCCTTTTTCCATTTATGTTGAGTTAGTTTCTACAAATGCTCTGATACTTTGTCATTGTTTAGTTTCATCTAAATACTCTTGGTTCAATTGTTAATGTGAAACGTTTGAATATTAATCTTTGTCATCAAAAAATCTAGTTTCCTTGCAAAAGAAAACATTAAAAAGTTGTTCACTCAGCATTATATGAACAATATACATCTTTCTTTAACATGAGTTGTTAGGCATTCATTTTGTAGTTGATTAAGTTATTTGTCTTATCATTCAAAGTTGCATTTTGTTCTAGATCACAAAAAGGTTAGATCTAGATTTCATGTCATAAAAGGTTTTTAAATTATATTACTCTTATTCACCCCTCAGTAGTTCCACTTCCAACACAATCATAAATTCCCTATCGAAATGAACATAAACTGTATAATATTAACACTTTTTTTTATGTTGCAACCATATCGACAAAAAATGCAATTCAACGTAAAAACCAACACAAATGGAAAAACCTACAAAACATAGGAAATCATAGTTACAAAGCCATGCAAAAATATAGTCTTTTCTCAACACCACCTTATTGCAACGTGGAACAATATAGCTTTTGAACAAGACCTTACCAAAAATGAAACTGTGTACCCTAAGCCAAACAACAACACTCAACAATACCTTATCAAAATTAATATGAACCATATAACGTTAACTATATTAAAGCTAGAAAACAACAGTCAACAGTCCCTTATGGAATTCAACATAAACTGTATAATGTTAACTATATTAAAGCTACACAACAACAATCAGCAATTCCTTATGGAAATCAACATAAATTGTACAAGGCTAACTATTTTATTTTCATTGCAAACAAAGGGACAAAATACAATGCATAAATCAAACTATATTAGTCTTCACCTAAAAAATACTTTTTTCTCAACGGAACCCTATCCAAAATTGAAACAATAAATCCTTTTCAATAGCACCTTTTCGAAAACCAGAAAGATTCATAGTAACATAACCAACCAAGAAAATACTTTTTTTCTCAACAAAACCCTATCCAAAATTGAAATAATACAGTGTTTTCAACAACACCTTATCGAAAATGGAAATTATAGCCTAAGCTAGACAACAATAATCACCAATTCCTAATGGAATCAAGCATAATGTCTCTAACATTAACTATTTTACTTGGTTGCAACCATAACCACCAAACGGAAGCATAAATCAAACAAAAACCACAACCACAAAACCCATGCAAAACGATATCCACAAAATGCTAACCATAATCAAAACAATATTTCTTTTAACAAAAAATATAGTCTTTTTTGAACAACACCTTATAAAAAATTGGAACAATATAGCATTCTCAATAGCACTCTATCAAATATGAGACAATATAGCCCAAGGTAGACAACAACAATCGACAAAAACTACATAACATTAACAATTTTAGTCTGGACCAAACACACCCATAGAAATAAAAGCCATCAAGAGAAATTGACAAAAGTTAATAGTAACAAAGCCATGCAAAAATATACTCCTTTCTCAACATAACCTTACCAATTATTGAAACAATATGGCCTTTTCAACAACACCTTATTCAAAATTCACAGTAACAAACCCATACAAAAATATACTCTTCTCACAATAGAGCTTTATCAAAAATTCAAATAATATAGCCTTTTTCAACAACACCTTATAGAAAATGAAACAATATAGCCTAAGCTAGAAAACAATAATCAACAATGCCTAATGGAATGAAACATAAACTGTATAACATTAACTATTTTATTTTGTTCCAACCATAACCACAAAATAGAAGCCATAAATCAAAGAATATTTGTTTGAACAATGACCCAGATATAGAAACCCACAAAACCATTGCCACAAAACCCATGCGAAACGATAGCCACAAAGCACCAACCATAAACAAAAAAATATTTCTTTTAACAAACAATATACTCTTTTCTCAACATCACCTTATCGAGAATTGAAACAATATAGCCTAAGCTAGAGAACAATAATCAATAATACCCAATGGAACCAAAGATAAATTGTATAACATTAACTATTTTATTATGTTGCAACTATAACCACAGAACCAAAGCCATAGAGAGAAACCCACAAAAAATTAACAGTAACAAACCCATGCAAAAATATACTCTTTTCTCAAGAGAACCTTATTGTAAATTGAAATAATATTGCCTTTTCAACAACAACTTTTCAAAAATGAAACAATGTAGCCTATGCTAGAGAACAATAATCAACAATGCCCAACTGTATAAGGTTAACTATTTTATTTTGTTGCAACCATGACCACAAAACAAAAGCCATAAATCAAACAATCTTGGTTTGCACATCGACAAACTATATAACATTAACTATTTTATTACATTGCAACCATAACCACATAACGAAAGCCATAGAGAGAAACACACAAAAAATTAACAGCAACAAACCCATACCAAAATATACTCTTTTCTCAAAAGAACCTTATTGAAATTTAAAATAATATTGCCTTTTCAACAACGCCTTTTCGAAAATGAAATAATATAGCCTAATCCAGAGAACAATAATCAAGAATTCCCAATATTCAACAATGCCCAACTGTATAACATTAACTATTTTATTTTGTTGCAACCATGACCACAAAAAAAAAGCCATAAATCAAACAATATTGGTTTGAACACCGACCCAGTTGTAGAAACCCACAAAACACAAAAAATCATAGTTAAAAACCCATGCAAAACCATAGCCACAAAACACGAACCATAAACCAAATAATATTCGTTTTTACAAACAATATAGCCTTTTCTCAACACCAGTCTATCAAAATTTGAAACAATCAATAGTACCTCCTCAAGAACCAATCAGTATAGCATGCCACAAACCGCAAACCACAAATGAAACAATATCGCAAAGGGTTATTTTGATATGCACCTCTTCCCGCTTCATTCTAATAGACCACAAATGAAAGAATATCGCAAAGATTTATTTCGATATGCACCTCTTCTTGCTTCATTCAAATAAACCTCTTCCTGCTAGCTCTCCCTATGTTGCCTTGTTTCTCAAACCCTGCAAAAAATTGCATAACATTAACAAATTTATTCCATTGCAAAAATCCAAAAATTCATAGTAACAAACCCATGCAAAACCGTAGACACAAAACATGAATGATATAAACAAGTGTTTTCTCTATAACAACCTTTCAAAATTTCAAACAATAATCACTACCTTACCCAAAATCAAACAATATAGCCTGCCATAAACCGTGAGCCACAAATAGAACAATATTACAAAGGGTTATTTCAATATCCACCTCTTCCCGCTAGCTTTCCTGCAAAAAATGGGCACCCTCACAAAATACCCCCCGCCCACCTTCACAAAGGCCTTGTTTCTCAAAGCATGCAAAAAACTGCATAACGTCAACAAATTTATTTCATTGCAAAAATTCAAAAATTCATAGTAACAAACCCATGCAAAACCATAGACACAAAACCTGAACGATAAACGAGTATTTTCTCAACAACAACCTATCAAAATTTGAAACAATAAACACTACCTTACCATAAATCAAACAATATAACCTTCCACAAACCACAAACCATAGATGGAACAATATCACAAATCATTTTTTTGATATCCACCTCTTCCCGCTAGCTTTCCTACAAAAAATGGGCACCCTCACAAAATAAAATTTTCCCACCTTCACGAAGGCCAAACAACGCTGCATAGAGTTTGCACCCTCACAAAATCTTACCCTCATTGCTCACAACTCTGATAGCAGGTATAGCAACAAAATGAGACCCAACAATGCCTTAGCGAAAATCGCACAGACATTCGCTATGTTTCTTGAGGTTTGAAGTGCCAAGTGTTCAACCATCACTAGTACATGGAAAGCATACAACAATTAATGTTGATGTGAAATAGTGTAATTTCGGCAGACTTCTTTATCCACATGGCAAGAAATTCACCAAAGCCATCCACCACCTTTTTCACGGCCGCTAGAAGGCTCAAAAACTGAGGAGGTTGACGAAAATTATGACCACCGTTCGAACACATCCACCACCTTTTTCACGGCTACCAAAAAGCTCAAAAACCGGGGAGGCTAACAAAAATTTCAACCAAAGTTCACACAAATAGCCTATCGGCTAAATATAGACTATACATTAAGGTTTGTATCATACCAATTTTCATGGATATCATATTAATAATAAATACTAAACAAAAAATGATTTATAGTTGTATTTGTGTCTATCCTTGCTCCATCTTTATTTTTTTGTTTTTTGTTATGATTACCATTAACTTTCGGAGTGGGAAACTAAAGATTGAAAATATATTATGTGAAAGATGTAACATGGGTTATATTTGGTACAATGATTCCTAAATAAATTTACCCTAAAATTTGATGTATTTCATGATGTAAAGGTTCCCATTGATAGATTTTTACATATGTTGTAAACCCTATGCTAGGCTTGAACCTATAAAATATAGGTTTGGATTGAAAATAAAGGGATTGAGGCATCATCCAAATATTTATTAAAATTCTCCACCTTGATATTAATCTACAATAACATTTAGCTTAATACACCTAAAACACTCAACTTACATGGATAATTAACTACTTTTATTGCATTTATAGTCAATGCAATCTCTATTTACAAATCACTAATGATAATTCATATAGTAAATGATATGCAAGAATCTATGATATTTCCTCTTAAAATGCATTCAATGTGAACAACTATTTATTAGTTTGAACTGGTATTATTCTATCATTTTAATTATATATAATGGTTGCCAAGGTTGTGAAAATATATACACCTACAAAAATGACTTTTATGGATTTAACTATATATAATTTAATAAATGACAATAATAAATGGATATGATATAAGGAAAGAAACCAAAAACCTTAACTTGCAAATTTAAGACAATGAAAATACATATAAATAATGCATGAAAATGGTAGAAAGGTATTTGATTGGAAAAAGTGATATAGGTCTTAAATCATAGTTATTCCAATATGACAATAAGGGGAGGATTAGAAGTGATCTCAACACCCACTTGGCTGCAAACGCCAATGGAAGAACCAGAATGGTGGATCAGGGTTTTAATCCAAAATGATGGAGCTTGATGTTGATTGGATTAATTTATTATTAATTGACTAAATTTGATGATGCAATGGTTTTCCTAGCTTAACTATGAAAATGCAGCAAATTTTTTAGATTTATGGAAAATGTAGAACTAATAAACAAAAGTAAAGTTCAAAATAGTAGAGGATAGACACAAAAGAACCTAATATATAAATTTGGGCTTGAAATAGCTAGAAAAGGGTACTAATAACCCTAGACTAAATAGCAACTACTCAATATATGATTTCACCCTCATATTACTCTTGATTTATAAGTTCTTCTCTTCTAAGATCACTAGTGGAACTTCATCTGTCTCTGATAAAATCCACTTTCCTTGAATTGATCACTTGTAGGGATTAAATGCATGAATGAGAAATTAGTCTTCAAACATTTATCCAATTCACTTCAGATCTATAACATACATGAAAGAGGGGAAAGGATTGTGTCATATAAGGGCTTTCTTAAGTCAAATCTCATTTTTGTATTTCTACCTTCACAATGGCTATGATGATGTACAAAGAGATCTTACCCTCAATAGAGCAAAGGATAAATGATAAACAAGTGATAAATTGATAATTATTGCAACTCACAACTCAAATTTGCACTCCTTGATGGACTGAAGTCATGTACTCATCACCTTGAAGGATAAATCAATTCTTGATTTGAAGTCCTCCAAGTGTTAGTACTCACAATACAAGTGAAAATAAAAAATGAATAAACTCACATGAAAACATGATGCATGGCTAACATGATGCTTGATTGAAATAAATGTTGCAATAATTTTTATAATTATGCTCTTGACTGCTCATGATTGTTTAATAATAATCTTAATTTCCTTATCTAAACATGCTAGGATTAAAATGGCAAAAATGATTTGCATTTATATGTAATTCTTCTAATTTTTGAAAATAAAATATTGATAGCCAAAAGATATTTTTACATTTTCAAATATTAAAATGTCAACACTAATATATTTAAAGTTTAGCCAAAATGTGTTGGACAAGTGCACTGGGCACCCTAGTGTAGACCCATCCTTTTTGTGGCCTTAAACATCAATATTAAATATTAAATGTTTGTTTTCAATCCCATCTTTTATTTTTTTGCAAATATTTATAAAACAAGTAAATTAAATGCATAATTAGCTCCAAGAACATAGGGGGGGCTAAACCTAGTGTGAAATTTTAAATGGTGATAATTTTTTATGCTACAAAATGTGACACAATTCTAGTATTTCAATCCATATATTGCAACACCATGAATTAATGAAATAAATATTTTTTGAAAAACATCATTGATACCATCACAAAATTAAATTTATGAGCAACCCATAAAACATAAATATCATGCTAGGTGGTATCTAGAATAAACCTACCAGTAAAGAATACCCTACAATTTTCCAAACATGAAGTTAAAAAATATTTGTGTTGGAAGTGCCTTTTTACTTCAATTTGTTAACAAAAAATCTCACAAAATAGACCTTTAGATTGTTCCTTGTTAACCTTCTCAATACTTGAAATTCTGGTGGTATCCTTAAACACCAGAGGTAATCCTGGCAGGTGAACCCACATGGGAGAAACAATTGAAAGGTATACACTTGGGTCAAGCATAAGTTTCCACTTACACAGATGGAATTTATTTCTATTTTTACATCCAAGAAGCTATGGTTCCTCAACCAAAATATTATGCACATCCTCTAAAGAGGAAAACTTAAACAAGAAAAATATATTGTGGTGCACACAAAAATAGTACCCCTTAGTTTCAACACCTCATTGGTCCTTTCTTTTACTCAATATATATTAAGATAGAAGGAGATAAACTTACCCAAAAGCATATTATCCATTTTTTAGATGATCATGTCCATAATGAAATATGAGTGCCTAAGAGTTAAAACATTCTAGGAGTCGTGAGACATTGGGATGATTACTTTTGGAGGACCCAATACCAACAACAACATCAAACCAAAAATTGGTTCCCTTATCCCCACCATGGAGGAATCCTAGACTACCTAAGGGATTTACAAGAGGCCCATGGGGGGGGGCCATGCTATCATCCATCAAGGAAAAACTCTCACCCAAAGAATTTGAGAAAATAGTTGTAGAGAATTCCCAACCAAAGAATTCATTATTATGTTTTAAATTAGTAGTAATACAAAATTTAGGCCTACATCAGCTATATGAGATACATGGGTTATATGGTTGGGTATTGTTGATACTTTTCCAGTTGGGATTGTGAGGAGGTCCAACTTGATATGGCTTAGCACATTGGGTTTTTGACAAATGGACATGTTATGCAATATGGTTTACAATTTTTCTCTCTTTTTCCCATGATCATTTCCTAGAGGTTCATGTTCACATGGTTTGGTTTGTTAGACTTAGTAGGTTTATAGTGAGAATTTATGCAACAATTTAATTGCATACATGTGGATAATTTTGATTATTGTTTGTTACTACATGGCTAAATATTGTTATCCACAACCTGTTTTTAGTTTTCAATGGTAGATTTGGTATGCCATGATCAATTTTCAGATTTGACATTACCCATATAGTGGGAGTTCTTGGATGTATATGTTCTTCACTAATGATTTGTATACATGGATCTTGTGGTTCTAGTTTATGGGTTGAATATGTCATTGGCATGAGTTCTATTGATGGTATTGGATATCTTTGTAGGTATGACTAATTGCATACATTATCATTTTTTGTCATTTCCATTTTTATTCATGTGGAATTTTTCTAGAAATAGCTTAGATACTTGTATTTGATTCTTGTGTTCTTTGGATTAGTATATCTTCATATTACCTTGTTTATTTTCAATTCTATAGGTAGTAGGTTGGATATTGAGAGGATTTCTTTCATGAGATGTTGTTCAAATTGGATATTATTTTAGGTATCTTGATGGACCATGAGATGAGGCTAGAGATTCATGTGATTTCATGGATGGATATTGTATACACCTAAAATTGGTCTGGAGCATCCGATTAATTAAATACACATTATTTGATTAATTATTCTATTTCATCTACTGTTTAAATAAATAGAAATATTTATTTAATATAGTTCACTTTCAAATTCATCTTAATTAAATAAACAAAATTAAATACTTTTTTTGATTTAATTATCAAATCCCTATTTCAATCTATCACATCATTCCTCTATTTAATTTAATAAACGACTATCCTATAGTTTGTTTTATTAAATTATTTATCTCCCTTTTCTAATTTAAATAAATCAAAATATTTGAATTAGGCATAAAGGAATATTCCAATCTACATTTCCTCAAAAATGAATTAGATTTCCTATGTCTAATCTATGTCTAAATTTGTCATAAGTAATGCTTTGAAACTTCACGAGAAGTTTTGGAGACAAATTGGAGACAAATTTGGAATTTGATCTCTCAATCCTCTTCCATCAATTCTTCCTCTTCTCTTGCCTAGTGTTTTCATGGGTAGAGACAATCTCCATCTTTCTCTCAATCTCCTCCATCTCTCACCATTCAATCCTCCAGATTGAATCCAAGCCTCTCAAAGCTTTCCCTATGCATTTCTATAGTCAAGAAATCTATAAATACAAGCCTCATTGAACCAAGAAAAGGGTCCAGATAATCAAGCTTTTACACCCTTACTCTGCAGGAATCCAGGCATCAAGTATCAAGCAATCACACATCAAGCAATTCAACAATCAAGCTTCACATCAATGGCTGCCTCTTAGAGCTGCAATTGTTTGTTTCACCTCAATATCATGCTAGTTTAATTGATTTATCATTTAGTATTATATTATCATCATCTCGTTCTTTAGATAGTCATTTTAACAATCTTATATGCTTACACAATCTGAGAGTAAAGTAGGATTTAATAAATCTTTGGAGATAGAGAGCAATAGGATGCTTTCAATTGATTACTTTGTTAAATTGATTCAATTTGTTTAGTCATTGATATAATGTCATATTAAGAAGTGTATTTATGTTATTTACCTCATTCCACACTTACAATTTGGCACCCACCGTGGGGCATTAACCCCATTTTATCAAAATTACAATTTTTTTTCTGGAAAGTGTTACGCAGGTTTACAGCGTGATTTGTTTTAGCGCTTTCGTTAAAAAGTTTTGGCTCTTCCGGTCCCTATTCTAGCACTTTCAGAGTTTCAGCGCTTCTGGTTACTATTCCAGTACATCCGGTGTTTTAGCACTTTTATGACAAACTTCAGCGCTTTAGGACACTATTTTGGCGCTTCGGTGGTTTAGCGCTTCTAAGACAAACTTCAACGCTTCGGTACACTGTTTCGGTGCTTTCGGGTTTTGGTGCCTCAGTAACTATTCTAGCGCTTCAATTCCGTATTCTGGCACTTTTGTAAAACAGTATGGATCCGACGCTTCTGCGGCCAGATCTTACTTTTTTTTCATAGTTGGGATAAAATTGATCAATCTAGGATAGTCACTTCAAAGTTCTTAAAAATTGATCAATCTAGGATAGTCACTTCAAAGTTTTTAAAAATTGATCAATCCTAGGATAGTCACTTTCTTGTTTTTCTTAAAGCAAATCTATCAATCCTAGGATAGTCATCACATTTTTACAGTAGAAGTTAAAAAGAACATCATGATTTCAGTGAAGCAACACCTTCACTTAGATTAAGAATCTTTCTTTTTGGGCTTAAAATAGAACAAATCTATATGTTGTGCTTGTAGTGATTAGGGTTATGCTCTCCCCTTAACTGGGTGACCAAAGTGCCAGATTCACTTTTCTTTTATCATTAACGCTTTATTAAATCCTTTAGTAGGCCTGTTGTAGTGGGAAAAAGTACTCACCCTACATGAACGACCTAAGTGGGAACAACCAAAGCCAGGTTATCCAACCCACTATAATAAAAATACAATTTGTTGATGAAAGTCCAAATGGACGGTAGTAGGAAAGATAACCATCCCCAAAATCTTTGTTCTAAAGATTGGGAGGTCTCTTGAGGGAGTTTATCTATTTGCCACACCAAACAAAACCCTATCTATGAACCATAGAGTAGTTGCTCGCCGAGTCAGTATCCATACATTGTCATACTCACAGTGCAACGAGAGGGAAGAATCTGCCCCCAAGACACTCACCATATAATTACCAAGGATTGTTTGCTCAAGGGATTCGGTATCTATGTCCGTCACTTTGGGTACGCACCTGGCAACGACAAAAACATGGGCACCCTCTAGGGGGTGACACGGCTGTGTGAGTCAACGTAATTGCAAGATGTGGGTTGTGAGTATAATGATGACCTACTTGTCCTTAAGTGTGAGTCTATTTGATTTATGTACAAATGTTAAAACAACCCATCAAAATCAATAAAGATCATTCGTGATTTTTGAACATACACAATCTTTTCAGTTTTAAAATCAAATATTCAAAATTGCTTGCTGTGTTTTTACAATTTCATTTAAATCAGATTTAAAGATCATCCTGAAAACATCAAGTCAAAACAAATCAAAAAATCCATGCTGTGAAAGTGGAAGTCCACCACGTTTCTCAAGAAGAAAATCAAAGTCACGAAACCCCAAAGACCTCTCGGTTATAGAAAAAAATTGAGAAAACAACATTTTTTGTATCAAAATCGGAAACTTCATTTACAACATAGAACATTCATTCACCATTATCATGATTTTGCTAGGGGTCACTCTTTAGACTACATGATAGAACTGCTCTATTCACGAGCCTTCTTTCAAAGAAGAGCTCTGACACAATTTCACAACCGTAGTCAACAGATTCATCCTTCATATCTTCCACAGTCCTTAATACAGTATGCCACAAGGCTAGATCGAATTTTACAGTAGAGAGTCTTTAAAGTCCTATTTTTAGAAGCTTTGGAAAAACTTGTTTCAGTGCTTCTGGTCACTATTTTAGCGCTTATGGTAAAATAGTGCTTTCGGGCACTATTTTAGCACTTACAGTATTTGTTTTAGCGCTTCTGGTAAAGTAGCAGTTTCATCACTTTTTACAACACTTCTATGCACTATTTTAGCACTTCTATCAAGTAGCGCTTCCATCAATTTTTGCAATGCTTTTATGCACTATTTCAGCGCTTCGGGTAAATCAGTGCTTCTGGTTTCTGTTTTAGTGCTTCTGGTGTGTGTTCTAGCATTTCTATGAAACAACGCTTCTAAAATTGAGAGTTTAAAAATCTTACCAGTCAGTCAGTCTGCCTTTTGTCCACAATCTTCATCAGAACACAAGTCTCTGTTCATCAGAATCACTGTCAAAGGACCAAAATCATAAAGGTTTACACAAATTTCCAACTTATCAACTGAAACAAGATCTTGCAAATCACAAGTGTCAAAATCAATTACTACACTAAAGTTTCATTATCAGGATAATACATCCTTCATCATGAGACAAAGTATAGTAATTACCTTTTTTACATATTGTCTCATCAATAAGATAAGTCATCTTATTCGACTTTGTTTAGAAAGGTTCAAATTGACACTATCTCACACATAAGATCAACATTTTAGAAGAAAGGGCAAAAATTTGTATGCCAATCTTCACTAGGTCCCACAAACAGAGACTCTTAGAACAAGAGTTTGAATCATCTAAAAATATGACAGAAGAAAATCCTTGGAACACTTTAAACCGCAACAACAAAAATGAAATAACTCAAGAGGAAATCCAAGCAGCTCAACAAGATCCCAAGTTTCACATGTTTATCGAAAAAGTTTTGGAACAAGACATGGAAAAATATCTTTTAATGTTGGTCAAATCAGGGGTGAAACTTCCAAAATATTTTGATATGAACCGTTTGAAAGATGCAAATGAAACAAATGAAATAGAAATATCGCTACCAATGCAAACAATCGATCCAGTTGTTGCTTTAACTTCACAAATGCAATTATTACAGCAATAGATACACGACATGATGAAAGGGACAACCAAAAGATATGTGATACAGGATATTTGTCCTTATCCATTTGATGCAACAATTGGTTTGCTACCTTTTCCAAGACATTGTGAATTCCCAAAGTATGATAAGTACAATGGACGAACAGATCCTATAGATCATATACGAGAATTTAAAACAATGAGTCTTGAGTTTGCTCAAGAAGAGACTTATTTGATGAGGTTATTCCCAAGAAGTTTGGGAGGTGCATGTATGGAATGGTTCTCAAAACTACAACCTGGTATAAAAACATTTGAGGAACGTGTTAATAAGTTTATCTCTCAATATTCATTCAACATCCAAAATGATGTTACTATCAAGGATCTCTACAACTTAAAGCAAAACAAAGGAGAGACATTCTTGTCTTTTCTCCAAAGATGGCGATGACTATTCACTAGATATCCTCGATCTATTCCAGAGGAAGAAAAGATGGAATTATTCTTTGAGAACTTGACAGAAGAAATGAGCTATAGGCTAGAATTACAATGTCCACCCACTTTCGAAAAAGTCATAGAAAATGGTCTTAAGATTGAGGAAGCATTAGTAAAATGGGGAGTTATCAAACATTACAATGACAAATCAAATAACTACTCCAATCAAAACTCAAGCAATGATAAACCAAAAATTTGGAAAAAGAATCGCAACACAAATGAAACAACAAGCGATTCACAAAATGTCAAACCAGTTTTCAACTTGACGGCATCTTCTTCAAACAATCAAAACAGTGACCAAAAAGTCTAGTCAAATACCATGCAAAACAACAAACGCGCAAAAACACTACCATATCAAAAACCATCAAATAGACAAAGGTTCACACCTTTAGGTCAATCAATGGAATCAGCGATGAAGGAACTAGTTACCAGAGGCCTTCTCACTGCATGGGAAGCTAGGTTCTAGGATCCAAAAGTCAAACCATCATGGTGGAATGACGCTGATTAATGCAACTATCATAATAACAAGGGTCATAAAATAAATGACTGTATGGAATTGAAAAATGCAGTACAAGATTTGGTGGACAACAACAAAGTGTATGTGGAAGGACCTCAAAATAACAATGATCATTCGGCCTTCAAAGATCCACTACCAAATTATGACAAAGGTGCATCATCATCAAACAACAAAGGGAATAATGCCAATCATGTGTATAACACAAAAATCCTGTGTCTATTTGAAGTCAAATATGATAATACAGTTAGTGATAACATTGATGAAAATAAAACCAACAATGTCACCTCTTTGGATTTACTCCCAAGCATGCAAAACTCTGATAATCAAATCAATGTTTTAAAAATTAGAGATAATCAAGAACATCAACCAACAAACTCCATGACTTGGGGGAAATCAAAAGTTATGTTAAGGGGAATTGGATCCACACATGCAGTTCCACCTCCATCAAATTATGATATTATCAATCAAATGCAAAACACCCCCCAAGAGAATCAAGAACGTCAACCAGCAAACGTCATAACTAGGGGGCAAGCCAAGGTAGTATTAAAAGGAGCAGGATCTCAGCGTGCATTTACGCCTCAATCTCATTATAGTATTGTTGATCAATTACAAAATATCCCCGCCCAAATCTCAATACTGGAACTCCTAAAGTTGTCACCATCACATAAAGAAGTTCTCGAGCAAGCATTAGTTGCCACAACTGTACCAAATAATTTGGATGTTTGTCAATTCCAAGCTATGGTGGGACATCTGACTATCCTCATTTTCTATCATTCTCTCAACAAGATGATGTCTCATTAAACCATTCACATAACACAACATTGCATATCAAAGTCTATATCCATAATCATCCTATTAAGAGAGTTCTAATAGATGGGGGAGCTGGTTTGAACATTTGCACCCTCAAATTAGTCCAAGCACTAGGATATTTTGAAGATGCTATTGATGCTCAATGGAAAATGACCATCAAAGCCTATGATGAGGAGGAAAGATCGTCCAAAGGTTTGATTGTATTACCCATTCAAGTGGGGCTTGTGATGAAGCATATAGCATGTCAAGTATTAGACAGAGAATTGACATACAACATACTCTTAGGATGACCCTAGATTCATGAAATGTAGGCCGTACCTTCTACATACCATGAATGCCTGAAGTTTCCTCTAAATGGATAAGAGGTGACTATAGCTGCTAATTATAATCACCCACAACATTGTGACACATTAAGAATATCTCAAGACACCTTTGTCCCTCACAACAGGGAAGCTTCAAGTTCATCATCCTCCAAGAATGAACAAAGTCCAAGCATCACCACCAAGTGGGTACAAAAGAAAGGTAAAGAAAAGGAAACAAGTCATGATGAAACAAACAAACCAGATACACAAAATTCTCTATCACACAAATTTCAAAAGCAAGTTCAGTTGACAGATAAAGGAATGGGATAGTACTCAATGGAGCAATCGCTTAACTTATCATAGTTAATGCCATCTCCTAGGAAATATGGTCAACCATCACTGATCAAACCTCCAACATATTTACCTACCACAGTTCTTCATGAAACATTTGTAAAATATGGAACCATAGCAGAAGAAACGGACAACAAAGCAATCCTAGATTGGCTATACAAGGATGAAGAAACATCAACATCAGAGACTGACATCAAAAATGTTAGCATCAACACAGACAAGTATGGAAAAGGAAAGGCTATTCTTGAAAAGATGGGTTATGAAGGACAAGGACCATTGGGGTTAAGAAAGGAGGGAATCTTAGAACCTATCACACCTCTCACTCTCCATACAAAAGAAAAATCAGGACTAGGATACTCTGAAGAAGAGAAGTAGGAGCTACAAAGGACAGCTATGGAAAATATCCTTCACTTTAGAGATGGTTTTGAAACAGACTCAAATGAATATGAGTGGGAATTACCTTGTGATCTACTTGACATTGATATTCCATTCGATGTGATTCAAAAATATGCACCTACACATGAGGAAGGCCAAGGCTCGGGGTCTATACCATTCGTCAAGGAATCACTAAATATCGATGACTCTAGTGAGGACGAATAGAATTTGAGTGAACTAGATGATTTCGAAGAGGGTACCATGATGGATCTCGATATCCCAAATGAAAATTATGATGATCTTGCTGTCCTCACCCTTACCTCCATTGACCTAAATCAATCTGATGATACCATGGCATTAATCCATTTAAAACTTATTGATTGGGAACCTGCCGAACCATTGACTGTACCAAAATTTGAAAATGATGATGCTATCGTACATTTCCTTTGTCATACCAAACATGATACAAATGCTATCCATAATACTCATAAAAATACGACTCGGGAGGAGGGTGTCAAATCTTCCAGTTGCAAAATTAACAATAGGGAAAATAGATCTAATGGTGAAAACCATTATATGATAGCATTAGAACTGGAAAAAGTAAAAATAAAGAATGCATCCAATAGTGAAAACCTTTCAGACGCACTGAAAGATGGAAGATTTGACACTCTCCCAGAACACTATCATGAGCGATCATCAGTTCTGGTCGAACCTACACAAGTGGTGGACATTGGCATAGAAGAGAAGGTGAAAGTACTATATCTAGTAGAATCAATGATAGAAAAAGAAAGACCGACATTCATCCAATTCTTCAAAGCAAGAAGCATCAAGTTTGCTTGGTCATATTCCGATATGCCAGGTTTAGATCTAGATCTACTTATGCATCATTTGTCTTTGCCAAAAGGAATCAAGCCTATTAAACAGAAATTAAGAAAAATGCACCCCCATATTGCATTAATGATCAAAAAAGAGCTAAAGAAATTACTGGATGCTAGATTCATACGATCTATAGATTATACTGAATGGATATCAAATATTGTGCCTGTTTCCAAGCTGGACAATAGCATCAGAATTTGCACAAATTTCAAGGACCTCAATAAAGCATGCCTGAAGGATGATTTTCCACTTCCAAATATAGACATCATTGTAGACTTGATGACAGGGCATGCCATGTTATCAATCATGGACGGTTTCTCTGGGTACAATCAAATAAGAATAGCTCTAGAAGATCAAGAAAATATGGCTTTTACATGTCCATGGGGAACCTTCTGCTGGAACGTCATGCCATTTGGTTTAAAGAATGCAGGAGCGACTTATCAAAGAGCAATGACAACAATATTCCATGATATGATGCACACCTTCATGGAAGACTATGTCAATGACATCTTAGCAAAATCCACTACTAGGGAAGAACATCTGCATATCCTAGATAAAATCTTCACACGGATGGAGAAATTTAATGTCAGGTTAAACCCTAAGAAGTGTGTCTTCGGGGTTACATCAGCAAAACTACTAGGATACATTGTTTCAGCAAAAGGCATTGAAGTGGATCCGACAAAAGTCAAAGCTATAATGGAGATTCCACCTCCTAGGAACATCAGCCAACTATGATCACTACAAGGATGGCTTCAATCAATCCAGAGATTCATCTCCCAGTTGGCAGATAGAAGTCATCCTTTCAATCATCTATTGCATAAACACATAGTTTTCATGTGGGATGAGAAGTGTGAAGCGACATTCAATCATATCAAACAATATCTAATGTCACCACCTGTTCTCATACCACCAACATAGGGAAGGCCTCTCATTTTGTACATTGCCATGATAGATATATCTTTGGGGGCACTCTTAGCACAGGAGGATCATGAAGGAAAAGAGCACGCCATCTACTATATCAGTAGGAATTTAAATGGCTATGAAATAAACTATACATTCATAGAAAGGTCTTGCTTAGCAGTGGTGTTTGCTACTCAAAAGTTGAGACACTACATGATGGCTCATACAATCAGGTTAATTGCAAAGATTGATCCTTTGAAGTATCTATTAAGTAAAGCTACCTTAACAGGTAGATTGGAAAAATGGGTTATGCTCTTAAGTGAATTTGACATTCAATATGTCGAGAGAAAGGAAATTAAGGGACAAGCAATTGCTAAACAACTAGCTGAAGCTCCTCTATCAGATGATCACCCAATGACAATGGAATTCCCAGATGCAGACATCATGACAGCAATGCCCCAACAATGGATAATATACTTTGATGGATCATATACACAACGAGGATTAGGAGCAAGAATCTTGTTCATATCTCCCCAAGGACACACAATTCTGAAGTCATATAGACTCATGTTTCAATGTACAAACAATGTAGCGGAATATCAAGCATTGATTATTGGGGTCAAGATTGCAATTCAATGGAAAATCACAAATTTACAGGTCTATGGAGACTCTCAATTGGTTATTTATCAATTCAATGATGAATATCAAACCAAAGACGACAAATTGATGCCTTACAAGCAGGAAATAGATCATCTGATACAATCATTTGCTAATATCAAGTTTGATCAGATTCCAAGGGTGGAGAACAAAGCTATTGATGCTATCGCTACGATCGCTTCATTACTACAATTGCCTGAAAAGCGTATTTGTTATGAGTTTATGGTAGAACAAGTATCATGTCCTTCCCATTATCAATCAGAATCTGCTACCATATGTCATCTAGAAACCACTGAGCCCTCCATATACGAAACAACCTATGCTTATCTGAAAGATGATATCCTACCTCCTGACCTTTCCAGGAATAAAAAACGCAACTTTATCCGTCAATCTGCCCGACACACTTTAATCACAAATGTCCTTTATTGTCGAGGTCTTGATGGTACACTACTCCGATGTCTAGAACACAATGAATCTGAAACGGCCTTACGAGAAGTTCACGAGGGTATTTGTGGTACTCACTCGAGTGGAATAACCCTAGCCAAGAAACTCCTCTGTTTGGGTTATTATTGGCCTTGCATGGAAAAAGAATCATATCAATTTGTCAAGAAATGCAAAAAATGTCAGGTTCACAGCAATTTGATTCATGCATCAGCACAAGAATTGCATCCTTTTACATCAACATGGCTTTTCTGTCAATGGGGCTTAGATCTGGTAGGAAAAATACATCCATCTTCATCTAATGGACACAAGTTCATTATCATGGCTACAAAATACTTCATGAAGTGGATAGAGGTAGTACCTCTTACTACCATCACTAGGAAATGAATCTCCTCATTCATCTTGAACTATATCATATGTCAGTATGGTATCCCTCAATCTATAATCATAGATAATGGACAACCATTCAAAAATCAAGATGTTCAAGAGTTATATGAAAAGTTCCACATAAAACATCATTTTTCTACACCATACTATCCTCAAGGGAATGGCCAAGCAGAGGCCTCCAACAAAACCATACTCAAAATTCTCAAAAAGACGGTTAACGATGTTGGACGTGATTGGCATGTTCAACTCAATCCTGCATTATGGGTCTACAAAACAAGCATCAGAACACCAATGGGAGCTACACCATTCACTTTGGTATATGGATCAGAAGCCATATTGCCCATTGAAGTTGAAATTCCATCTCTTTGTGTATCACTCAGAGGTATCATTTTAGATGAAGATTATAGGGTATCTAGATTGCAGGAACTGGAATTGCTAGATGAGCGTCGTCAACAAGCTGTAAATCATCTAACAGCTTATCAACAAAGGATGTCAAGGAGTTACAATCACAGGGTGAAACCAAGGGTCTTTCAGTTTGGTGACTTGGTACTAAAGGAAAACCCTAGGAATCAACAGGATAGGGAGAAGAAAGGAAAATTTGAGTCTAACTGGCTTGGTCCATTTGTCATCATATTAGTGTATGGATCAGGAGCATATCAGCTATCAACATCAGAAGGGGACTTGTTCGATGAACCTATCAACAGTATTCATCTCAGAAAATTCTATGCTTAAAGTCTCCTAGTGCATGGGGCAAATTCTAAAAATTGTTTCCTTGGTGAAAACCTGGCAAACAGGCATCTTGGCAAATGCAAAAATACAAAAAAAATAGAAAATAAAGAAAGAAAAAGGGAAAAATGAGAAAAATACAAAAACACAAAGGGTGTAATCAAAGTGTGTAGTGAAAACCTGGAAATAGGCATCATATGTGATTCTACAATCAACTTTCCCATCTATTTGGATATATGTCAGGATCATTTCAAAAGTCAAGTATCAATTCATATCATATCATTTGTTTGGCCATCATTACATCCACTATCAAAGTCAGGTCACATGGTCAACATATAACTCCATAGCTTGGGGGAAACATCTAGAAATCTAGGGGCAATCCAAACATATCAATTGCATCTGGTGATAGAAAATCAAAAACAAAGATCAAAATGCAATTTCAATCATTGTTAGAAGAATCAACCATCCTTATCAAAAATCCAAAAAAAACATGTCAAATAGGAAACTCTGAAAAGGAAAAATCCAAAAAAATATAGGTCTATATCAGTCAAACTATGTGGTTTCTGTGTGTGTAACGTAGGCAAGGCTAATCTTAAATCAGCCCCCGAGACCCCTAAGATAGGGTGGTAGGTTAGATCTTTGGTCAAAAATCTCGAAAATCCAAAAACATGTCAAAATCAGGATGGATGATCTCAAATCTAATAAATGAATGAAACACTCTAAGTGAACAATGGATAAATTATACTTTTTGATTATCATTTCTTTAGAGTGACTCAATGATGTATTGAACTAGAGGAACAAAGAAAAAGAATGATATTTTTATTGTTTGCTGTATGTGCGATAATCATATAAATGTGTGAATTGTTGGGGGATGTGCTATGCAAATGTATCACCGAGGACATTTAGAATTCACACACTCAAATGATAATCTTTGCCTGTTTACACAATGAATGCTCAGGTCATCTCGGTTCAATTATACCTCGATGCTTATGTTCAATTGCAATATCAAAAATCATGAAAGTAATACTCAAGTCGTCATTGGATTAACACAACCATTGACGCTTGTATTCACTTTCAACATCCAATAAAGCTTTATGATGATACCAAGCATAAAAAGACTGTAAAATGAAATCTATTTTGCATATCATTGCATGATTAAATTAGATTACATTCATCATCATTCATTATCTGCAGAGTATTTGTTACATAAAGGATTCCAATCAATGATTATCTAATCTACAAAAGAGACTGAGTATACTTGACATAAAATCATCAAAAACATATAAACATCATCATTGCATCATCAATTCATCATTCAAATATTTCATCATGCATCATAAATTCTACCATCAGTGCATTAGGTTCATTCTTACCATTAACAAATTCATTTAATATCATTTAGAATCCATATATCACATCATATATCCACAAATCATTTAGAATCCATACATCACATCATCATTATTATATCATGTATCCATACATTTAAAAATATCAAAAGCACATCATTACATCCATCCATGATCATTTATCATAAAATCATCCCATAATCAAAAAGCATTTATTCAACTATCCGTACATGTTATCAAAATCACATCATTTATCCACATATCATATTCCATCCATACATACATCATTACATCATTACATTAACATAAATCATCATTTATTATCATCACATTTAGAATAAACTCATCACATAAAGCATATAAACAACATCCATCACATAGAAATCATGACACCATCATCATAATCATATCAAATGCATCTCATATATATATCATCAAGAGTCAAGTATACAATGAAGTCATAAAAATACATCATCATACAAGAAGGTACATCATAAAATACATCAATGAGGATAACATGGCCTCTATGACCTACTACTGCTAGAATGTGTAGGCCCAGTAGGACCTATACCGCCACCACCCCTAGACGGACCTGGATCTCTGGGATCTCTGCGTGGAGGCTGTCACCCCCTCACTGACTGTCCATGTATGAGTTAGCCCAGATCTCGATGGGGCATAACTGACTCGATGCTCGGCAGGCACTGCATCATGATACCGACCTTTGTAAAACTCAGCCTCTCAGGCAGCCCACAGAACCTCTCTCATATAATCACCTATAGAGGTGCCATCAACCACTCTCTGTAGGGTCTCAGCTCTCTCCTGTGCCCTATTGGCAATCTGTCATGCACTGTCTCTCTCGGTTGTCAGTATATCAGCCTACATCTGCGTAGCGGCTAACTACCCATATACCTGTGCCTGCATCTGTGTCTAAGTCTGCACAACCATACCTCGAGCATGTACCAACTACCCCTATAGTGTCCAAACCTATGCTTGCAAAGTCTAGACCTATGCCTGAAGCCTAGCCATCTGTCTCTGCTGCCCAACTGCTAGCATTGTCACTGCCTGCCTCTTACGAGGCCTATTGGACGAAGGTGCACTGTGAATATCTGGGCCTGGCCCTCTATATCCTCCACACCCATCATCACTGTCCCCACTGCTGCTGCTATCCTCACTGTCTGAGCTACTACTCTTTGAGCTCTCATCTGCTAGGATATCACCCTCACCCCTGGCGACATCCTTTGCCGCATCCTCCTCTACTGGTAAAGGTTTTGGCTCATTGGGGATAGTAATACGAGGATGAGGGACCAAGGCAAAGAATGCTACATAATCCTCTATCATGATTGCAACTGTAATATCTCTCCTCATGTCCCAAGCAGATGGATGTAATGCTCTATAACCCTCTACTACAACATCATAAGATAATGTGGGGCCCCAATCTAGAATATCCATTCGTCATCGTGCATAGTGGGCTACCCCCTATGGCATGCATTGAACAATGCCATACTATCTGTAAACCCGATGCAGCAAAAATCTCTCAATCACAAATGAAGTCAGGCCAATAAGGTACATGGAGTCACAAAGAAACCCCAACACTGCACCATCCTCCTCCCACTCCTCACAGTCAAGGTAGGGGCGCCATATAACTGTCTCCATATCATCAAAAACCTGCCTCCAGTGTTCTAACTTGCCCATCCGAGCCTGTGTAAATCAACCACTATATCTAAAAACATATGGCCTGCTAGCTGGTCTGTCTACAAGGGGAAAGGGCCGACAAATAGCAAAGTGCTCCCACACCCAAATCTGTAGTAATGTCGCCCCTGCAGATATACTACATGCACCTAGGTGCACAATGGAATGAAGATCATGATAGAGATGTGCTAACATGCACATCCCCCATGCATATCTGGTACCATGTACCAACATACTCTCTAGTGTCTTGCCCCAGCCAACGAGAAATCCCTTTGACCTGCAATTAGGGCAAAGGAATCCTCTGATAAATCCAGCTAGCACTGCTGGTAGTGTCGCATAAGAATCTACAATCCTCCACCATTGAATGCTCGGACCCTCAATATCCTGATCCTGAAAGACTCTATAGAGAGCATCTCTACTGCTGGTCCCATGAGAGTCATATGTAACTATCTCCCCCATTAACGGAATGTGCAATATACACTACACATTTTCTAGTGTGACTGTCATCTTGCCGGTGGGTAAATGAAAGGTGTTGTGGTCGCTATGCCACCTCTTAGCTAGTGCGGTCAACAAACCCTGATTAATCCTAATCTAGGGCATGTCAAGTAAACTCATCAGGCCACACTGGCCTATCACCTAGAGCTCATCTGGTGTCAAATGTGGTATCAAATCGGTCCTCTGCGGAAACCTCTTTTGCATCTGGAGAGTGCCCAGATCCTCCTATCATCATAACGAAAAATCCACAATCAGTGAACTATGTCAAGAATTAAACGTCATTCTACTATCAAGTCTATTTCAAAAACTTTGGTATGAATTTTCAATCAAAATTCATAGGCGAAAATCCAACCTCACCTATCATGAGGGTCATCAAAACATTATCTAGATCTCACCTATCATGAGATTTATCAGATATTGACTCAAACCTCGCCTATCATGAGGTTCATCAAAACATCATCTAGATCTCGCCTATCATGAGATTTATCAGATATTGAAGCATGTCCTTGCCTATCATGAGGATCATCAAGAAATAGGATTTCTTCTCGCCTATCATGAGAGTTAATCTTATTTACTTTAATCACAATCCAACATCCAGAATGTGGATTGTCAATCATACCAATCAGAAGAATGGACATGATTGGAATTGACATAATCAAAGTTCAATAAGTTAAAATCTTCAATTCTGACATGGAAGCGCTAAAATAGGCTTCCAAAGCACCAAATCCCAAAAGCATTATTTTATCATCCAAAAGTGCAAAATCAGGGACCCAAAGTGCTAAAACCATGAAGGCGCTATTTCAGCACTCTGAAGCACTAAAATAGGCTTCAAAAGCACTAAAAAACTTGAAGCGCTACTTTTCCGCATCAAAGCGCTAAAAAGCTGAAAATCTAAAAGCGCTAGAATCTGACTTCAAGGCACTACTTCTTGACTCCTAAGCGCTAATTCATTGAAAGCGCTACTTTACCGACTAGAAGCACTAGAGTTTTAAACGCAAGCGCTAAAACTCAAAGCGCTCGACAATTTACCAGAAGTGCTACATTGAGATGTAAGCGCTATAGCGTGGCTTCAAAGCGCTGAAACTATCCTAGACACGCCTAAGACCTAAAAAGCATAAAAAATAAAAAATTCATGAATCACGAGGAGGTCAAGGGGTACATACCAGAGGTCCATACGTAGGCGGCCATCTGTGGTGTCGAATGTGCTCAAATCAGTGAGTGTGGTAAGGAATAGGCATCTCGCTCCAGTTGGTAGAAATGTCTCTATCACTAAGAAATTTGAACTCAAAAATCAAATAATGAATTGAAAATGACCTTTTAGCACTATTTATAATTTTTGAAAGGTATTTTTGAGGGATTTTTATAACATTTTGATTAATTTTATCCATGAAATTAATTAAAACTCATCCGATGCCTCTATTTCTTCATCATTTTGTCAGGAGATAAATTATTTTATCATCGAAACATCATAAAATCATTAGAAAATCATAAATTTTTGAATTATTTTATTTTAAATTATCAGATTATTAATTTATCTCCCGAGAGGGCATATCATTATAAAATCATCTGAAAATCATGTCTGGGGCACACGAAATTATCATCATCTGAAAATCATGTCTGGGGCTGTAGTAGCAAAAATATTCTTCGAAACAACACGTAAACACATCACTTCGAAGAGGGGCAAAATGTATACACCTAAAATTGGTCTGGAGCATCCGATTAATTAAATACACATTATTTGATTAACTATTCTATTTCCTCTACTATTTAAATAAATAGAAATATTTATTTAATATATTTCACTTTCAAATTCATCTTAATTAAATAAACAAAATTAAATACTTTGTTCGATTTAATTATCAAATCCCTATTTCAATCTATCACATTATTCTCGAATTAATTAAATAAGGTCAAACACTTTATTAATTAATTACCATATTCCTCTATTTAAATTAATAAATGACTATCCTATAGTTTGTGTTATTAAATTATTTATCTCCTTTTTCTAATTTAAATAAATCAAAATATTTGAATTAGGCATAAAGGAATATTCCAATCTACATTTCCTCAAAAATGAATTAGATTTCCTATGTCTAATCTATGTCTAAATTTGTCACAATTAATGCTTTGAAACTTCACGGGAAGTTTTGGAGACAAATTGGAGACAAATTTGGAATTTGATCTCTCAATCCTCTTCCATCAATCCTTCCTCTTCTCTTGCTTGGTGTTTTCATGGGTAGAGACAATCTCCATCTTTCTCTCGATCTCCTCCATCTCTCACCATTCAATCCTCCAGATTGAATCCAAGCCTCTCAAAGCTTTCCCTATGCATTTCTACAGCCAAGAAATCTATAAATACAAGTCTCATTGAAACAAGAAAAGGATCTAGATAATCAAGCTTTTACACCCTTACTCTACAGGAATCTAGGCACCAAGTATCAAGCAATCACACATCAAGCAATTCAACAATCAAGCTTCACATCAATGGTTGCCTCTTGGAGCTGCAGTTATCTATTTCACCTCAATATCATGCTAGTTTAATTCATTTATCATTTAGAATTATATTATCGTCATCTCGTTCTTCAGATAGTCATTTTAACAGTCTTATATGCTTACACAATTTGAGAGCAAAGTAGAATTTAATAAATCTTTGGAGATAGAGAGCAATAGGACACTTTCAATTGATTACTTTGTTGAATTGATTCAATTTGTTTAATCATTGATATAATGTCGTATTAAGAAGTGTATTTATGTTATTTACCTCATTCCAAACTTACAGATATGATAATGTATTTCATTTGATGAGCCTTATCCAATGTATGCAACAATTGGGAGGAATTTTGGAAAAGGTTGTTGTACACCTTGAACAGTTCTTGAAAGGAATTATTTTAGTTATTTAAAATAAATATTTAGTTTTGATTCATCTTTATTGATGCGCTTAGCCACATCAAATATTTGTTTAGGTCCACTTGTAAAATTTGAATGTGGCATTATAACTATATATTTTATGTGTATGTTTTACATGGGAAAAATTAGCACCAAAAATTAAATGTTGGTGTCAATGGTTTTGTGCACTCATGGTTTTGAGGAAAATGGTTTTTCTAATATTATTTGGTTATTTTATGTGGGCTTGAATCTATAAATAAATCACATGTCTAATGGTTAGGGTTGTCTTGTTGTCTAGTTGGTTTTTTGAGTAGACTGCCAATGTATTGAGCTCTCTTGTAGAGTAGATATGTAAAAAATATCATGGAATATCTAGTTAGATCCTTGGATGCATGGAGGATGTCTTGGTGGAGCTTGGTCTTTTATGTATTCATAAAGACACTATAAATGTATTATAATTTTTTATTATTAAACAATATATTGAGTGTGGATGCTTTTAGAGGATAGGTTTTCCTTCTTGATAATTTTACTAAGGTATAAATTTTGTAATTCAATCAGAGATAAAAAAGGAGTGGAATGGATAGTCCTTTCCTATTCTAGCTAGGCCATTCAAATATGACCTAAGAACCCTAATAGGATTGACTATCAACCTCTCAAGGTGAGTCAATACACAACTAGGAGGACTTAGGAGGGGGTGTTCTATCAGATTGAGGGGTTCACCACCAAACAAATGCTTGGAAACAACAATGATTGGAAAAACATTGTGATATGCAAAACACTTAAAATAAGCAAAATGAAGCTTCTCAATACTAAAAATGAACTCCAAGTTAGGGTATATGTACCTAGGAAGCCTGGAGATGCCAAGAGGATTCTGGAAATGTAAACAAACTATTGAAAAATGCCTTGGAGGAATAAGATGCCTTTACTCCCATCTTAGTCACATTGTTGTTTTTCGAGGCAAACATAGAATCTTTAGATAACAGAAAAGAATCCCAAAAAATCACTGAAATATTCCACGTGGAGGACTAAGATGCCTTTACTCCCATCTTAGTCTCGATCTAAATTTTTGAAAAGTGTGAATGTGGTCCTAAGCTCCTAGATCTGCAATCGCTTCTCCTTAGATCTCAGGTTCTAGAACAATCAAATCTGACCTATAGGTGAGTTTCCGTGAAGATGACAAATTTGACAATGCAACCTTGCAACTTTGCACTCCAAGTGATCTTCAAGCCTACAACCTAGATCTGCAAACATAAATGGACAAGATGGAAAAAATTGATGATTGTTAGTGAATGGGGGTTTTCCTTGCTTAAACCCCTTGTTTGTAATAAAACCTTGAAATGAAATGGAAATGATGAAGGAAATGGTGAATGAACAACATGTAATACTACAACTCACCAAACCCTTGCAAATGCTACAAACTCTTGTGAAATGGCTATAATGGATAGGGATCTTGAAATGATTGATTGATATGGACTCAAATTGCTTGCTTAGATCAAAACCCTACATCACAAACATTATCATAACAACACACATGATTCAAGAACAATCTTTGACATGATTCTTGAAACTTGATGATTGCTCCAATTGCTTGATGAATTGCTCTTGAATGCACTTGATCTCATAAATTTTCCTTAAGAACGAATGCTCAAGTTGCTATGATGAAAATGAATGAATCAACCTTGTATTTATACTTATCTATTCTTACTATCCGAAAATTATATCACACAAGCCAACATATCAAATCAAAGAACAAAGGAGGTTAAATCTAGGTGATCCCACAATAGTGGTTTGCAATTTTTGGCCAAAATAGACAGTGAAATTATTAGTTTTAACTAAATCTTCACATTCAAGAACCTATAGTGGCTAAACCGTGAGGAATTTGAAGATGATACAAACTAGAGTCTCATCACATTTTTTCAGTAGATTCTAAAAAAGAAAAAATAAAAAAATTTGGAATCAGATTGCACTTCTTTTTCCATCTCCCACAAAAACTGGGTTTTTTCAGAAAATACAATTTTTAAAAAGTGACGCACATCGTATAACGCATAATTTTTTTTTCGTGAAGGATAAAATTCTAATTGTTTTGAATTTAGATTTGTAACTCTGATATCTAATGCTTCCACTTGGTTAGATAGTTTTTTATTGAATATTTTTTCTTGAATCAAGTTTCGAAGTCAAACCAGTTACAATTCAGACATTGCACGACTGTATAACACATAATTTTTTTGTATATATCAAAATTAAATTTATTTATTTTTCTTGGATCAAGGACTTCAATATCTGGTGCACTCATATTTTTCATTTTTTTTATAATATCCTATTTTTCCACATGTGCAGAACAAAGACCTTCATTTTTGATGAAAAACATATGTTTAACAGAACTAAAAAAACAAATACATAATAAAACCAAAACATATTAAAATTATATTTGTTGGATAGCTCATTTTGAGGACTACCTGATTCTAGTTGGTTCTCTAAAGTCTCCTCCATTTTCATCCTCCACCCAAGCTTTGAAGGGAAAAAATCTACCAAAATTCAATGGAAGAGGGGGAGAAGGGAAAAAAAAGGGGGGTTCGAGCGAACCCCCCTTCAAGCAAACGCCCCTTCGCTCGAAAGGGTGAAGGGGGGTTCACTCAAACCCCCCTTTTTTTTGAATTTTCCATTCGTTTCTATGAAGAAACATTATATGTATCATAGGGTTTGAGTGAACACACCATGCAAAATGGTGTTTGCTCGAACTAGGGGTTTGTGTGAATCCCCTAGTTCGCTTGAACCCCTTAAAACTTGAAATTTTGAATGTGTGAGCATTTTTACAAATTTCCTTCCTCATCAAAATTGTAAACCACTATTATGGGTTTACCCATCCTACCAAGATTTGAAATTAAATCCCAGAAATGACTCAAGGAGGACTAAGATGCCCTAGGTGGCATCTTAGTCCCAAGTGATGAAACTTGGGGCATAAACACCAAAAAGGGGCCCAAAACAGATGCCTTAAAACTAGGGTCCTAGGACCTTGGGGGGATAAAGATGCCCTTAGTGGCATCTTAGTCTCAACCAAAAATTAAGGACACACCAATCAAAGTCATTAGGGAATCAGATATGCTTTGGAGAATGTGAGGATTTACCAAAAGAATATGTCATTAATAAGGCTTTTGGAAATAAAATAAAGCCAATTAAGCCATAAATAAGGATAAATAAAGCAAGGCGAGCCCAAGCAAGTGTGAAAATGCAATGGTATGCATTTTACTACACTACATTTAGCCCCCACTTTAGTGAGAGTATGAGCCTACCTCAAATTCACACTAAAGTAGCCAGCCAACCACACAACCAAGAGGGGTTCAAATGTACAAATGTTAGTAAGACAAGATAGCATCAATCAAGAGGGTGGCCAAAGCCCCCAGGATTATGATCCTATGGCAAACCAACATAGGCACAAAGGAACACGCTTGCAGATGATATATGAAGCCAAAATAAAATCATGAATATCCTAATAGAAAATGAATAATAATTATTTATTAAATTCAAAGTAAAGCATAATTTATATTGGTGGAAAGCTGACAATATCCTCTAAAAACCCTTTTCGTTTCATCAATTTTGGGTAAAAAAAAAAGCCTTAGCCACATGGGTCGTCATATGACTTACATATCGCCACTTTTTGGCCCATCATGATCCTACACATACCCGATGCTTCACATACTATAGGTTTAAAAAAAAAATTTGAATTTCATGAATTTTTGACCAAGTTAAGGTGGTTAGACATACGAGTTTTTATATATTTTAAAAGTTGTAATAAAAAAATCATAATTAATTATTTACTTGGAAACAAATTACAGAAAAATATCCATCACATCAGGACATGAGTCCTCTACTTATATCTAAAATATTATAAAAAAATATTATCATTTTATTGTGGTTAGGGTGGTTAGACAGACACCTACTTCTTAGTTTTTCCCTAAAATTTAATTACTACTGCATTGAAATTTCAAATTTTCACCAAATAGATTTTTCTATTTTTTAAACAAACCTAGTAGTTTAGAAACTACATTAAATTTTCTATAGATTCTATTCTTACATATTTTTGAAATAATATAGATAACTTATTCAAATTTTTAGGTCAAGTTGCCTAACTCTGATGTTTCTGAATTTATTGCCACTTAAGGGCCTATTTTTTCCATAATGATTCTGCACATACCCCCTAATGTGAATGTGTTGGTCACATTACAACATTAGATTTGAGAAAAATCAGGCCAAAATCCATGGGAAAAGGCCCAAATGAGTGAGAAATTTCAAGTTTACATTTTTTGCGACATATTTAGCCCCCACTTTAGTGAGAGGATGAACTTGCTTCAAACTCACACTAAAGTAGCCAAGACATATATATCACGAGGTATCCAAATGCACTCATGCTAGTAGGATGAGACAACTATAATCAAGAGGGATGATCAAGCCTCCAGGATCAAGATCCCATGGAAAACCAAACATCAATACAAAAGATCACAGAAGAAAGTCATGTGAATGAGTGAAGAGAACAGTAATGTTGGATCAAGCTTCGACTGTTTGTCCAGCTAGTTGTGGATTAGATCTAGGTTGTTTGTCTAAAAATAAGTGTACTCACTCTATGGCAATGAAAATTTTGGTTGTCCACTAAGTGAGAAGGCCCAAAAGGGTGAGAAACATACACTCATGGCTAGTATGCACTCACACACACATAGGTGGCTATGGGGAAAGTCATGTCGCTAGTTGGGCTTCCCGCTTAACCATACCAAAGTTATATTTCCTAATAACTTTGATAAGGTGCCACAAAGAATAGGGGTTTCAAGGTTCATGAGGCAATAAAAGCTTCATATGATTGGAACTAATGAACAAGAGCAAGATGGAACCACAGGCATGCAAGTTGTGTTATGCAAGGTGGCCATAAATGTGGAATGCAGAATGTAGCATGTGAAATGAAAAAGAGATTTTCAAAGGAGTCTTATTTAATTCATGTGAGTTTTTTAACTTAGGGAACATTGTGTCTAATGTCTCCAAGAGAGGACCAATCAAAGAATAGAAAATTCACAACTTAGGGGATGTAGTGTGTCACAGCAGGCCACTAAGAGAAATGTAATATGCTAAGGTAGATCACTTTCATGACGGACATTACACCAATGTCAACCACAAGGTGAAAAACACATCGTATGAAGTAATAAGGTTGCAATAAGAACTAGGAAAAATAAAAAGAAAAATACAAAAACAAATAATCCTAGTGTATGCCTCCACTTTAAAGGAATTGATAGACATCATTTTGTGAGCACTTGCTTTAAAGTAGAAAAATTCAAAATGCAAAAAGAAAGCAAGGACATGAGAGACAACTTGGAAAGCCCTATGCCAAGTGATATGGTTCCAAGTAAGGATGCATCATGCAAAGGAAGAAGAAAAAGAAAGGGAAAGGGAATGAAAAACACCAAACACATAAGGGATCTATGGATTTTGGGTCAGTATGTTCGTTACTGCAATGTTTGTGTAGAGAGCTCAGAACTATTATCACTCCCCCAAATACATATAATTAGAAGGAGGACACAAAGAGAGTGAAAACAAAGAATAAATGAAAGATTCATTTTGGGTCAACATGGAAGAGACATAGGGTGTCTCGATGCTTTGCATCATCCCCAAAAGGACAACCAAAGAAAAAGAAAAAGAGAAATGAAAAGAGCCTTCTGGGTCAACATGAAAGGGACATTGATGTCTCAATGGCTTGCATAATCCCCAAAAGGAAAACAAAAGAAAAAGGAAAAGAGAAATGAAAAGATCCTTTTGGGTCAACATGAAATGGACATTGTTGTCTCAATGCCTTGCATCATCCCCAAGAGGAAAGCAATTTTTTTTTTTTAAAAAAGGAAAAGGGCCTTTTGGGTCAACATGAAGGAGACATTGTGGTCTCAATGCCTTGCATCATCCCCAAAAGGGAAACACATGAAAAAGAGAAAAGAAAAATAAAAGGGTCTTTTTGGGTTAACATGAAAGGGACATTTCTATTTCAATGCCTTGCATCATCCCCAAAAGGAAAGCGAAAAGCTAAAGCGAAATAAAATTCATGACCTAGAGAAGAATGGAGGGACAAATAGAATAATGTCACAAAGATAGATAACATCAAACAGGATAGTACAGGGGAACATGTTACACTCGAGAAAATATGAAAAAGAAAAGGTAAAAGACTAGTAAGGAAAATGCTAGTCAACCATCAAGTAAGTCATCCACCTCCCAATCTCAGATGGTATAAGCAAGAGGTGAATAACACAACTAAGGGACATAGACAAGTGCACTACTAGGGCAAGCCTAGCAATTTTCTGCCCCCACTGAGTGCAAGGCAAGAATGAGCTGAGTTGGGTGATGGGGAAGATCATGTAATAGTGAGAAAATAAAGTTCTACAACTATTACATGATAAGGCATGTGATAGTAGTTTATGGTTTGAGGGGGTAGAAATTATTATCATCAAAATGATACTTGCTTAGTATTTCTTTCAAATGACAAAACCCATTGCTTTTATGGCCAAGAAGACAATGGTATGCACAATGTGGAACATTGTCATCTCTAGGGCATATTACCAACCTATTCATAGGTGGAAATGTAATGAGGTCTTTATTTAGGAGTACTTGTAATTTCCTCTCACATTATGGTGGTGAACGAAGAGAAAACTTAAGTTTATGTAATTTGTAAGGCCTCTTGCATCTACTAGATTCTCCCACTTTGTGAGAGGAGAATAGGGCAGGAGGTCTTGATATGATCTTATTGTTGTTCATGTTAGTGGTATGAGATGGTGAGTGTTCTTTAGGGAGGAGAACACTCAAATATGGGGGGAATCAAGGATCATCGTGCCATCATAATAAAGCTGGAGATATTCTCGAGGAGGCATACAGTTATGAGGGGGATCCTAATGGCCTATCCCCTTGGTAGTGTCATCAAGTGATAGTTGTTCATAGAATTGTCGTATTTCATGTTCGGTTGTTGTGTTACTGCCTTGTTTGCTAAGAATGCTAAAACCTTCTCCATAGGTTTGTTGAAGGTTGATTGGGGTATTTGTCACTTGGTGATTGTAAAATGGTTGGGTAGTGGCATGTTTAGATGAACTAGGTTCACCTTGAGTAGGGAACTTAGGTTTGTTGCGTGTTTCAGGATGTAGATAACCAAATGTTTCAAGAGGGGATATGGTAAGAAGTTTAGGTTGTTTCATGGATGGGTAGAAAGTTGCATTGGCTTCGAGGTTATCAAATCAATCATTAAGGAACCAATTCATGCTAGCATCATCATCTCCAATGATGTCAACATCAAGAGGAGGCCATGCATTAGGAGTTGATTGAGCAAGAGTGGGTTCAAGGTCATTAGGAATAGTTGCAAAGGTATAGCTTGACATATTAGCGAGGGATTTGAAAGACATAGCCATAATGAAAACAAACTAATGGCAATAAATCAAATAAAATAGAGAATCTGGAAACAAAAACATAAATGAAATGAAAAAAAGCAAAGGTACAAACAATGTTCTAGAAATGCCAGAAATGCCAGAGTAGAGTGTGCAGGTGGACTAAGTCACCCAGTGTGGCAGATTAGTCCCAACAGTGATATTTTTGAAAGATTTAAAAAGTTTTGAATGTTTTTTCTAATTTTTGAAGCTTTTCCAATGCAAATACATAATGAAAATGTAGATTTTTTGTACTTTTTCAATGAAAATGCAACATGGAAAATGCAAGCTAATATGAAATTTTCACTTTAATGCACTTTCAAGAACCCTAGAATGCAAGACACTACAAAAACCTAATACAATGCAAGCTTTTTTGTAGGATGCAAATGCAAAATTAGAAGTGAAAAAAAAGTGTTCTAAGGGTGGGTTCACCAAAATGAACCACAAATTTTAGGGGAAAGGAGGATTCCCCAAGGGATTCTAGGGTTTTCACCTAGAAGGAATGGGGTCTCTTTCCACATCTAAAACTTGGGGTTTCATTCAATATTGGGGTTGAATTTGATTGATGTGTATCAATATGAAGTGCCCTAAATGTAATAGATTGTAACTGAAAATGAATTAACTATTGAGTACAAACTAATGAAACCTACATTGTTTGAAAACACATGAAGATATACAAAAGGATAGAAAAAAGACTATAGAAGACAAGATAAGAGAACAAACAAAATAAGTACACCTAGAAACAGGCAAGGACTGAAGTGAATATTGTAGAAGCCTTTGAAATTTTGGAAAATCTACTTTTTAGGCCAACTGGGACACTTATGCCAAGTTGGGCGACTTAGTCCCAGTTCTGGTAAACTGCTCTGGGCTTTGCTCTAGCCAATTGGGTGTCCAAATATCTATAAATCCCTAATAGAATCATGTAGTGGGACTAAGTCACCACTATTGGTGACTTGGTCCATTCTAGCTTTTCTAAAAATCAGAAAGTGGGAATGGAAGCCTATAGTCTGCAATCTGATTTCCTGCAGAAATCCAAGTCCAAATCCACAAAATCAACTATAAAATAGAATATATTTTGGTTTCTAATGTGATGTTTTTCTTGGTAAAACCCCTAGTTGGTATTTAAACTTTGAAAGAGATAAGAAATCTACATAAACTTTATCCCTAAGTGTGTCTAAGACTAGGAAATCTGAAATATGATGCAACTGTATTCTAATGTGTAAGAACAAGATGCATAAATGAAACTAGAACAAAGTAAGACTCATTCTAAGAGACCTAGATCACATTAGAAATGAATCTTAGTGACATGAAAACCTTCCTTAGGCTGAAGATTGAGAGAAAATGGAAGATGAAACCACTTGCTGAAGATTGAGAGAAATTGGAAGATGAAACCACTTTGAAAACAAGTCTTTAAGTTGATTTGATGGCTAGTTGCATCTCCTCAACCTAGATTTATCCATGATCAACCCTTTGGTATGTGAGATCTTTAGTGAGAAGTGAGCTTGAAGACTTGGAAAAACCCTAGTTTGATGTCTTAAGCTTCAAATTTGTTGTAGAAAGAGTAATGAATCTTCTTGTGGAAGATGTTCAACACTTGATTCTTGAGTTTGCTTGTGAAAAATAACTAAAGGATCTTGAAAAATGACCTAAAAACTTATATTTATAAGAAACAATACCTAATTGTCAGTTATTTTGACCTAAGAGGCCAACACCCATCGAATTTTTTTATCAAGTCAGAGATTTTCCCGCTCAAAAATGCAAATAACCCTAAAAGGGACTAAGTTGCCATCTTGGGAGACTTAATCCCACCATGGGTTTTTGAGGTGGGATTTATGATATTTGAGTTATTTTAATGTTGTTTTTCGGGACTTGTAAGATTTCTTAGGTGAAATAGGCCTCAATGTCAAAGATAACAAGTCTTAGGGTCTATAAATGCAGTTTTAGGAGGGTGATTGGTTCAAGGGTCTCTAAAGTAGGACCAAATTAGGCACAAAATTGTCCTTTTCTTCAAAGGTATATAATTTTTGGTGACACACATCCTTATCATTGTTATGAGTTATTTTATTTTCTTTAGTAAGAAGGATAATCACATTAGGAGGTGAATAAGAGATCACCGCATCACTACGAAGCGTTAGGTATTCTTTAGGTATTTTTGCATTGTGAGGTGGATCTTGATATCCTAACCATTTTGTGTTTTCATCAGTTTGAACTTGCTCTAAGAGTTGGTGAATTTCATGTTTGCTTGTTGTATCGCATCCTTGTTTACTCAAGATTGTGAATCCTTTACCATAGGTTTCTTCAAGATTGATTTGAGTGTTTGTTACTTTGTGATCATAAGATGGTTGAATGTTTTCTTGTCTAGAGGAACTAGATTCACCTATAGTAGGGAACTTAGGTTCAACGTTTGTTTTAGTTTTAGGATGTAAGTAACCAAACATGTCAAGAGGTGGTATTGTAGGGGGATTTGGTTATTTCATGGATGGGTAGAAGGATTCATTAGCTTCAAGATTTTCTAATCATGTTACCAGCATCTTCCACTAATGAATTTGACCCCAATTTTTTATGGTCATTTGTCGGAATATCGACAATCTATTGTCGACCGACCGACAGATCGCACAAATCAGCATCATCACTCAATTTTCGTCTATATCCTAATGGACAATAAAATTTCACCCTCCCGATGCCAACTCGTCAAAATAGTGACACCCATTGTGTCGATCGCACAACGAGCAATGGCTGGACCACGGGCGGAATACTATCGCCGACGCGTCAGAATAGCGACATACATTCATCAGAACTGGGACAGCAGTGTCGTCGATCTAGCGATGAAAAGTGTCCGGAGCACGGGCGGCATACCTTCACTAAAGCATCAGAGCAGTGACATATAGTCGTTAGTCTAGCAACGAACAGTATTAGGAGCATGTGCGACATACCGTCGCTGAAGCATCAGAGCATCAACATACATTCATCGAAGGAGTGACATAAAGTCATCAGTCTATCGACGAACAATGCCCAGAGCACGTGTGGCATACCATGGCTAAAGCATCAGAGCAGTGACATATAGTTGTCAGTCTACCGTCGAACAATGCCCAGAGCATGTGCGGCATACCATTGGTGAATCATCAGAGCATCCACACACATTCGTCAGAGCAGCGACATAAAGTCATCAATCTAGCAATGAACAATGCCTAGAGCACTTGCGACATACCATCGCTGAAGTGTCGGAGTAGCGACATACAATCGTCAGTGTAGCAATGAATGGTGCTTGGAGCACAGTTGGCATAGCTTTGCGAAACCGTCAGATTAACAACATAAGATCATCGAACGTGTGACGCAATAGGCAAGTCATTATGGCGAAAGTTCGTCGCACTCATGACGAAATAGGCAAGTCATTACGATGAAAGTTTGTCGCACCCACGACGAAATAGGAAAGTCATTATGATGAAAGTTCATTGGATACATAGCAAGGTCATCGGGCATTTTTGCAATTCATCGCAATTTCGATAGAACAATGCAGTTTTTTGTTAAAAAAAAACTATTCGTTGAAATGTAGGCATATCGGGGTGACTCTAGGCTATATATAAAAGTAGTAGGAGGCTCCAAAGTGCATCCATAGGGATAATGACAGGACATAAGGACAGGTCAATCAAAGAGAGAAATTTGATGTGCCAAGACCATGAGCATTTATTAGGGGTAGTAAAAGACAAGATGGATTGTCATCAATGCTCAGATTGGAAGACTTCATTATGAAAATTTAGATCAAAATATGATTAACCTTGTTTGGACAAATGCATTGACATTAGTGTCAAGAGTTAAGAGGCAATTCAACTTTGCATTTCAATAAATTATTGTATGCATTGAGTAAGTGTTTACAAGGTAGAAAAAGGACAGTCATATGACTATTTAAAATATCAAACAACATGTCAGTTGTTGTGTGTAATTAGGCTTATAGAGGCAGGGATTTATCATTTTTCGCATACATCTGTAGTCCAAGCTCTAGCCCTGCATTATTTGGTTACTATGTATGAGAAATGAGCAATGAATAATTGTAGAATATGGAGGCTATGGATGATATTATGATGGCCACATTTGATGTTGATCAACAATTGGAGAAAAATATAAAACCTATGATGAGTCATGAGATCAAGGGGACTGTCATGGACATCAAGCACAACCTACGAACTAGATTCTAATTTTGCTAAAAAAGAAAAAATCAAACTAGTGTATATTAAACTACACACTAGAATCTAAATTTGTGGAAAATGAGCAATTTGGTGAGAAAGAGTACCTACAGTGCATCTTGGATACTTAGCTAGTGTATTAAAATATAGGATTGCAAACCCAAAATTATTCTCACTCTGGAAATTCAATAGAAAAATACAAAATGTTATCCTGGATACTTACCTCTTAGACAATCAATAAAACAATATGAGCATGATTATGAATGGTTTTACTTGGTCCCACACTTGATCTCCATGTTTGAGAGCCTTCTCTTTAAGACCTCATGAATCCAATTTGATCCATTGCTGCCAAAAGAGATATTAATGTGTAAACAAGGAGCCACATTTAGACAAACTGGTTGTTGATTTCTTCTAAGAAATTTAGAGACTACAGAAAGAAGATACCTGATGGGGATCATGTGGGCTTCATAGAGAAAGCACTGTAATATGGCTTCGAGCAGCAATGAAATTTTTTGGATTAGCTTCATAGTAAATCCTAACAACATGACATTGAAAGTGTCTCAAGTACTGGGTCCTATCCCCTAGATTAAATCAAGGAAAACATTATTGTAAACACAATATGTATAGAAGAATATGAATGTAAATGAAAATGGATATTAGAAAAACATAAATGTAAATAAAAGTAGTGTGAGCAGAAAATGAGTGTAAATTGGTCTTGAACAAATAAAATATACCCAATTAGCATTAAGTTATATTGACCTTGTACTCATTGCCATTGTCAATCTTGAAGGTTACTTTGATGCCTTCTGCAGAAACTCTCTGGCCACAAGCCAAGAGAAGGTGGGAAAACCAAGTGTATATTGATGACTTCCTAACAATCAAAAGAAAGAAGCAACCAATCAACCCTATTATACCATAATAATCTTATGAATTGATTTTATTAATTTTACTAGCTAATGGATAGTAGACCTAGTTCTCTTGAATTGAGATACTACTAAGATGTGTTGATTGGTGATTTTAGATTACCGATATTTTGCTTCAATCTCTATAAGTTGCTTTTGTCTTAAATATATTCAAGATAACTCTGCAAAAAAATTCCTTGATCTCTTAGAAATTATGCAGATTATTTTGTTAATACTTCTCCATTTTGATATTTTCTTTCAAAATTTCATAGAAAGATATGTAATTCCATATTTGAAACTGACATATTTTAATTTTACTAGTTCTGTAATTATGGTATATGATTCCAACAATTGTGAAACACATAGGCAATATGCTAGATGAATGAAGTAAACTATGCAATTGGTAGGTGTAAAGCCAAATTCCTTAACCCTTGCCAGCATTCTTCTTTCATGTTTTAAAACATGTGATTTGGAACAGGGCATGAAAATCCATGTTAGTATAATGAACAGGATATTTTTGTCAGATATTATATTACAATAAGTTGAATCAATGTAAGTAGAGATATTTTAGCATACCTACAGATGGTACAAAATTTCATGGTTAAGTGAAAGCCTCCCATTAACAAAAAGATCCAAATATCCATGTATCTATCTCAATTGAGCCTCTAAACCCTTCAGAGCTGTCAAATTTTCCACTAACTTGTTATGCACAAAAGTCAAATTTTAGAGACCACTAAAATAAAAATAAAAAACATTACATTATGATCCAAATCCACACACAATACAATGTTCATAGTGAAAAGTTAGCACTTTCTTTCATCTTTGCATATTGATTTGATGCTTCAAACGATGCATTTCTTATATTGAAAAGTGCATTTCTCACCTTATTGAGCTTCTCTTTGTTTTGAGAATAGTTTAATATTCTCTACTTAACAAGGCCAACCACATGAAGGTGGAATCTCATTTGGATCCTTCCCCCCTGTCCTCCCCCCCCCCGCCCCCCCTCACATCACGCTCAATTCCCCATACCCGGTCATATAACATTAATCATTCATTCATCCATTAATAACATATAACATTTATTCATTAACATATTCACATTCATTCATTAACATATTGTAGATACCAAAAATTGGTCTAGGCCTACGAGTACATATTCGACATAATTTTCTATAGTCCATTGTCATGACTAAATAATGTTTATTATTTAATTAACCTTTCTAACACATATTTCCTCTATTAATTAAATACCCCTTTTTAATTAATTCATTTATTCATTATTAATCTTTATTCAACTTGGTTAATTAAATGAGTCATATTTATTTAACTATGTTGTGAACTAATTAATTCTTCCCCCTTTATCTATTAATTAAATAATTTATTATTTAATTACCCCTTTATCATACTTTTCCAACTATAATTAAATATCTTTATTTAATTATTCATTTAACCCCTTTATCTATAGTTAAATATTTATTATTTAATTATTTATATTATCCTTTTCAAACAATCAAATTAAATAAATTACTTTATTTATTTAATTAAAGTTTTATTTTAGAATGTTGAATTAAATTAATATTTAATTCATATTTTAATTAATTATGTCACATTCCTTTATCATTCAATTATCTAATTGTTCACTCACCTTCTAGACTCAAGATCTATTTTTAGTTCTCCAATTATCTCTAAATTCAACACCAGTTTATCTCTGCGAGAAGACTCTTCATCACAACTAGTCGATTAACTAGTTCTAACTCCTTATTGCATTCAAATGCATTAGTCTTCGAGTTCTAACTTTGTCTTTTGCATACAAAGTCTATTTCTTCTATTTTTGAAGATTAAATTTGGAACTTGTGTTCTAACTCACGTTCTAATTTAGTCTTTATCCTGCAGTCTTTCCTGAACTCGTGTTCTAACTCACATTCTATCTGACACAGAGCTCATATTGCATGACATTCATCAATATCGTCCGTCGATCTCTCTTTCAATCTCAGCCAATCGTTCAAAAACCCAAAATCTATAAAATGGCCTATCATTATCATTATTCCTCCTCCCCGAAATCATTACTTTTGAGAAGAAACAATCTTTGATGTTTTGCTAAGACACTCGACAAAGTTATACTTACATTCAAACACAAATATCTGAGGGCAAGAATGACAATACAAAAATGTGGAGAAGGGCAATTGAGATAAATCGAGGAAGTAATTGCATATTCGGTGAGATCATTCTAGTTTTATTAGTTTAGATTAATTATGCTTACTTGTATTCATTCTTTGCTGTTTTATTTAGATTAGAATTGATGTTTGTAATATTTTGTAGTTTTAGCATTAATCCAATTCAAAAATCTGAGTTACATTTGGTGAACCCGACGTGAACATGCTTCAAAATTCGCACATCTTTTTCGTCTTTCCGTTTTTCTATTTTTCTATTTTTCAGGTTTTTGTCGGTTTTTCGTAGGCGCACCGCATCTGTATCCATGAGCCGCATCCATTGAAAACAGCGACGCATCTTCCATCATTAACCACATCCATGAAGTCATAAACCGCATCTGCCTGTCAACAAAATTCATGAACCGTATCCGCCTGTCAACAAAATTTTGTGAACCGCATCTACCTGTCAATAGTAAAACCGCATTTGTGGCTCCAAAAGCTGCATCTGCCTGGTAAAACTTTTAGTTTTTTTTAGTCATTTCCATACATCCATATTTTCAGTTTTCACTTTTTGGGTTATTTGGATTTCTGCTAATGTTTGTTTCAGTTATGTTTAGGTGGAATAACATAGTGTTTGCAGGACAAAGCTTTGAAGACAATTAAAACCAAAGACAATTTTCTATGGGATGAAAGTTGAAGAACAATGAACTAATGATAAATTTGCATGGAAGACCTAATGCCTTTGTGTTGATTTATTTATTTATGCAAGCTTTTGTTTAGTAGATAGATAATCGTCATGTGGCTTAAAAATAATTTTCTAATTGATAGATAGAAAATTGTCATTTGGATTAAAAAGAACCACTGTCTTCATTGTTTGGTGCGAAAGCACAATTTTGTAACCCTCACGATTTAGTAATCAAAGTATCCTCTCCCCTTGCATAGTCATGCGATCCTGGGTGTAAGAGAAATGGTTATTGACTCTAGAACTTGGGCTTGTCTTGGTGGGAAAAATTACTCACCCCAAGACGACTCAGACCAGTAGCACACTAAAGCGAAGCGACTTCTAGCTGGTATATAAAAGAGGATTATTGGGGAAACCCCAAGAATCACACATAATATTCGATGAGATGGATAGAAATGGACTCTCGCCGATGTTGGATAGTGTCCCATGAATGAAATGCCCTTATTAAATATCTTGTTGTAGAGTGACCAAAATCCTATCTACTTGTTGGCATAGCAAGTCGGACCTGTGAAGCCATCTTACGTTCTTACGATTCACATGTAGAGATGAAATGTATGCCATGGGAGTTTTAGGTACAGTAGCTTGGCTGCCCTGTATAAGTGAGTGTCATGTAGGGGAGCTAGTGGGGTCAAGCTACTAATCATCCACTATGAATATGCATAGCTGGAGAAATCCAAGTAAGAATTCAACAAGTATTTCCCTAAAAGCCTAGGTTGTAAATGTTTTTCGAGTCTTAACAGTCCTACCATCACGGAACTGAAAATACCTTGATTGTTGTGTTTGTTGTTTCCTGTTTTCATCAAAATCTTGATTAAAATGAAGTCAGTCAAATTCAACTTTCGGGAAAAATTTCAACTGTCAAAAAACTGAGTTGCATTTGTCAGTTTAAACGCCGTATCTGTCATAAAGAGTCGCATTTGTTGATTTAAACACCGCATCTGTCATAGAGAGTCGAATCTGTTAGGGAAAATACTGCATGTGTCTGTCAAAATCTTCATTTTCATAGTCTGGTTATTTTGAACTGCATCTATCAATTTTTGAGTCGCATGTGTGCATGCAAAATCGCATCTGTCAAGTTTCTAGCTGCAGGTGTCTGTCAAAATATTTAGGTTTACAAAGTCTAGAATTTGAAACGCAAGTGTATTTGTGAACCACATGTGTAGTAGGAAAGACCACAACTGTCAGAAAACACCACATGCACTGTTAAAAACTGCATCTGTCAAAATCTGAACCGCAACTGTTAGGTGAACCGCATCTGGCTATCAACATAAAACTTCAAAAACCGCGAGCTGAGTCTGAAACATCACTATCGTTAATTGCTTCTGGTTCTTAGGACAACCTTGGATTGAAACTAATAAATTTTTCTCAAAAACCTTGCATCATTAGGTGTCATATACGTCTTAGTCACAGTAAACGTCATAGTCATCCTAAGTTGCATGCATATAGATACTTCCTAGGACATTGCATATCACATAATAGATAACTTTCCTCATCTTTGGAAACATCCATGTTCTGGTTTGTCACAGTCAGTCAACCTAGTTGCATGCATTTATTCCATAGGTGGTAGGTTATAGCTATTTTAGAATCATTTACCATCATAGTCTACTCGACATTTTGCATAACTTTCCATCCCACCATACACCATCTTAGTATACGCCTTTTTTAGAGGTCATTTTAGCAACACCACTATTGTCAAAAAAATCCAAAAAAACATAGACACAAGTCATATTAGTTTTTAGACGTAGTCTGCATTATCCCTTTTTGAGTAACTTTTTCATGGTTGAAACAAGGTCCAAGAAGAAACAAAAAGCAATGACAGACCCCAACGAATTCATCAATCCATTCAAAAATCCACCATCAGGAAGTAAACGACCACACAAGACTTTGCTCGAAAAACACATTACTAGAGACACACATGGTCAAATTTATGTTGAGGACATAGAAGCAGCAGTACAAGATCCTGAATTTGCATCCTTTATGGATGAATGTTTGGCAAACAATCCCCAATGCTATTTAGCAAAGTTGCTAACAGAAGGTGCCAAACTACCCATAGGATTTGACATTCGTACTTTGCAAACACCACTGATTCAACCAACGCAAATTGCCATGTCAAGTGTTTCTATTCCCCAAATAACCACAGCAATACCAACTAGTGTAGCTACTTAGACATCATCAATTGTAAGCACAATCCCTTTCAATGTAACATAGGGTTTACAATTTATTGCAAGAGCAACCTCCTCCAACCCCTTTGGTACCAACATGACTGGTAAGAGAACCAAAGTTGGAAGAAATATCCCTATACAAAATCAAATCAGTCAGATAGGAAGCATTCCTATTCCAAATCAGACAATTCAGACAGGAAGCATTCCTATACCGAATCAGAACATAATCACAGGATATATTCCCTCGCCAAACCACAACCCGTCACAGAACATGGCATATCATAACACCTACATTGATCCCAACAATACAAACACCATGTCCTTGACACAAGTCGATGTCCTTCAAAACCAAATGCAGACTCTTCAACAACAAATGGACAACATGACTATGTTAGGCAAATGCACTATCTTAGCACAAGAGCCATGTCCATGTCCATTTCACAAAGCATTGTATATGACACCTTTCCCCCATGGATACATTATACCGATTTTGCCTAAGTATAATGGGAGAAAGAATCCTTTAGAACACATTAGAGAGTTCTCAACAGCATGCATGGACATATTGTATGATCCCACATACTTGATGAGACTATTTACACAAACCCTTGTCGGGATAGGACTGGAATGGTTCTCTAAATTACCATATGGTATATGATCCTGGGGTGAATTAGCTGAGAAGTTTGTCGAACATTTTGCCTTTAACATAGACAATGAGGTAACAATAGAGACCTTGTGCGACACGACACAAGAAGATGGTGAAACCTTCACCACTTTCTTTCAGAGATGGAGAAGTCTAGCTAGCAGATGTCCAGTTGAAATACTAGAAAAGCAAAAGGTCACGATATTCTTAGAGAACATCAACCCAAAACTGCAAATTGATTTACGAGTACACTATTGTACCTCATTCTCAGACTTGGTACAAAAGGGCATCATCCTTGAGAAAGGCCTTATAGACAAAGGAGAAATTAAGGTACCAGGTAGAAATTTTGTTGTCCAACATCAGAATGCGCCAAATGATAGAAACAAAGTTTGGTCTAGGAACAAAAATGTTACAAATGATGACATTGTTGATGCTAAGAACATACATAGAAGACCAGCTATCACACTTAGAGGATACAACCAACATCAAGATAGGATGAATAGTCCAAATCAAACAGAAAACTATGTCCAAAATTCACAACAACAAAGACCACAACAATGGAGATTTCCTACACGTGAATTTACACCTTTGGGACAACCAATCGAGACTATCTTCAAAGAGTTGATTAAACATAATCTCATCAAACCTTTAGAACCAAGAGAGTATGATCCTGCATAGTTCAAACCTTCATGGTGGGATGACAACTCTTTTTGTGACTATCATCGAACGAAAGGACACAACCTACAACAATGTCACCAACTCAAGAACATTATACAAGACTTTTTTGAAAATGGAACCATAGAGGTTGGTGGGTAGAAAAACACCAAGAATAGTGATCATAAGGTCTTCACCGACCCATTACATGACCATACAAAAGGAAAAGCCTCCAGTTCAAGACCCAAGAATGAGTCATCAGCCAATTATGCCAATACCAACTTTGACTATGGGGAGGGAAAAATTGTAAATCACCTTCGAGCCGCAAACGAGAATGTCAATACTATCATCATTAAGAAGCATCCAGAATGTAATGTAGACACACACAGAACTAAGATTAGTATTCCAGGTCCTTCTTTGGCACCACCTACACAAGCTTCCATGTTTAAGAACAATCTCCTTGATCAATTGAGGAAAACCCCCACACAAATATCTATCTTGGAATTGTTGACTTTATCACCTGCGCATCAAGCCATACTTGAAAAAGCCCTACAAGACACAACTATTCCTACAGACTAAGATGTCAATTGTTTTGAAGAGATGGTGGGATATTTGACCAACTTGTATCATGCTACATTTTCCCAGCAAGATTACTCAAATGAAAAATATGATCATAATGATCCCTTACATCTTGAAGTCTTAGTCCATCAAACCAAAGTTCGACGAGTCTTGGTAGACAGAGGAGTAGGTTTGAACCTGTGTACCCTAAAGTTGGTTAAGGAATTAGGATTGTCAGAAGATTGCATAGATACCTCTAAGAGTATAGTCATCAAGGCTCACAATGATGAGGAAAGATCATCCAAGGGAGTTGTTACACTCCCTACCCAAATTGGCCCAACAATCATGAAAACTAGCTTCCAAGTCCTGGATCTCATCCTTCCTTACAACTTGTTGTTAGGTAGACCTTGGATACACTCAGTGAAAGTTGTACCTTCAACATATCACCAATGTCTCAAATTCCCGTATAATGGAATTGAGATCACAATTGATGGTGATCCAAATCCTTTTTAGTATTGTACAGGCCTAAAGGAAATCCCACAATGACAAGTGCCAGCTAACCAAGAAGTCTCATCATCCACCTTATCCTTATACGTTGACCCATCATGTCTCACTAAGTCCATTTCATTCAAACCACCATCCAACATTCCTAAAATTGAGATCCAAGACAAGGGCTGTGGTGAATATAACATCAAAGCATCATACTGTGTCAGTCAATTGATTCCACCTAAGGCATATGGCTTACCTATCGCAGATAGAAGACAGTCAGTATTCACATTCTTTGTTCCCCCTACAACCGTATTGACCAAATGGGGAGAGTTAAGTGAAGAAATTGTGGATCAAGGTGATTCCTAGTTGTATCAAGAACATGAATACCCCTCCCCATCTCTTCAAATAGCTAAAGACCAGTATGGAAAAGGCTTTAAGATGATGCAAAATGAAGGCTATGATGGGCACAGTGGGTTAGGAATATATCAAAATGGAAGGATGGAACCGATTACTGTCTACCCACAACTGAAATACCTAGGGCTAGGGTGTCAACCACTTAGAATTGGGTTTCCTGGTACTTCGTCATCGTTTCAAGAAGAAGTGAATGCTTATGTAGGCATCAAGACATCTCACGAACCACTTCCCCCAGTTTACGACAAACCACCAATTTACGATGAATATGCCAACTCTAGCGATGGTGAATGGGATTCCCTTTCATTTACTAGTACCATGAACATAGATATTCTATTTGGAGAATTGGACCTAATGAAAAAACCCGTATCGAAACCATCTAGTAGCCATAATTGGAAGAACATGTCTAAAGAAGAATGGAATAAACACTATTATTGGGAATCCCTTGATCACGCATCTTGGGCATCTGACAAACCATCTTCTAACGACACTGCCCTTACAATAGTCCCACAACAAACTCTGCCTACCCATAGGAAAAACAACAAAAAGGAGTTAGTCCAGAACTTCTATGATCAAGTCAACCATTCTCTATTCACCTTGTCAGTTGCTTCCACCTTTAAGAACTTGGATGATGACATGCCCCTTATATATCCCAAACTTATCGACCAGGATCAACAAGGTACACCTATCATAGATACATTCAAGAATGATGAAGCAATTGCTGAGTTCATGGGACTTAGAGAAGGCATATCACGTGGGGATCATAAAGCAGGTTTTACCATAGACTTGGATGACAAAGCATATTTTGGGGAGTTTATTTACACCTACAGTCGCAAAAATGAGAATAAAAAGAAACAAGACAATGAAAAGAAAAATGATGAGTCCTTAGGTGAAAAATGAAAAGTGCCTATGGACAAAGAAAAAGTCAAAATAAAGGATGTATCCGAGGGAAAAAACCTCTTAGAGGCACCTAGGGATAGAGGTTTAAATATTCTTCCCATTGAATAGGAAAAGTCACCTATGCTAGTAGAATAATCTGTTGAAGTCAACATAGGTACAGAAGAGAATCCTCGGAAGGTCTATTTTGTAGCTTCTTTTACAGAGACAGAAAAACTTGAGTTTAAGGACTTCTTTCAAAAGAGACAGATAAACTTTGCATGGTCGTATGCTAACATGCTTGGGCTAGATCCAAACCCTATATTGCACCATTTACCTCTACATCCAGGTATTAAGCCAGTCAAACAGAAGTTGAGGAAAATTCATCCACAAATTGCTGTATTAGTCAAGCCAGAACTTTAAAAACTTTTGGATGTAGGATTCATAAGAACGATAGACGATGCGTATTGGATATCAAATCTTGTACTAGTGACTAAACCAACTGGGGGTATTTGCATTTGCATAGACTTTAGAGACATCAACAAGGAATGTCCTAAAGATGACTTCTCTTTGCCCAACATAGACATGATAGTAGATCTTACAACAAGATATGAGATGCTATCCCTCATGGATGGTTTCTTTGGATATAATCAGATTAAAATCACACCTAAAGACCAACATAAGATAGCTTTCACGTGTCCATGGGGCACATACTATTGGAATGTTATGCCATTTGGCCTTAAGAATGTAGGGGCTACCTATCAACAGGCAATGACTACAATTTTCCATGACCTTGTACATAACCTCATGGAAGATTATGTAGATGACATCATAGCTAAATCAGAAACAAGGGAAGATCATTTGAAGGTTCTTGACAAGATATTCCAGAGGCTAGAGCATTACAACGTCAGGCTAAATCCGAAGAAGTGTGTCTTTGGGGTGAAATCAAGGAAACTGTTAGGGTATATCATCTCTCAAAGAGGCATTGAAGTAGATCCTAAGAAGGTAAGAGCTATCATAGAAATGCTTCCTCCAGTCAACATTGGCCAACTCAGAACCCTACAAGGAAGATTACAGTCTATTAGACATTTCATAGTACAACTGGCAAATAAAATACACCCATTCCAACATCTACTCAAGAAAGGAGTACCATTTGTGTGGACACCAAAATGTCAAGAAACCTTCCAACAAATTAAGGACTATTTGCTCACTCCACCAGTTTTAATGCGACCAATAGAGGGAAGACCATTGATATTATACATCTCAGCAACACAATCGGCATTAGGGGCTCTTCTCACACAACATGATGATCAAGGTCATGAGAGAGCAGTCTATTATATCAGTTGTACCTTAGTGGGCTATGAATTGAATTATAGCAACATAGAACGTGCCTGTCTTGCGGTAGTCTTTGCTACCCAAAAACTTCGGCACTATATGCTCAATCAACAAACAAGGTTAATTGAAAAGATTGATCCACTTAAATACCTCCTAAGTAAGGCAACTTTAACAGGCCGATTGGCTAAATGGGTTATGATACTTAGCGAGTATGACATACAGTATGTCTAGAGGAAGGCGATAAAAGGACAGGTGATTGCAGATCAGTTAGTCGATGCACCTATGAAGGCAGACCACCCTTTAGTGGTATATTTTCCTAATGAATTCCTCTTCAACATTGACATTAAAACCAAATGGAAACTGTACTTTGATGGGTCACATAGAAATCATGGTTTAGGAGCTAGTATCCTATTTGTTACACCTCAAGGTGATGTCATTCCTAATTCATTCAGGATTGCTTTCCCTTGTACCAACAATATAGCAGAATATGAAGCTTTAGTGATAGGATTGAAAATGGCAGTTCAGTGGCAGATTAAGAGTCTACATGTGTTTGGCAATTCTCAACTAGTAATCCGACAGGTAAATGATGATTACGAGACTAAGGATGAGAAGCTTGCCCCTTACAAGTGTATGGCTGATAGTTTCAAGCAATATTTTAAAGACATAACTTTTCAACAAATACCACGTATCCAGAATAGAGCTATAGATGCTATGGCAACCATGGGTTCCTTGTTGGATATTCTGAGTAATGTGCCTAAGTTCGAGTTTCTGGTTGAACAGTTGTTGGTCCCCACTTATGATATCCCCAATATTGTGATAGTGTGTACCATTGTTGGTCCTACATCTCCTTGGTATAAAGACATATTCAATTACCTCACTGACCAAACCTTACCTCAAGACTTGTCCAATAACCAATGCTGAACCTTCATCCGCAAGTCAGCTAGATACATCATCATCGGAGAAACCCTATATAGATGTACCTTAGATAATGCCCTAATGAGATGTCTCGATCCTAAAGAAGCACAAACAACTTTGTGAGTGGTGCACGAGGGTATATGTGGATCTCATTCGAGTGGTCCTACCTTAGCCCTTAAGATTATGAGACTAGGTTATTATTGGCCTACAATGAGAAAAGACTCATACATCTTTGTAAAGAAATGTAGACAATGTCAAATACATGGATACTTGATAAGAGCGCCAGTGCAGGAGCTTCATCCAATTACTTCACCATGGCCCTTCGCCCAATGGGGACTCGACCTCATAGGTAAGATACACCCTTCATCATCCAACAGTCATAAGTTCATCATCACCGCCACCGAATACTTCACCGAATGGATTGAAGCTATTCACAAGACATACATAAATGACACCCAAATATCTAAGTTTATCCTAAACTATATCATTTTTCGATATGGTGTACCCCAATCCATAATCATAGACAATGGCCGCCCATTCAAGAACCAAGAAGTATGCCATTTATGTGAAGAATTCCACATCAAAACCATTTCTCCACCTCATATTACCCACAAGGTAATGGACAAGCTGAGGCATCTAATAAAACCATTGTTAGAATCCTTAAGAAGACAACCAATGACGTTGGTTGTGACTGGCACCTACAACTTAATCATGCCTTGTGGGCTTATCGCACAAGCATCCGTACTCCCACTGGCGCCACTCCATATTCCCTCATATTCGGGTCCGAAGCTATCTTACCTATTGAGGTTGAAATACCTTCTCTGAGGGTATCCTTGAAAGTTCATATTGACGATGAAGAGTATCGTGTCTCTAGGTTACAAGAGCTAGAATTGTTGGATGAACGAAGATAGAGAGCATTAGATCATTTACAGGCATATCAGAATCATCTTCGTTGAAGCTACAATAGGAATGTTCTCAATAGACACTTTGACATTGGTGACCTGGTATTAATGGAGAATCCTAAGAACCAAGCTGAATGAGAAAAACCAGGTAATTTTGAACCTAACTAGTTGGGGCCCTATATAGTCACAAAAGCCTTTGGATCAGGAGCGTACCAACTCTCTACTCTTGTAGGAGAGTCGCTTTTGTCACCTGTCAATAGTCTGCATCTAAAGAGGTTCTACACTTAGTCTCTAAGAATCCGTGTCTTAATCTAGAAAAAAATACAAAAAAATTGTTACCTTGATGAAAACCTAGCAAACAGGCATCTTTGTAACACCAAAAAAATTGAAAAAAGAAAAAAGTAAAGAGAAATAATCCATCCAATAATGAAAATCACTTCGGTCGCGATATGGATAAGAACCATGGTGAAAACCTGGCAAACAGGCACCATGTGTAGTCGAGCTCGCTCTTCCATCTACCATCATTCCAATTGGACTTTTTCATCCTCCATCCATCATAATAAATGGTTGTCTTATCTATTCCTTGGAATGATTGACATCTAACGTCCATTCTATCACATTCCCCATTCTATCTTCCAAATGCTATTCCCAACTGGGGGGAAATCCTTGTTCTATGCCCTAACACTCTGTACATAATGATCCTTGTTCTATGCCCTAACACCATTGAAAATGTCCTAAAAAAATCCCAAAAACATCAAAACATGTCAGAAAATACCAAAATAAGAGTCAAGTCAAGTCAAGTCATGTCTAGTCAGTCATGTCAAAGAAATCATGTTAAGTCAGTTATATCCATAGTCGAACTATGTTGGCTCTGCGACTGGTACGTAGGCAAGGCCATCAATCCATGTGCCCCTGAGACATTAGGTCTGTTAGTCTAGGTTTGTCATGTATCACACACATTTAAATCATGATGCTTTGTACATTCAAAGTCATTGGTCATGTTGAACTGCGAGGTCTCTACATGTACAATGTAGGCAAGGCTAATCAATTGATGAGCTCCCAAGACAACACTAGGTCAGGCCAATAGGGTTCATTCACAATCACTATCACACAAGTTGCATATCATAGTTTAGGGTATCATTTCATGTTACACACTGTCTACATGCACACACTTTTAATTAGTCAAGAAATTAAAACAAGTCATGCATCAACAAGGCAACATCTCAAACTTTCATCAAGTCAATATCAAACATATTGTCAAAGCGATCAACCTATGTCTTAACAAGATATTTATTTCTTGTTAACATATGTCATCAATTTTTCAGTCTCATGTAGCTTGTCACATCAACGTCATCAGGCTCCAACGTCTTATATAGCTCGTGTCTTTTCTAAAACTAGGCTTTGTCATGCCTTATACATATAGTCACCAAGTCGAAACTAGACTCAATGTATTATGCGGTATGTGTCATTCTCTCACATTACGCTATATCAAACATCAAACATCAAACAATCCCACAAGATCAAGTTTTGGCGAATACATTTATTTGGCTTTATGACTTTATATCTTATTTTTGTGTTATCTTTTTATCAATTTTTGCACGATCATGTTACTAGCTTTCTCAAGGATGTCCCTTGAAGGATTTAGAGAAGCAAGGATGTCTCAAGACTCTTTTTCTTTGGTTGTTGTCTATCAACTATCTTTTTAACCATTGGTTTTTGAGTCAAGTTACTAGTTTCCTCAAGGATGTCCTATCATGGATTTAGAGGAGCAATGACATCTCATGACCCAACTTTTATTTGTCTGTTGTCTGTGGTTTGTCTTGATGCAAAATGACTGGGGCATCGTGTCCTTAGTCTGAGTTAAGATACTTCTTGTCTACGACTGTCTGATTTTCGCAGATGGATGACTTTGTACACTATGGTCTATCTCATATCATAGTGTGTACTATTCATCTGTGTCATGTCCCACCCAATGATGATAACAAGCAAGCATAACGTATTTGGCAATATATCAAAGGTTATATGTTTTTCTCAATCAATCATCCTTTATTATTTCTTACTAACATTCTGAATTCATTTTCATCCTAACATTTCTCTTTTTTGACATAAAGATAAAGTCCTGTGACACAATAAAAACATTAGATCATTTGCATTAGCATACATTTAATAAGCGTTCCACATAGTTGCATTGCATTATGACGTCATGACATAATAGGCATTTCATCATCATAACATACATAAGGTAAACATTGCATGTACATATTACCATCACATATAAGTAAGCATCATATAGATCATTGCATTCATTAACATAAGTAAGTTAAGACATGCATAACATCATTATTAAATACATAACTCATAACATATAGAAATATTCATTCATAAACATGTATATACATCATCTAGGAAACATCATCATATAGAAGTATGATATTATCCATAACATAGAACTGCAAATCATATAGAAGCCGCCAAAATCATATAGATATATCACTCAAAAATAGTGTCTCACTGTACAATGTCTGAATATAACCATAAATAAAACATGAGCTCGTAGGCTCTCTGATCAAAATACAAATGTCTACATAAATATATCCCTGTCATTGTGTCCCACTACCCCTACTATCACATGGTGAGGCAGTGGGAAAAGACTCGAAGGTGCTCTTTGCGAGGTGGAAGGCTTGTCATACGGACCTGTCCTCGGTGGTCCTACCACACCCTCAGTGCTCTATGTTCTCTGACTCCTTCCCTGTGATCTCTGAATCCGCACCTCTGAAAAGCTAGGAGCCCGTCTCTCTACCAGTACCACTGCCTCATATAAGTCCCTGTAATAAGTGGCTCTCTCTACCAATCTGACCAACTCTCGTACCATGCCATCAGATGAGGATCCATTGCAAAGGCATCTGACCTCTGTGAATTGCTTCTCTATCTCATGTCTCTGCACTATCACTTGATCTCTCTCCATAAAAGCACTATCCCTCTCCAAATGAGCACTATCCCTCTCTACATATGCACTGTCCCGTTCTGTGTAGGCATTGTCTCTCTCTAGCCTCATCACCTCAAACTCTACCATCATAAGTCTAAGTCTCTCCTCCAAAGCCTCCCTGTCACCATCCCTAGGAGAATCCTCATCCCATCTACCCTCTACTATCCGATCTCTGAGCTATCTCTCCTACTCCTCCATCGATGCATCCTCCACATCATCCTCACCGTATCCTACTAAAATACCCAAAGGGTCTAAAGCCATGTCTGCATCCAAATCCTCTGCAATATCCTCTACTCCAACATCCACTTCTACATGCTCCTCTGCAACTACCTCCACTGCAGCATGCTCACCTCCAACCTGTACATCCACTCCCCCTCCCATGTCCAACATCGGTACATCCTCTGCTACTGCCTCATGGATAGGTGATAGTGCACCTACCCGACCCCCTCTTCATCCTCTCTGACCTCACCTACCACATCTCCCATCACCGTCTCTCCCTCCAACTCTCCCCACTCTATCACCTCCACCTCTCCGCCATCCTCTAGGCCCTATGCCTCGTCTCTCAATAGGTGTCGATTGATCTGGATCCATGTAAGGAACAAGTCGATGCTCTACCCATCATGCATCATACATCGCTGTCGTACCTAGATCTACTAATCCATCTCTCCATCCCCACTGTACTGGTTGTAGTGCCTATATCTCTAGCTCTGTTGTAGCTATAGGACTCATAGGTCCCCAATACGGAACCTCTCTGGATGACCGAGCAAACTCTACTCTACCCCGAGGCTCATCCTGAACCTCGCCGAACTGTCTCAAAACTCTATCTTGTAGGTGTTGCTCAATAATGTGGACACTAGAAATAGTCCTCCCAATGAGATACTGTGTCTATCTACAGAATGGAAAACGTATATCCTCATCCACCCACTCCTCACAATCCATGTAAGGTCTCCATGTAAACTGATCAACAATATCCAATGCATGTCTCCAGTATCGTGTGTCTCCTACATGTGTCTATGTAATATGTCCTATATATCGGAACACATACGGGTGTCTCTCCTCTCTCTCTATTGTAACTAGAGGATGGAAAATAGCTATCCTCTCCAAACCCCATACCATCAGCAATGTATTCCCATAGCTCAATGACTGTGCATCTCTGTAGGCAATGTCGTGAAGATGAAAGTATAACATCCCGAGCAGACAAGGACCCCATGCATACCTCATCTCACTCTCTAACATGCCGACCAACATAGCTCCCCATCCCACTGGAAAACCATGACCTCATCTATCTGGCAACACAATACCCCCAATAAATGTACATAGAATATAGTCGATCCGATCGTATCTATCTGATAGCACTGGCCATCTAATCTCATAATGCTTGATCCTGAGCCTACTAATATCATCCACCTGATAAAACTATGCCAACTCAATCAATCCTCGCTGGGTATTGTACATGACCCGCTCTCCTCTAATCGGCAATCTTAAAATCCTGTACACATCCTCCAATGTGACAATGGCCTCCCCAGTCGGTAAATGAAACAATGATGTCTCTAAATGCCATCGCTCACAAAGTGTCATCAACATCCCCCTGTTCACCTAAATGGCAAGCATCGATAAACAGTGACGTAGACCTAGCTTCCATAGAAGTCGAATCTCTACACTCATCAAACTATCTCTCAGATCGAAAGTATATGGTCATGACTCCCACGTATAAATAGGATCTAGAACCACCTACATTTAAAACATGATGTCAAGAATTTTCAAGATTTCCTTAGAAATTTTTTTTTGAAAATTTCATCGGTCAAATGCGGCTCACTTTCACAAATGCGGTGCATATTTGCAAATGTGTTGCACAAAGCCTCACATGCGGTGCATATTACATATGTCACCTCTTTCAACCTACTGCACATGCGGTTCACTAAACCACATGCGGTGCATTTTTGCAAATGCAGTGTAGTTCATTGACCTACCTATCTACAACATATGTGTCTCATGATTGCATAGGCGGTTCACAACTAACATGTGTCTATTCCTAATGCATATGTGTTGCATAAATATACATGTGGTGCATTCTACATCACATGCATTCATTCCCTAAACTGACTAACCTAGCCTAGACGTGTTTTAGCAAATGCATCGTTTCACAGTCAGATGCGGCGAATATGATGGCATTTACGTCGTTTACAGCACACCGCATTTGCTTAATTACTTTCCACATGCCTAAAACTATGTGCAAAATTAACTTTCAAGAGTTCATTTTCGGGTACATACCGGTGGTCCAGCGTCGGCTGGCCTCCTGAACATCCAGATCCGATCACCACGATGTGAAACGTATGGAATGGGTGCCATTTTGTCAACTAGTCAGAGCAAAATCTTCTCTTTTTCTATCTCCTCTAGGTGCAAATGAATTGAATTTAGCCCTCATTCCTATTTATAGGTTGGTTAAAAATGGCATTTTTTCAGCCCTTCTCTATTGGCCGCTTAGCCTTTCAACTTCCAATGACCCGTACTCATCCGTATCAACTCCAATTTCAATTCTGTCAGCTCCATAGCCTGTCTGACTATCAAATTGACTTATCAGGAAAATTTCCTGATTTTTTTGCAACATTTCAAAAATTGTCAATTTTCCCAAAGGGGCATACCTTAACCTGATTCACGCTGGGGCACGATCAAGGCATATTTTCTTTGACACAACATCGTACCAACATTGTATCAAAGAGGGGCAAACTGTAGATACCAAAAATTGGTCTAGGCCTGCGAGTACATATTAGACATAATTTTCTATAGTCCGTTGTCATGATTAAATAATGTTTATTATTTAATTAACCTTTCTAATACATATTTCCTCTATTAATTAAATGTCCCTTTTTAATTAATTCATTAATTCATTATTAATCTTTATTCAACTTGGTTAATTAAATGAGTCATATTTATTTAATTATGTTGTGAACTAATTAATTCTTCCCCCTTTATCTATTAACTAAATAATTTATTATTTAATTACCCCTTTATCATAATTTTCCAACTATAATTCAATATCTTTGTTTAATTATTCATTTGACCCCTTTATCTATAATTAAATATTTATTATTTAATTATTTATATTATCCTTTTCAAATAGTCAAATTAAATAAATTACTTTATTTATTTAATTAAAGTCTTATTTTAGAATGTTGAATTAAATTAATATTTAATTCATATTTTAATTAATTATGTCACATTCCTTTATCATTCAATTATCTAATTGTTCACTCACCTTCTAGACCCGAGATCTATTTTTAGTTCTCTAGTTATCTCTAAATTCAACACTAGTTTATCTCTGCGAGAAGACTCTCCGTCACAACTAGTCGATTAACTAGTTCTAACCCCTATTTGTATTCAAATGCATTAGTCTTTGAGTTCTAACTTTGTCTTTTGCATACAAAGTCTATTTCTCTATTTTTGAAGATTAAATTTGGAACTTGTGTTCTAACTCACGTTCTAATTTAGTCTTTATCCTATAGTCTTTCCTGAACTCATGTTCTAACTCATGTTCTATGTGACACAGAACTCATATTGCATGACATTCATCAATCTCATCCATCGATCTCTCTTTCAATCTTAGTCGATCGTTCGAAAACCCAAAATCTATAAAATGGCTTGTCATTATCATTATTCCTCCTCCTTGAAATCATTAGTTTTGAGAAGAAACAATCTTCGATGTTTTGCAAAGATACTCAACAAAGTTATAATTGCATTCAAACACAAATATCTGAGGGCAAGAATGACAATACAACAAGATGGAGAAGGGCAATTGAGATAAATCGAGGAAGTAATCGCATATTCGGTGAGATCATTCTAGTTTTATTAGTTTAGATTAATTATGCTTACCTATATTCGTTCTTTGTTGTTTTATTTATATTAGAATTGATGTTTGTAATCTTGTGTAGCTATAGCATTAATCCAATTTGAAAATCTGAGTTACACATATAACATTCATTTTTTCAGTTTTTACATATTATCAAAAATACGGTTGTCAACTTGTCATAATATGATTACAATCATTTTTTTTTTCTTTTTCTTTTTTGCAGCTAAAAAAAGCTGAAGTGGAGTATCATTTTCAAAATCATCTGTCCCCCCTTCAATTGTTCTAAGCTCTGCTCGTGATCTTAATGTATGCTTAGTCATGTACTCACAACGTGGACGCGGCTGCAAGGGGGGGGCTACTACAATAGCAAAGAAATGTTAAATTGATATGTTTTATTATTATTGTTACACGTATTTCATTAATTAAAAGAACATCAGAGTGGTGCTCTTTACCTGAATGGGCCACATCATGTCCCTGATATTGTCTTATAGCCTCATGTTGAACATGCTAAACACCCTCTAAATCTTGATCTAGAGTTGAAACACGAAAGATTACATTAATTAATACACCAATTGCAATTAAATATGTTTAAAAGAACATTAGAGTTGTCCTCTTTACCTAATGGAGCCACATCATGTTCCTGATCATGCTCAACATGTTGATCACGCTCTACATGCTCTAAAGTTGAGACATGAAATGACAAATTGATTAATACACCAAATGCAATTAAATATGTTTAATTGTATTAATCCAAGATGTATAGCACATGAATACATCCAATACTGGGATCCACACCATGGCCTTCATTGGCAGGTTGCGCTCCACCCTCACCAGGCTGCATTCTAGTGTCATGTGTAGTATTATCATTGCTTATCTGCTTAAAAAAAATAGGCACATTATTATGGTAGAAATGAATATTGAATAGATTGCACAAGTATTCATTTTGAAATAAATTTTATTGAGTTTATTTACCTGTGTGTTGGATGCAGTGGAAGATTTTGTTTGCCCAGTCAAGACTCTTAGCTATTCAGTCAAGGCTCCATAGCCTTGGTGGAAGGCAATCTTCAGGTTCTTTTCTGTAGGCACTCTGTTGAAATCAAAGCCTTGCATTTTTGCATGCGATCATGAATTTTGCTTCTATGGTGTGATAAAACTAAAATTGTTTGCAATTTATTATTTGGATGCAATATTTCATTTATTGATACTTACAAATCATGCGGCTATTTTCATATAACCACTAGAGCCAAGTTTGTGCTGCCCATGTTTTTCTAGTCTTGCCTTTGTTGCCTTCAATGTGTCAGGAAGCCTATGAAAAAAATGAAATACGTTAGATTATGTAAAAAGAAAGAATAATCAGTATATAACTAAATTGTTGATAGTATCACATACCTTGCTTGGCTCGGTGGTGTCTTTCCTTCCTTCTTTTCAGCCTTCTCCTTTCCATCCAACACCAAGTCCTTCCACTCCCTTTCCGGAATCATGGGGGGACGCTCGTACTTTTTGTTCTTCTCTAAATGTGACCTATATTGGTCCCTCACATACTTTAGATAGCTACCAGCTTTCTTAAGGACCTTTGTTCGGTTGAATGTTTTATCACTGAACAACACAACTAAACGGTTAATGAGCTCATCTTTTAAATCTTTATTTTGGGCATTCCACCATGTACGTATGGTGGGCCCGAAGAGCTCCAATGTAATATCACTTAGATTTTTATAAAAAAACATCATTTCCTGCGAAATGATCATGGGATCATTAGTCTATAAAGAGTGATCAATAAGTAAATTTCAATTGGATTATATATAATAATAATTAAAACATTTTAAAGTACCTGGGAACTTCTCTATCTTTATGGGAAGGAAATCCTCGGTCACCACAAATGTGACCGACAATGTTCCCGTACTAGTAATATGGGAAGATCTAGGAAATGTTGCTAAAATATCATCTAGGAAATGCTGCTAAAACATCACCAGTACTAGCGGCCTCTGTATCCACAGGTACTGACACATGTGGTGGCATGTGTTCGCTGCCAGACGGTGGACTATCGAATGCCTGCATGGTATGTGTTTTTGACATTTCAGTCGACAATATAGGCATGAATTATGGGGCTGGATAAAGTGTTGTATGCGCAAGAAGATCAGGATTGACACTTGTACCATCCCCTACTTCCCGGGAAACACTTGCAGTACCTTGATCATGGCCAATAGCATGATGAGGACACAAATAATCCTATAAAAACAACACATATTTTAGTTCATGACATAAAAGAGTACAAAATATAAAACCTTGAATGAATTTATGTTATAATTAAAGATCTCATGACAGCTTACTTGCAAGTTTTGTGCTCTCTCAGACAATAGTTTAACCCTTTCTCTTATCTCATCTATTTGAGGCACTACAAATACCAACTTAAGGATTTCTTGATTGCATTTTTTTGGGCCTTCCTCATCATATCCGTAGGGTTTATGGAAAATGCGATGTCATCATCGCATAATAGTGACTCCACCTCCATATGGATGTTCTCCTATACTGTTGGTGCCTTTCCTTGATCAACCGACTGCAACAAGAATATTAAAAACATTATCGAAATTAACCCAATCAACTCATGAAAAAAATATAATAACAAAAAATTTTGCTTGTATCTAATTTGTACAATTATAATGAGGTAAACTTGTCGGATAGAAGTGCCTGAAGATGGATCATGATCTACGCTCTAGGCCAGAGCCTTCCTTGTATGATCAATGTCCCGCTATGACAAAAATTATATAAAAAACATTACTGAAATGAAACCAATAGACTTACAAAAAAAAAAAATAGTAATAAAATGGTTTATTGGAGTCATTAATTGGAGGTTGGGTAAAATGGTATATAGTACATACCACCTCCATAGTAATTGTCTTTGTATCTAAGTGATTCAAATTGTAATCAATTAGCAACTCTTCCCCTGTAGTTATTGATTTTATCGTACATACAAATACACGATTTCCCTCTCGCGCCTCGAATATACAATTGGGTTGCTTATATGTTGACCCAGGTCATGTACTATTTATAAACCCTGCAATATTCCTTGATTCTTTTGGCCTCCCATCAATGTACCTAGCCACTCCTTTATTTTGATCCTTATCTTTTAGTTGTATATAATTTGGTGATAGTGCATACCTACGCATACTTTGTGTATATCGAACCAGCTGCATCCAATCTTTGTAACTTTAACAAGGTCCAACATACTCCATCAACTCAGTAACGTTGTCGTAACAGACCTTTATGTCGTCCATGCAAAATAGGCCCAAACCATGTAATGATGATGGTGCTATACGATATATCCTCTTGTTGACACAAAGATCAGTGTTTATTGGAGGAAGTTCCTTGGGTACCCATTATTTCCGTAGATGTTTGTACCTCAAGGGCACCTCAATGTCACCTATGCTCTCATCATCATAAGAACATGACCCCCCTTCAGCAAGAAAAAATTCCATGTGTTTACGGAATTTTCTTCTAATATTTTGACCTCTAGTTGGTCTCCCTCTTTTAGACCTACTACATGTCTCACTTTCCTCTTCTCTTCCTGAATTTCCCTCGCTCGAGGAAGACAAATCTGACAAATACCTATTTGGTGGTACATGCACTCATAAGGATGTTGGATGAAGTTCTTTCATGGTGATGTGATCCAAAGGTGACATTATGATTAATCTATCATTTCATCGCTAGAATTTGACAGGTTATAAGGTAATCAAGTCTTGATAGATTGCAAGTTATTGTTACTACCATCCAAATGTGTCCATCACAAATCAAATCTACTTAACGTTTTAACTCCCAAACTTTATAACAAGTGTTAAATGTGACTATGGTTCACTAGTTACACAACCAAGGTGTCAAATGTATTCTCTAATTGTAATCAAAGGACTTTTTCTCTTCATTCAAGTAAATAAACTTGAAGGGAAACACCACCAAGTGGTTTATTGGACACCTACATGACTAAAAATAGCAAAAAATTTACATTTATTTTCCATATGTCTAAGTGGTTAACGGGGAGGGACTGTGTACTAGGCTTGGTAAAGTCATCATAAGTTTATCAATGTTCTAATTCTCTATGACAAGGTTTCAACATCTTAAAATAGTGAAAGTTAGTGCTCATAGTCATTTGAAACAACAACATTTTGATTATGTATGATGGTAGGACTTGATAACTTAAAAGAATTGGCTACCCAACAAACTTAAAGTTAAAATAAACTTTTTCAGTTTAAGGGGTTAGCACTTTCTTTCATCTTTGCATATTGGTTTGATGCTTCAAATGATGCATTTTTTATCCTTCTATCATATTGTATTCCCATCCCATTGCAATTGTTGGAGGAGTTGATACAAAAATTTCATATCATATACCACATTTTTGAAGCAATTTTCTATGTTTTAACAATTGTTTTGAAGTTATTTTGTGTTGTATGGATCCATACAAACTTGAAATGCTTTGAGATCATTGGTGTAGATAAATATATGTGTTCCCTTTCATTTGCATTTGTTTTGAAGTTCTCAATCACTGTTTTGTGGGATTAAACAATCAAATACAGGGACTGCCCTATTATGCCTATGTAAGGGTTTGAGGGCTAAATAGAAATGACATCCACCAATCCACCCACTTTCTTGGAATTGTAACTCATTGGATTGGTGTGCATCATGGTGTATTTGATGGAGTTTCAAATCTTGTTCTTTGAATTCCATTTATGTTTTTCCCTTGTCGTGGCTTGTTACATTGTTTGGGAGGAACCTAAGGTTGGGTTTTACCTTGGCTTTCATAAAAATCCTAATGTTTCATGTAAAACCTTGGGTGAGATATATTCAGTTGTTACCTTTTTGGAGTGAGTATTAAAATGACTTATGTCTCATTGTTTCATCTAGGTCGGGCCCCTTTTTATAAATTGAGTTAAATATTTTGCCTAACTTTATTACTTGCTAAGTTTAGGTTGGCCCATGCCCTATGTTACTAATATTAGCCCAAACCTAAGGGGATGGTTAATAATCAAAAGAGCTTTTGAAACCTCAACTATAGAAGCTACAAACTTGACTGTAAATGTGGCCAAATTGGCCCAAAAGATAGTTGAAAGAGAAGAAGCTAAGAAGAAAAGTTTGATGGAGAAATATAATACCATTATTGGAGAGTATAGTAGAATGCAGCAAAGAAATGTTGAGCTGCAAACTAAGGTAGACAGGTTGAAGTACAAACATTTGGGGGAGTCTTCTAGTGCTTCTGGTACCCTGGCCATACGTTCTACATCAAGATCAATACCTCCAACTTCTCCAATTGTTTCTACTCCTAGGTCCTCCATCCAGACTCCTGCTCGTATTCCTTCATTAGATCCAGTTGAAGAGGAGGTTGAGTATTTTGTAGATCCCACGAAATAGAAAATTCTTAATAATATTAGAGAGCTACAGGCAGCTCTAAAAGCAAGTGAGAAGGGAGCAATTGCCAACAAAAATGAAGTTGTAGACAGTTTTTAGGCATTTGAACTAGGGAGTTGATGGTATATTACCATTAGTTTATTCTTTATATTCTTTATTCTTAGATTCAATAAGAAACTCTACTAGGGATCAGGAATTAGTTTTTTCTTTAGTTGAGAAGTGGATCCCTAGGGCCAATGACCTAGATGTTATGTATAAGGCCTCTAGATTCGATGCAGACAACAGGCCCCAATCATTAAGGCCTACTTAAGTTTTTGTAAAATCACTACAAGGTTTTCAAGCCTTACCTGATGATTTGAGTAGGAAGATTAAGGAACTGGTAAAGAATTTTGATGATTGGAGTGGCACGTCTTTACCAGATTTATAGGGACTGCCCTGTTTTGCCTATGTAAGGGTTTGAGGGGTAAATAGAAATGACATCCACCAATCCACCCACTGTCTTGGAACTATAACTCATTGGATTGGTTTGCATCAAGGTATGATATAGGTTCATTGCATTTAGGGGTCTTTTAAAGCAAGAAACTTGGCATTGAATTGATGCCCTAGGGCTGACAGGGGCAATTTTCTTGTGAATTTGTGGTTGTTAAATCAGGGTTTATGAATTTGATGGATATCTTGGTAGAGTCATGATGACACTATTTGATGGTCCAATCTCTACTTCGAAACAAAAATATCTCTAACAACTCTAAGAGCTATAATGGGATGGCATTAAAGGAATCTTCATAAGAAGGATCTTCTAATGAAGGAACTTTGAATTAAGGTCTTCATTTGAAGGTCCTTCATGCCAAGGTTCATTTTATAAATCATTTTGGACATGAAATATTTAAAATAAAAAATACATTCATTTGAAATTCTTGACATGGCATCATTTTTGAATGAAGGTTCTTCGTTCAAAGGACATGACAACATCACCTTCAAATGAAGGTTCTTCATTAACTAGTATTTTGTAATTTTGAATGTGTGATAATAATTTAGGGTTGAAAATAAATCCATTTGAGAGTTTTATAAATGAAAGGACATTTGATGCAATGAATATGCCTTGTCAAACTTTTAACTTAATATTAAGGGCATCATGAGTAGTTTGTTGGGCCCATTCAACAATCTCCGATGCAAGGGTTGAATTGTCTAGAATGTATCTACTATCAAGAAATCCAATTTGTTTACCTCTAAGACTATATATCAAGCAATAGGTTTAATTGTGATGGTAATAATATTGACAAGGATTTTGTAATCTAGGTGTTGATAAGCATAATTGGCCACCATCCTAGGAAAGATTCTTCATTCTCAATTTTAGGTGTTAAAATTTAACAATACGTCGATTGATGAAAGAGCCCAAAGAGCATTTCCCAATGTTATCCAAGTACACATAGCACTGGTCTTCTCTTATACGATTGGACATGATTTCAAGAACTTAGCTAGGAATTATTCATTTAACCTAAGGTTTTCTCCTAATGCCATCATTGGAAAAGTATGATCAAATTCTTCTATTATGAAGAATTGGTCTATGTGCCTCTAGTAATCACTATAAAAATGTGAAATACTAAGCTATTTTATTTTTTCTGTCTTATCTTATACCATTTTACAAGAATGGGGTAGCCAATGTATGAGAAGATCTTTGGAAACTAGGCATGAAAATTTCAGGTTAAAGAGAATGGGGGTGCAAAACTTACAGTACTCATTGTCCCTTGGCCATCGATTTTCCCTGAGTGCCCTCAACCTCGTCCTTGGTGCTGGTATTGACCTTGTTCTAGCTCCAAACTCTTTGTTGGCGTTGGTATTGAACTTTTTTTCACTCCTCCAAACTCTTCCTCAGCTCTGGTATTGACCTTTCACTTGTCCAATTTGACGAGCTACAACCTGGTTTAGTTAGGTTTTAGAGTATGTTAATTAAATTTAAAATTATGGCACCATTGAGAGTAGTGAATATAAAGAAAGCAAAGCCTATTATGGTTCCATTTAGAGTAGTGAATATAAAGTAATCCAAGCCTATTATAGTCATGAGGGAAATAATAAAACTCCTAGGATACTTTGTGAAACCATTTTCCTTGGTTAAAGGGAGGCCATAAAATATACCTTTGGATTTTTTCAATCTTTAAATATGAGGATTTGCAAGGTTCTTAGCAACATGAGTAATGGAAATGTGTGCAACAAGAATTTTTGAACACACATGGAATCTCCTTACCAAAGAAAGGGGCTTCATAATTTAGTATGATAATTTTTCTCAGCTCTAGAAATGATGTGTTTCCTTAAAGAGGAAGGAGAAACCTAAAAGGTAAAAGAGATGCTTAGGAATCTCAACACTTGCTAATGATCAACCCCCTTCTATCCATAGGAATTGAACCAATTGGGCTTGGCTAAGAATGATTTCCTATAACATTGAGTTTTATGTCACTATATATTTGACCTTAAAGCTTTCCAGAAACAATCTAGGAATTGAATATCCTAAATAATGTCACGTTTGTCCTCCAAGAGAGTGAGAAAGGAGTCATTAGAAAAATGACCATTGAATAGTTGGGCTAGTGATGGCAATTTTGATAGTGAGATGGGTGGTCATAGAGGTGGCCTACAAGCTATATTTGGAAAAAAAGAAGGATAGAAGCCATTGATTGGATTAGTGAATATTGACATTGGTGTTTCCTTGTCCAACAAAGGGTCACTATGAGAAATGGTGTTGATTTGGCATTGGCATTTACTCTTTTCTTCTAAAAAAAATGGTGATAGGCTAGATGTGTCTAATAATAGAAATATTCTCCCCTTCCTCCCATGAAAACTTTTATGGGAGAAGGAATACATGATACTTTGAATTGTAATGAAGAGTCAATGCAAAATAAACTACTCCCTCTACTATCATACATGTTTTTCGGTTTATTCTTTCATTCTTCACACTTGGAAAATTGCTCATTTGGAAATAGATTAAACAAGTGGAAAAACTTGGGCATGCATATGAGCTTATGAATTGGAACCTAAAGGGTATTTCATCAAAGGAAGATTTCCCATTTATAACACTTTGTTGTTGAGGTGACTTTAATAATACTATGGCTCGTTGCACCATAGAATTTGTTAGAGGTTTCCTAATATGACATATCTATATGATCCTTGCTTAATTAGTTGTTGGCTTTTATCTTTTCCTTTTTCTATTAATGACTTATTATATTATTGCATAGATGATATTTTTAATGTCATTGGGCCATATCAGTCTATACGAAGTTGCTTTACTTCTCAAAGTATTATCAATAACCTTAATAATGAAAATAATGAAATTGGCATTTAATGGGTGCTTGGGGAAGGGTATTGAGTTGTAGCCTAGTGATAATTTTTGGTGTCTATATATCATATTGCTTTGGCTCAAGAGGGGTATTGTTATCCCTTGTGATTATGTTTGAGGAAGTCTTCAAATGGATGCTATTTCCTTCAACCAAATTGACGTCATTAAATAGTCTTATTATGAACCCCTTGTAGGTTGCTTGGATAATGTTAGTATTGGTAATTTTGGTCCTTCTAATTATTATGCCCAAGCTTCCATAAATATGCATTTACTTAAAAATAATGATATAGTCACTTCAATCAAGTCACTTATGGTTGGGAGGTTTCTCCATGGTATGATCATATGAACAGGCTAGTTTTGCATGATAGTGAATAAGCCTCAAATTTTTGTGATTCTCTTAGGTGAATGCTTGTGTTTTCTTCCTACTAAGTTCCAAATGTATATTTCTTAGTTTAATATTTTTTGCAAGGGTTTAGATACTATAGGGGATATATGATGCCACACTAAACTCACATCCCCTAAGGAGGTGAGAAATAATGCCATGCTATGACATTTTTTAAGAGGGTAGAATTTCTCCCTACTTTGAGTCCCTATGTTGCTCTGGTCAAGTCCTTTCAAAATAATTTGCTGCTTCATAAAAGGATAAAAAGGTTATTGTGGGCGGTGTTAGATTTCTTGTTTCAAAGGAAACCATCAACCAAATTTGGAAACCATCAACCAAAATTTGAAAAGGGGAGAACTCATCGAATTATAGAATGGTTTTGAATGATGAGTTTAGTAGAGTGCCAATTAAGTACTTCAGTGTTGAAGGTAGTTTTAAATGTGTTTTTCATTACCATTTCTCGCATGACCATCTTAAACATAATAAGATTGCTTGTTTTCCTTATTTTGTCCTAAGTTCTCTTAAGTGTTTAGGTAAGGAGGTCTTAACGGATAAATTTTTGATGCCTCTACATGAGGGGTTAATTTTCAAACTCCATAAGTCCACCTTGATATGTTCTCTTAGAATTCTGTTAGCTCTCTTATTTCAAAGTCTAATCTATTCCCTACCCCTATTCTTATCAAAGCTAAAGGTGGGAATCTTAGTGATTTGCATGATCCCTCTCCTCCTAAGGGTAAGAGAAAACCTATCAAACATTCCTCATTCCTTTTCAAGCAAAAAATTACATTTCATGATGTGCCTAGTAAAGTGGTGGAGGGAAATCTTGAGCTTGGTAAAGTTGTGGCTGATTATGATGACTTAGGTTGCCCTAATCTTTTTTCCATTGGTTCTCTATTGAAAGTTTCCTCTCATATCCATGTGGAAATTCCTAGTGATGTTGACATCTCCAAGACTAAGAGTAAAAACCCTAAATTTTATTCCTCACTTGTGGGAAACAATGACTAAGGTTCTTATTGTTGCTATTGTTAATAATAAGATTGCTATAGGAAAACATTTTAAGGGGAACCTTGTAAGAAGATCTAATAGGTTGGTGGCCATAATTTCTACTACCCCTAGCACTACACCTAATGTAGAATTAGTTGTTTCTAATTAAAAATAAAGGCTTTGTTGATCACAAGGACAATGACTGCATCAATAGTGGGAACAAAGAGTTCAATCACTCTCAAGACTTCATGTAAGAGGAAGATGTTTCTCTTTCCAATGATTTTGGTGTCAACCTTTTTCAGAAATGAATTTTCTTTATGTCACTAAGTCTTCTAACATAGGGGATGATTGAGAGGCTGAAAATGATGTGAATTTAGTCCCTAGAAATGATATGGTGGCCATGGATGATGTCAAGGGTAAAGGAATTTAGGTGGACAATAAGTTTGATCTTGTGCATTTATGTTCTCATTCTGGCCATAACACCAATTCTCTTAATTATTTAGAGAAAATTCGAGAAACTTTGGAGGAAAGAGTCAATAATGTGCTTAATTTTAGTAATAAGGTGATCCATAGGTTACTTCTATGCTTCTACTCCAGAATGTTGTGTGGGAGTTCTAGAAAAGAAGATTCAAGGGTAATCTTGATAGTCTTGTTTTAAAGAAGGATAGAAAGAAATACCCTAAGGATGATATTTTTTCTTTCCTTTTTGAATATTGGGGATATGTGACTCCCCAAAAGACATGCTACAACTTGTAGTTTTTTCTTGTTGTTTGTTAGTTATTTATGCACTATTTTTCTTTGTTCTTCTATTAATTATTTATAGTTAGTTATTTTTTGGTTTTTCTTTTCATATCCTCTGGGCTTGATATGTAATAGGGTTGGGACCTTGGTTTCCCAATTTATATATAAAAAATAACCAAGTCAATTTATCTTTTGCAATTATTGTGATAAAGTGAGGATTTGGCATAGTTTAATAAGACACCTCACTATTTATTGCTAAATCTGTTGTATTTGCTTAAGATATCTTAGAAATAATTTATCCATGTGTAACACAATAGTTTACAAATATGGATAGTGATTCCTAGGTTAACTTAAATTTTCACTTGGAATCAGAAGTAGACCTTTAAGAATTAAATTTGGAATCTAATAGACTATGTCAAGGCTTCATTAATGACATCAAAGATAAGTATATTCCTTTTAAACTACCTTATAAGCTAAAATAAAGTGGCCACCATCGACAATCGTGTTCATTCATAGTAGTCAGGATTGTGGGGAACGGTTAGGATCAACTGATGGATGATCAATGGTCATTAAAAAATTGTTCCGACATCTAGCTCCCTCGATGACATGTCTGGGAACTAACCCATGTTGGCCCTGTCACTGCATTCATAGGGTTAAGGACGTTGGGTTCACCACAAAACCCCTCACTTCATAGCCAGGGAAAAATGAGATTTCCTTACTCCTAAGACTATGATGAACACCTAAGTCACTATGGGACTTGAGGTGGGAGCTACTTCTTTCCGCTCCTAGAAGGAAGAGTACTGGAACACCCTTTCCATTTGGTGTTCTGCTATGGACTCTTGGTGCAACCCGGTTGCATCCCTATTGTGCTCCTTTCCTTGAACAAGCATACCTCCCTATATAAGTTATTAGTCCAAATACTAGACATCGGTAGGATGACACCATACTCTGGGTTGACTCCCCCATTTCTGACTTCTCATCACCAGTAATAACCCATAGGGACCTTCAACCCTTGATTTGTAGACTCTTCCTAGCCTGGCTAACATATTGATGAGTCCAACTCACCTTGTAGAGTTGCCTTACCCTTGCAACCTACCTTAACTTGCCATGACTTGGCATGACTCAACACTTCTTTATGCTCCATGCTACTATGCCCATGCTACCCCGGGTAACTCGTCTTCAAAATTAGAACCTTGTTGTCCCAACTCGCCCTAAGATTCAAAAAAGAAAAAAGCAAAGAAAAATACACCTCAAAAATCATAAATCTTAGCGTATATTATGTAGATTATATATAAGGTATATAAGCTAGTTAAATCATCAAAATATTGTTAAATCATTATAATTTTGTTAAATCATTACTTATATTACAAATGAAAACTACTTTCAAATTCTTCGTTCACTGAAGCATTGGTTCTTGCATTTGTTCTTAACATAAGCAACATCCAATCATCGATTGTGGGATTGACATCCTTAATGTTTGTTAGTCGAATTTGACGAAATATTTGTTGTTCTTCATTTTTTCCATCTTGTCGAAAAACACAACTTAATGTAATGACCATTTTGAATTCTTCCCATAGTAGCTTTTCTCACCTTTTGCTTTCATATGGAGCCATGTCATTTACTGGAGGTAATTGTGCCAAGTCTCCAACTAAACTTTCAGTAGATATGCCTAAATATAAAATATTTAATTAAATTGATAAGTATGAATTTGTATAGAGGAACTATAATAGAATTGAATAAAAAATATTGTAATGTAAAGTTATCAAAGTTTGCAATTTCAATCCAAAACTCACCTCCAAAACTTTGGTTACTATTTTTTGGGAATGCTTGTCGAAGCCTGGAATCTATGTTTTCAAGCAACCTCTCCCCAAAGAAATTCATTTCATCTATCAATATGTATCTAACATGTTATATTTCTTCTTGGAAAGTTGTAAGTCTTGTCCCTTCTAGTTCATTGAAATCTCTTATTGGAATTCTTTGCTTTGAATGAATGGTTGAAGCACCAATGTTGAATGTTGCAACTCCAGTAGGCGTGAATAGAAGTAGAGGAGATTGTTTGGGAGAAGAATTTTTTTCTAGTGCTAGGTTATGTGTTAGGTTATATAAGGTTAGGTTACATAGTGTTTGAGCCTAGCCTCAAACACTACAATTAGGGTGGGGTTAGGCTATGTGTTTTCTTTAGGGTTAGGTTTGGGATTAGGTTTATGGTTATGGTTAGAGTTTAGGGTAATCTCTAAATTTAAGTTTAAGTCTTAGTTGGTTATTTTCCCACAAAAGGAAATTAGATCCATTTTTTCTCATGTTCATTATAGCCAACTATGGCTTAATCTTAAATTTAGACCTTTTCTTGAAACCTAACATCATATCCCTAATCTAACCATAACCCTAACCCTAATCATAAGATTGACTCATACCCTGACCTTAACCCTAGCCCTATCAATAAACCTAATCCTAACCCTTACTTGGAAACTAAACCATCATTTTCTAATTAATGTAACACTGACCATAACTTTAACCCTAACACTATTTCTCAAAACCATTATCTTAACCATAACCCAAATCCTTTTTATCACAACCCTAAACAAAAACATAACTCTAACCCTAAACCCTAAACCATGATCTTAATTGTAACCCTAAACATAAACACAACCCTAACCCTAAACCCTAAACCATGATCCTAATTCTAATCTAACCCTAACACTAACCTTAACTTACACCCTAACCTTAACCCTAATTGTAACCCTAAACTAAAGACAAATGCTACACCCTAAACTATAATCCAAATCTTAAACCTAGCCCTAACCCTAATCATAACCTAACCCTTTTTCTCAAAACCTTAACCTTGACCCTAACCCTCACCTTTATCCTATCTTTATAACCCTAACCACAACCAAAACTCTAACCCCAACCCTAACCCTAATTACCTATCCCTAAATATTTTTTATTTTATTAATTAGTTGCATTCACTCTAATAACCCTAAACCTATCCATAAACCTAACCCTAGCCCTATTTCTGGCCCTAATCCTAACCCCAACTCTAAGACAAATATAAAAACAACCCTTAATCATAACAATAACCCTAAAACTTAATTCTAAATATAACCCTAATACTATAATACCTAATTGTAATCCTAAACCCTAACCCTATTTTCATATCTAATCCCAACCATAACCAAAACTCTAAATCTAACCCCAACCATAAAACATAAACCCTAATCTAACCCTAATCCTAACATTATTTTTCCTAACCCTAACCCTAACTCTAAACCTAACACTAACCCGAACACTTAATCCTAACCCTAATTAAATACCCAATCATAACCCTAAATTGTAACATGATCCTTTGAATTGGATACTACATAAAAATTTATGTGTTACAATCATTGCTTCCATTGTTGTCATTTTTACATTAGGTCGATGCATATATTTTTAAAATCAACAAAATCTTGTAATGTCTTGCCAAAATTAATATTATTAATTGTAATATCAAACTTATAAACATGTATGCAAAATAAGAACATAAATAAGAAATATATGGTAATAGTTTCTTCAAAAAACAAAGTGATGTGGACTACAAGGACTATAAGATGTCCACAAAAAAGATCTACATCAAAAATATTGTAGGGAAATTCAAGAAAATACAATTGGTAGATGCAAAGCCAAATAAATGTGAAATTGTGTACTATAATGATTTTAGAATATACAAATAATGGATTTTTTGAAAAGGTTTTAGAAACTTTTAAACAAATGCAATTGGTAGATGCAAACAAAAATTCCACAACCTTCACCAAAATCCTTATTGGTTTCCTTAATATGGGAGATTTGGAACAAGGTATAGACATCCATCAAAGCATAATATGAAGATGATTTTTTTCAAATTTTGTGATTGTAGATGCCCTTTTCAAATTTATACAGAATGTGGAAGGATAGAAAAAGCTTGTGAACTATTTGACAAAAATTCTCAAAGAATTGTAATCTCTCAATTTATTTTATTGTCTATTTTGTTATACCCCATGTCCAAAATTGGGTATAACACAATAGACACTAAAATAAATTGATAGATTGTTAGGAGGGCAGTGATGAGACTTTTCTACTTAGAGTGTATTCCATGAGATTACAATTATTCGAGGAATTGTGTCAAATAGTTCATGAGCTTTGTCTATCCTCTGACATTTTGCATAGATTTCAAAAGGGCATCTACAACCACAAGATTTGAGAAAAATCATCTTCATATTATGTTTTCCTTATGATTGGTTGACTCTTATACTAAATCTGAGTGTTGTTTGTGTTTTGACAAGAGTAGATTAATATTTTTTTAATTTTTTATATGAAGATCAAAATTACATGCACATAGAATGAACCATAGTTTAGTGACAACACTTGGTCTCTTCAAAATAATCAGAGTAGATTAGGGAGAGGAAGGAATGCACACCAAACTACAAAATAGGGGTAGTTGTGGCTTTGTTAGTTTTCTTTATATACTTTACTTGTTTCCTATAGGGATAATTATTTAATCACTATACAAATGAAAGATGATTGATTATCTACTGAATATTGTTTTGTGTGTTTTCAAATAGAAGATATCTATGTTGGAAAACAAGGATAGACAACTGAGAGGGGGGGTGAATCAGTTGTTACAAAATTGAAACTTATTTAACCTTATTAACCTTTAATCTCATATTTGATAATTAACAGTGAAAACATGAATCAACAACACATCAGAAACACACATAACACCAAGATTTTTGTGTACAAACCCTGTTAGGGGAAAACCCACGGTGGAGGTTAATCCACAATTTATACCCTGTTAAAAGTATAAAAGAAATGAATAAGGAATGCACATGCATTCAGGAACACTGCCTAGAGCTCACTACTCAAAGAGAAGGCTCACTGCCTTACATAAGATAATCAAATTAAATCCATCTGATGAGGTTGAACTGAGAAATTAGCTTCTTCAAAAGCCTGGTGACAGTTTCAATTAGGCACATAAATACTTCTTCATACTTTGCCTAAACTTCTTCACACTCTGCTCTGCATTCGAATGATCTAATCTTTATTCACACATATCTCACATACACTTCACATACATTATCTCTAAATGAATAAAACAATCGCTCATATATATCCACTTCATAAATTTACATTAACAACTCTGTTGGCCAAAAAAAAAAAAATTGAATACAAACTGTCGAACCAATTCATGAAAAAATCTCAATGCGCACCAACCTAAAGCAACATCCTTGACCATTGCAAGCATTCAAAAATTAATCCACAAGGATCTACAACATGCTACCACCATCATGTCAACCAAGAACATGAAAACTAGAACATGCAAAGGAAAAATATTTGATCATGAGCACACTGATCAATGTGGACGTACCACAATGATAGAGTATGAGATCAAGAAATGTCAATGAACATCTCAAGAGCATACACAACAATTCAATTCACCATAATTACATTCTCTTCTTTCAGAAACACTGACTATAACAACAAAATAACTGTAGGAACACAAAAACTCATAACTCGCTCCAATCTTGATGCACACCTCCAAAAATTCTAGAGGATATACTAGATAGGCTCAGAAACAAACCCTTTAATACATGACTTCATAAAACCAATGTACAAAAATTTTCACCACTCTAATCTTCACATCTTCGTAGACTATCTGCAACATATTTATTCTAATTTTCTCAATATCCTCGACATATACAACCTTTAAGACATTAATGCTAATAGTGTTGACATCAATGACAGCCACATATCATGAGCAACACAACCACAACATCCAACAATCTACATCTCTATAAAAATTGGTATTATCCTATTTATAGCATTTCCTTAGCTTTTTATACTAAAAAATTCAAGGTAGAGGGTAACATGATTCTTTGAATTGGATACTACATAAAAATTTATGTGTTATAGTCATTGCTTCCATTTTTTGCATTTTCACATTAGGATGCATATTTTTTACAATCAATTGTCTTTTAATGTCTTGCCAAAATTAATATTATTAATAATTTCAAACTTTTATAAACATGTATGGAAAATAAGTACATAAATAAGAAATATATTGTAATAGTTTCTTCAACAAAGGATAAAACAATCATGTGGACCGTACAAGGATTGTGGTGGGACTTAAAATTTACTACTTGTGTGGTATTACTAAGGGAGATCAATGATAATCCTTCCTCATGGATCTCACACAATCAGATTAAAGGCCCCTAAGGGTACTGCGAGGTCTGCAAAGAGGCGACACGTGGCATGGTTCTTGAAGCGACAAGGCTAGGTGGGACCCGCTATCTAGTTGCAACCTCTTGTTTTCTTGGGTTGTGATTGGGCATGGTTCTCCTAGGGCACTGATATGGATTTTCAAACAATTGTTGACTCAATCTGAGTCATCTGACTTGCCATGTTCAATCCGCATGAATGGTTCAATTTTTCTTGGGTTCCTGTTCATCTGCGTTGGGAGTTCTTGCTCTCTACAAGTTGTTCTCATTAATGGTGTGGGTTTTTTCAGTGGATCCTCGCCTGATTTTCTTGCATGCGAACACTATTCTCCTGATAAATGCAATGATGGGTTGTATGCCATACCTTCACAAGCCAGGAATGATTTGTGGTGGCTACATCAGCCACTAAAATGCTCAAATGCTCATGCTACATTTGAGCAATTAATATTTTCGCACCAATTAACTCTATAAATGCTCATTGTCTTATCTGGTATTATCATCGCATTTTGAGTTGTCTTGTTTGCAGGTGGTCAAGTCTCTCCTCTATTTTGTGAGGTGTTCTTTGCAATGGTCCATTTGACTATGCACAGAATGACCAGACTCAAGGTGAGAAATTTGCAACCTAACAGGGTACAACCTGTCCTTAGAAAGCCCGAGGTTGTCCATGATGCTAATTTTAAAGGGATGGGGAGCTCCAAGTCCCCACTAGTGTTGTCTTCAGGTTCTGACAGTGATGGGTCCGAAACTAACTTGGACTACCAACGTTACTTGGCATCCATGACCGAGCTGTTGGGGGTCAATGAAGAGCCCCTCGTAGTTGCCCTAATAACTGGGATGGCGTTGTGCCATGCTACCAGATCATGTGTTAAAGCTGATAAAAGGAAGTTGGCCTCGCTTCTTACTAAAGTGAGGACCAGGAGCGATTGCCTCTACTGGGGCCATGTGTCTTGCAAGTAGTTGCAGTTGTTGGGTGTGTTACTTTTGGGTGGTGTGGTTATGTGGATGTACACGTGCCTGCCATGCTCTTTTTTCTTTAGCTCTGGTTTGTTACAATGGTATAACTGTTTTGATTCCTCAAACTGATTATGGTTTTTTCTAATGGTGAGGAATGTCAATTTGAATTTCATTCTAAATGAAATTCAATTTTGGAATGAACAATGTAGTCTATTGCTTTGTTGCTCTCCTGTCCTATAAAGGAGATTTGACGGCTCATTGTTAAGGGTTGTTTATTTTGGGTTTGAAGGCTTAGAATAGGTACAGTTAGTGGTAATGCAGGATTTTGAAGGTATTATGTAGGAAATCTTGCTGGGTTGGGAATAGTATAAAATAAGTATACTATGCTTTTGTAATTATTGATATCAAAAGAAATCTAAAATAATTAAGACATTTTTCTCTCTTGTGTATGGGCCATGGATTATGAATGGATTTATTAAGGGTTTGTTCATTTAGTTTCAATGGTGTAGTTGAAAGTGTAATTTGTTCTCTTTCTTTGACTTAATGAGTTAATCAAATGCTTGAACGCAAATTGCATGTTTATAGTTTTATGCTTAGGATTCACTAAGGAGTATTGTTTAATATACTGACAAATCTCATGGTAGCAAAGCACTATGGTGATAAGTTCAATTTCATTTGAATTACATTTTATATGACTCCCACCCAATGGATGAGGCACTGGATAGTATTGGTAAATTCCTTTCAGGTATAGGACTGTGACTCTAAGCACGGTGATTCAATACCCAAAAATTTTAACAAATATCAACTGCTATCACTTTTTGGGATATAGATCTTATGATAATTTTTAGTCTCCTTGCTTTGGGATATCTATTATTATTCTTTGGTTTTGCCACAACCAGGGTAATGACTATCTATCAGTGTTAGTGGGGACTACATCTGTAAGAAGAAGTGTTCTCACCAATCATGAAACATTCTTATGAACACACTTGGGTTTACCCACCTTGGTTTCACAGAGCCAAAAGTGTAGGAGATGTCAGTCTTTGACTGACTCTTGTTAGTTGGCCACTAGCCTTTGCAGTTCTTTATAATGGAGGTTGGCTACCTCTTACAGAATTGTAAATCCTATGTGGGAAAATACACCAACAGATTGTAAGATATACACAAAATGGATCTACATTGAAAATTCGGTAGGAAAATTCAAACAAATACAATTGGTAGATGCAAAACCAAATAAATGTGAAATTGTGGACTATAATGATTGTAGAATATACATAATGGATTTTTTAAAAAGGTTTTAGAAAATTTCAATCAAATGCAATTGGTAGATGCATAGACAAATTTCACAACCTTCACCAAAATCCTTGTCGATTTCCTTAATATGGGAGATTTGGAACAAGGTATAGACATCCATCAAAGCATAATATGAAGATGAATTTTCTCAAATGTTGTGGTTGTAGACTCCATTTTCAAATCTATGTAAAATGTGGGAGGATAGACAAATCTTGTGGACTATTTGACAAAATATCTCAAAGAATTGTAATCTCATGGAATACACTCTAATTAGAAAAGTTGCATCACTACCCTCATAACAATCTCTCAATTTTTTTTAGTTTCTATTGTGTTACTCAATTTGAAACTTAATTGTGATACATTAAGTTCATTGTCAAATTGTCATTTGTGTGTCAAGTTTGTCAAAATCCAAAATGATCAATTATTATTAAAATCATGGATCACGTAATATTGGGATGGGTGGCCTCCTAGGAAGGCCTAGTGCTTCATCGCTTTGAGAATGATTTAGATGCAATGAGTGCTAAGTGGACCATTCATTATCATGAGAGATGGGTTCTTGTGAAACACTACTCATGAAACATGGGTCAATGAGTTTGACTTGTAAAACTACATAATTGAATCCTGATAACAATATCAAAATTTGACACAATGTGAAAAATACTTCCTACTTGTCAATAGATCATGTTGTCAAAATCTAGAATTTCAAATTATGAATTATTTGTAATTACTCAATAGATCGTGTTGTCAATTGAACCTGTTGCTATTTTCTTACTACAACCCACACGTGTTTCCTAGAATCTCCTATGAATTCACCACATTCAATAATAAAAGACTAGGAACAGTATGGCCAACTTAACGAGAATAGCAATAAGGCTAATTCTCCTACACTTCGAACTTTGTAAAATCCAGGAGCGTATTCCCTAACATGTGCTCTTAACATACAACATTTAAATAGTTCATTTAATTTGCACACAGGTAAGAAACAGATAGATCCCCAATTAATGTTAAAGGATCAAATCCTTCAAGAAATTGGCTATTCCTTAAAAAAGACTCATGTCCATTTAACAGAGAATTGCAAACTTCACATAAAGTAAATTGATAGGAAATGTTTGAGTAAAATATCCTGATGCCATAACACAAAACATACGAGAATAAAATGTAATCAGAATTCCAATGCCATATCCCAACACAAGGAGTCAAAAGAGAAAACTAAACTACAGGGTAAATTTCATTTTGAACACTTATAATCTATTATGAATTGCATTGCAACCCATATATCTATACCTAAGTTTATTACTCCTTTATGAATCCTATTTGTTATATTGCATGAATTTACTGGTTAACTGAAGCATTTAATTGATCCTTTGAACCAGAGTTGTAGTTAAACATAATTCACAGTAAAGAACAAATGAAAATCATCTTCGATCGATATTTCATTAATAATCCATGTAACATTATACAATAGGAGACAAAATAAACTCCAAATATTCATGAGTTTGATACAAACATGCTAAAAAACCCCATGATTAACAAAGTTCTTCAATCTGACTCAAAAGTTTTTAAAACCTGGACTTACAATTCATACTCTCTATATTACTAGACTCTTATTTCTCATATTTTGGATATTTCAACCGACCACTCTCTTGGCCCAGAATTCCCTTTTATAAAACAAGGGAGCCAACAAGCTTCAGATCGGATTGTAGACATGTCCATTTGTAATTGGACTACTAACTCCTGATTCAGTTACAATTCTATTATGTGAGTGGAGAGCATAAGACAAAGATCATCATTAGTTGATAAGGAGGAAAGACAAGATCGCTCCAAAGGCTGCTCCCCATACATCGAAGGCATGCTTATTTGTTATAGTATTAACTCCACCTCAGCACCCTGTACTTGGAGTCAAAAGGAGAATGCAATTTTAGAATATAATATCTAAGGCTAGACCTATATTATACATGACCAAGTTGCAATTCTCGACTATAACACTCATAATTCCAGTTCATCAGTGAACACCTTTTTCCATAAATCAAACTCCTCGGAAGTACACTGGAAAGCCACAACCTGATCAATCTTGTTTCGATAGGGAACATAATTTACCATTATCGATGTGGCCTTTTTATCAAAGTTCTCTAAGAAACTTATAACAAAAGACAACTTTTCCAATGTATTCTCTAGCATGCGGATGTTAGGATTTTTGCATATCTCATGTGTTTGAGACATCATTATATTGTTCATTTGCTCCTTCCAAACCTGCAGGGGTTTGACTTCATCCTAACTATGTAAAATATGAGGCAATGGGGTTAGGTCTTTCCATCATACACATCTTTAAACAATTTATTCTTGGATTCCATTGGGGTGGAAAATCCCTGAAGCTTTTGTTCAACAATTCCCTTGATCAATTGATATGTTGCAATAATAGTAGGATATTTATCATCATGCTGTTTTGCCCCTACTGCCATGAATCTCAACTTCTCCATTCTAGGGCTCCATTTGTTTAGCAATGAGATGGCCAATTCTTTATCTCTTGGAAACATTTTTAGTGCTTGCAACATTAGGACATAATTTGCATGAACATTGTTAAGCTTACTCTGGACCGTTCTATTTAAATGTTTCAAAACAGTGTCCACTATCACTGCATTGTTTCTCCCTGCTGCATCCCGGATTTGCTTTACCACCTCCTTATATTCTTCAACCTAATAAATCAGTTTCTCCCTAGAAAGTCCCCCTCTAGGGCTAGTAGCCCTCTCAATAGCAATAGGCACTTGTCCCATATTATATGAAACAATAGCCAAACATTGTGCTTGTGCAGGAGGTTGAGACTACTCTACTGGTGGGTGGGGAATAGTGTCACTAGAACTGGCTTGCTTTTGAGATCTCATGGTATCCATTTGTTGCCTCAATAAAGCCAATTCAGTTTCTAACTCTGCTACCTTTTGTTGACTCTTATTATATTCAATAATAATGTCATTATATTGGCCTCTCAGAGTATCCTGCTCCTTGGTCAAATCTTCAACAGTTGCTCTGGTGAATTTGGCAACATTCACGACCATATCAGTAGCTTCCAATGTTGGGGTGTCAGCAACTCTCCTCACAACCAAGTGATCACTGAAGTCAGAAGGTTCTGCAAAAATTAACTTTTTAGAGCCAATAGATAGGGACCAGATTGCCAATGCATCCCATTCCTCACTAAAGGTTGATCCCTTGAGTGCCAATGTAGCCTCCTCTTCAGTAGCAAGAAGTGGCTTATTAGCCCTTCTTATTGTGTCAAACACCACAGCATCAATGATATCCCATTCAAGGAGTAGCAATACTCCATTATTTTGTACCAATTCTCAGCCCTGCTCTGGTGTTATTTCTTTGAATTTTTCTCCCATCTGTTCCCTGACCTTAGTTTGAATTACCTTCTTTGGGAGCTCTGGATGCAGACTTCTCTCATGTGCCACCTTCTCAGCATAAAATGTAGTATGTGCTCTCCACACAAAATCTTTAAAAGCACCGGTTTGAATAAAAGATTCATCCATCATGAACTCTGTGTAGGCTTCTATTCTCAAGTCATCATTGCTTGTTATTCCTTTGATTTCATCTTTTCCTAACCTCAAAGAAATTGTACCTGAACCTATTGCAATGTCAACTAGGTCCAATGGCATCTCAGGATGCATTTCATCCAGAGTGACAATAATGCCATCATCCTCATTACCATCACAATCAACAATCTTTACCCTTTCAACCCTCTGCCTCTTTGGTGATGGTGGGCAAGCCTATTCTGAAAAACTTGGAGGAGAATCCAAATCAACAACATTTGGTGCTAACTGCCTTGAAGAATATGGTGCAATATGTTTAGCCATATCTTCAACCCTACTTCCTCTTCTTCTATAAAAAACCCTTATCTTCTTTTGGGGTTGATAAGTAGGCCTCTCCTCTTCCTTTACCTCAGGGTACTCTTCGATGTTTTTTGATTTTCCCCTTTTTTTCACAACCCTTTCATCTTTCAAAACCGCAATCAAGCCCTCAAAATTATCAATAGCATACATTGCCCTACTAAACTCATCTTTAGCATTAGGTATGGGATTGAAACTAGGTATTTTCTCTTGCTTACTTTTTACCATTTTAGAGTAGGCAATGTATAGTTCCTTTCTATCATCTTGTAATTCCAAATCAAAAATATTCCTGATGATGTCCTTAGGAAAGTAGAAGTTGTAGACAAAAGCTCATGTCTAATGTTTTTCCTTCATTTGAGAGATAAAATCCTTAGGATCGTGATTCCTGGGGCGCACAGTCCTTAGCCTATAAGGCCCAAATAATTGATGCAACTCCTTCCATCCTCCCTTTAGCATAACAAAATTGACAAATGTTGTATATTCAGGGAAGAAAGAACCTTTCTTCTGTTCAACTAGCAAGTGTAGTTCCTGAGCACCCCCCAACTGCCTCATGATTTCCAAAAATTCAATTCTAAGGGGCACCTCCCTTGGCAGAACCTTTGGATTGACATTAGTGCCAAAAACCCTGAAAATTATGGTATTATGATAGGGGATAATGTCTCCCCAATTGTGCATTATGTTCAATTCAGGTCTTCTCTCCATCAGCCTCAAGAAGTCATGAATTTCTTTTGGGATCCTTGGGGGGTCACGAACCAAAGCCTCCCTTAATTTAGATCCAAAGACATTATGGAAAGTTACATAATCAAACTTATGATCATGCATGTCAAGAATCCTAGTCCAATATTGGATAGGTATTTCAATGTTTCCTTCCTTCTTCTTTAATTCCATATCTTTTTCGAACACAACCTTACCCCTATACAGATACATGTGGATTAACAAGGAATAACATCTGAATCCAACCCATATCTTCCCCTCATTTAGGGCTACCAGACCTGTGTGCATCTTCTCTACCAAATAAGTGGAAAAATCATATATTACATTAAAACTTGGGTGCTGGAGATTTATTGCCATATACATAATATCAGTAGGCAAGGTTTTCTTTAACCTAACTCCTAGAACTTGACATAAAGCACAAACTATCTTCTTGAAATAATTGGAGAAATAGTCCACAGGGAAAGGTTTAGGCTCATTCCTGCCAATTACTACCTTCTTCTAATTTCTTCCTCTTCCTGAGACTGCCAAATGAGGTATTAACAAGGATGTTCTATACAAACCCTTGGTATTTCTATATTCTTGTCTGAAAACCTCCAAGTTGACAGGAACCATATCCTGACTCCATTCGTGCAATTTGAAAATCTCTACAATTTCTTCTTTGGTTATCTTAATCATTTGCACACTAGCATGTGTTCTGGCAATTTAGGCCACAGGGTCATATCTAGTAACAATGTCCTATAAAATATCTACATCCATATAAACATTAGGAACCACCAATTTACCTAGGTCTAACCTCCAAGGGTTACACAAAGGAACCGAAAAATTCCTGTTCCCAAACCAATTGGAGAACAACTGCCACCAAGTGTATGGTAACTTAGCATCTTGAATTGCACATTGCTTGTCTATCAATCCTTCCAATATTTGAGGCCCATAGAACAAAACCTTTCCCTCATGCTTCTTGCTAGTAGAGGGTTGTAACAAATAAATAATATCTTGGGATAAAGACCTGGTAGTGGTTTCAGAACCAGAACTTTGGCCTTGGGTGCCATTTATACTAGACTAATGATAATTCAAACTAGGGTTTTCTTATTTTCAGATGGCAAATAATTAAAAATTTTTCCTTTAGCCTTAACAGAAAATTCTTCAATATTCAAAAAACCCTAGCAATTATCTAGAAAAGCTCTAAAAGCGAATCTATTCAATCAATTCTTCAAGAATAGAAATAGGAAACAATCACGAATTTCCTAGCAATCAACCATAAAATATTTTGAATTTACAAGAAATGGCGTACGTGCTACTTATGGTTTCAATCGTAGAACATCCAGGGCAATGAAATTGAGAAATCATAACCATAACTTGCTTCACTCGATACCAAGCAATTCTTCCTCAATGTAGAGATACAGAACAAAAATAGTAATTTGCAAATTTTAGAATTTAATTATGCAGGCAGAGTCGAACTCAGGCATTACTATTCACTCACGTGAGATAAAATGGCTATCATACAATACCAATTTATTTTTAAATACGAGCCGTTGATCAATTGAAATGTTGGCCAAGAGAACGGCTCAGATTTAGTCAAAATAGTTTGAAAATGTCACGTTCTCCCTCCAATCACCAAACGGACAGCATATTCACCTACCGAGCACCACAATAACATGGAAATGGGCCCCACCTTTGTTATCAGCACACAACATCGGATTCCACACGTCACCAAATCGCACACCTCACAGTATTATTGAAACTGTAGTTTTAATTGTGCGAGGTCAGCAAGGAACGACTACGATGTGTCGGTACGAAAATAGCTGTCGGCATCAACCTTCATCATCAATCAGCGAGAAAAATTGGTCCCCACCATCAAATGTGATAGATGGCATCATCTCGCATGCCTCGCACCATATTTGTGACATTAGCAGAATCCTTGTGAGGTCTACGAGCAACGGTCAAGATTGAAATCACTTCATCCGATGGCCGCACAATCTGCACACGCAAAAAGGTTATTTCGCCTAAATTTTTAATATTTTTTTTATTTTGCAGCGGGTGTTTTTAATGACCATTGATCTTCCTACGATTGATCCTAACCGCTCCCCACAATCTCACAATGACATTACTGCTGGTTGTTTGGTGATTGCGATATCATGGGCGAGCGCCACATGTCCTAAGCTGCTGATGCCGAAAAGGGATTAATAAAGCATTTAATATTTGTGTCGGACTTAAATACGTTATAAATTGGGTTACTAAAACAACTACGAGATGCACGTGCTCGAGATTGATGATGATGTTATAATCTTGGTAAAAAGTTTCTCGATGGTTATGTTTGGTGCTACTGACTATTATGTTTTTAATGACCATCGATCTTCCTACGATTGATCCTGACTGCTCCCCGTGATCTCGTGATGACATCACCGTTGGTTGTTTGGTGATTGTGATATCACAGGTGAGCACCATGTGTCCCAAGCTATCGATGCCGAAAAAAGATTAATAAAGCATTTAATATTTGTGTCGGACTTAAATACGTTATAAAGTGGGTTACTAAAATAGCTATGAGATGCACATGCTCGAGATCGACGGTGATGTTATAATCTTGGTAAAAATTTGCTCGACGGTTATGTTTAGTGCTGCTGAATGCTGTGTTTTTAATGACCATTAATCTTCCTATGATTGATCCTGACCATTCCCCGCGATCTCATGATGACATCACCACTTATTGTTTGGTGATTGCAATATCACGGGTGAGCGCCACGTGTCCCAAGCTACTGATGCCAAAAAGGGATTAATAAAGTGTTTAATATTTGTGTTGGACTTAAATACATTATAAAGTGGGTTACTAAAATAGTTGCAAGATGCATGTGCTCGAGATCGACGATGATGTTATAATCTTGGTAAAAATTTGCTTGATGGTTATGTTTGGTGCTACTAACTACTATGAGTGAACACGATCGTTGATGGTAGGAATCAATGGTTTCCCGCCATCGCGTGATCCAAAGATGCAAGATGTTTAGTGATCATGATATCACAGGTGGGTGCCACATGTATTCCTTTGGCATTGCTTCTGTGGTGGGCCCTCGATGCTGACATGGAGATTTCGTTAGCCCTTTTAAAGATGGTTTTTCGATGATTTGACAAAAATAAAAGATCAACGGCTGAAGTTTAAATTAGAATGAAATGCGATTGGAGTCATTGGGGCATCATGTAAATGAGCTTTAATGGTGAATGAGACATCTACTGCCTCAATTCAATCGACATAAAGTATCTTCTTTTTTTCTATCTTTGTCACAAAGGCATTCAAGTATTTTCCAAGCAGTTCAAAGCCAAAGATAAAGTTTTTTGAGCGATCACCATGAAGTTTGGTTCCCTGCAAGGCATGAAATCCCATGAGTTATTTTCTAAACTGTTGGATTAATTTGACTGTATCTTTGTGAAGGGTTCTATTGTGTCAGTCAATGGGTTTTGTTAATTATTGTCATAGGGTTACTAGTTCATTTGAATTATTGGAATTACATAGTTGTGTTGTATTTTTGTGTTCTGGGTACCCCTAGTTTCTTCGAGGATTTGAATTTTTTAAAGAAGCCCTAGTTGTTTAAGATGGCACCACCAAAGCAGCACTCTAGCCATGTTGATTATTTGAAGAGGAATTTGTATGATGACTTCCTGGATCAACTCTCGTTGTCAACAAATGACAGGAAGAGTGTTTTGGTTTTAATTAATGGAAAAACCCTAGGCGAAGGTCTACTATGCAAAAATTATAATATTGCGGATGCCAGGATTCCTATGACTAGTCTTGAAATGTTTAGGCTGTGGTATGGATAACGAAACCTACCTGACCCCTTCTCTAATGCTTGGAGATATGACATGGGGAAACTAATGATGTCAAATGCGTTCCCTGATGTTGACTTGCTCAGAGCAGTGGCAGCACGGTATGATCCTGTGACAAGGGTCATAAGGGATAATGATGGTGGAATTCTACTAAGCCTAAATGCAGATGAGATTCGACAGATTTTTGATTTGACTGAGTATAGCCCTTTCTTAGTCCAAATAGATTTTGAGGAGATGAAGGAGGAGTACAAAAGGTTAAAGCCTCTTTTCAGATTGAAGTTGCTTCCTCTTCACCTAGCCAGGGCGGGCACTTCAATAATTCTTATCAGCCTAAATGACCAGAAGCCTTTCAGGCTGAGCTATTTTATCAATCACTTTTTGGCAACATTTTATTCATTGTGCCAAATTTTAGGGTTCAGCCCTAATATTGTGATGCCAGTTGCGTACATGTTTATGGGAGCCCAGATTCAACATTCCAACTTCTCTGTGGTATATGAATTTTCATCATTCATGTTAGAGAAGATGCATGAGGGTTTGATGAAGTTGCATGTGGAGGATATTGGCACTCCTTGTTTCTGGTACCCCTTGTTGATGCATATTTTCTTGTACAAGAATGTTGTTTTCTTCTCAGAAAAAATGGAGTTGAGGCAGAAAGTGAATGGAGAAAGGTTACCAGTACAGGTGTGGAGTGCAGATTTGTCTTACAATAGGGGAGATGCAAGCTTTGTGCAGTTTGATAATTGCTTTTCCTCTAGATTCAGGGCTCGATTGGTGGTAAATGTGCCAAGAGTCCCTGAAGATTTGCATGACTTCCTCCGACCGAAGGTGAGGAAGCCTAATTTAAAAGTCTGTCACAATTGGGTTGATATCATCTTGTACCCTATAAGCACTATCTTGAGGGTGTATGGTTTCCAAGGAACCCCTCATATCCTCCCCTTTAATGTACCATCAAGGATGGGGTTTTCAAAGTAATGTGGCAACTAGGTTGTATTCATGAGGACAACCTAACAAAGAAAGGAAAAGGGACTTTGTTCCCTAACTACACTGTTGTTTCTGATTTTGTCTGTTCCAAGGGAGGATGAGTCCACCTCAAAAGCTTATTTGATGACTTCAATTTGAGGAATGGTCCTAGGAGACAGCATGACCCTGAGGGATTCTTTGCATTGTTCAGACAACGAACTAAAGGTTGCAAATTTGCACATGAATTCAATTTTCTTGAGGAGTTAATCAAAAATGAGTTTGATTTGAATAGGCAGGAGTTGAATAAAGAAAAATGGATTGCATATAAAAAGTTACTAGCTATAATACATAAAATGGATCCAAAATATGATCCATTAATAGAGTTCACTCCATTTCACAAGAGAATAGACTTCTTAATGGCTAATTTCAAAAATATCATGGGCACCTTGATGACCAAGAGGGTCAGTTTGGAATTAGATTTTGGTATAGAAAGACCGGATGTGGGGCCTAAAGAAACAAGGCTAGCTTATCAACCACCAATTGACAGGCCTCTATACAAGAGAAAGAGGAATGCGGGCACTGATGAGGATGAAGGGGATAAGAAGGGAAAAGAAGTCATGAAAGCATCATCACAGCTGGGTCCAAGGATCAGAGCACCCAGAGGGATAAGGATTGTGCATCTAGATTCACCACCAAGAGGTGATCCTGTACTGTTACCATCAGAACCAAGCCCTAAGAGGCAGAGAGTTGAGGAAACATAGGAAGCTCGGATGGATGAGATAATTGTGATTGATCAAGACATGCACGTTGTTATCCCTTCCCCTCCTAGATCAACACAATTGGTGCTTTATGACATGGATGTAAAGGGGCAATGTCTACAAGATGAAAAGATGGAGGCCTGCAAGGCATTCTTAGATGATGATACATTTGTGAAGACTCCTGTATTCTTACAACTAGTTTGGAGGATAAAACTAGAAAAGTACCAGAACAAATGCAAGAGTAGGAGAGAATCGAGACCTGATAGGTCTGAGCAGGAGAATGATGATGAGGTCAAGGTTGAATTAATGGAATAATTCAAAGGCATCACTCTTGAGGAGGGAAGAAGACTTATGACTCAGGCTGGTATCTTACTTTTGCCTGAATGGGACATAACTAATGCGGTTGCATTCAATGATATCTTAAAGTCCAAGCACCCTATACAAAATAGTGAAGAAGAGGTTAAGGCAGTTCTACAGGACTCTGCCTTTAGTGAGGAGTATGAAACTCTAGCCATATGGGCATTGGCACCCAGGGCAGAAAGCCAAATGTAACTAATATTAGCCCACACCTAAGGGGAGGGCTAATCTTTAAGAGAGCTTCTGAAACTTCAACAATAAAAGCTACAAGCCTGATAGTAAATGTGGCCAAATTGGCCCAAAAGACAGCTGAGAGAGAAGAGGTTGAAAAGAAGAGTATAATGGAGAAATACAATATGATAATTGCAGAATATAGTAGGATGTAGCAAAGGAATGTTGAGCTGCAATCTAAAGTAGATAGGTTGAAATATGGGCAGGTGGGAAAATCCTCCAGTGCTCCTGGTATCAGAGCATTACCTTCTATTATAGGATCAGCCCCCCATACTACTTCAATTGTTTCAACTTTGGGGTCCCCCATCTAGGCACCTACTCTCAGTCCTACACCAGGGCTAGTTGAAGAAGAAGTTGAATATTATGTGGATCCCACCAAGAAGCAAATGTTGAATAGAATCACAGAATTGCAAGCTGCCTTAAAGGAAAGTGAGGTGGTTGACACAATTTTGAGGCATCTTAATGAAAAGGTTCATGGTAAATTACCATCTATACATTCTTTGTATTCTTTATTCTTGGATGGAATAAAAAATATCAATAGGGATCAGGAAATAGTTTTAACTTTGGCTGAGAAATGGATCCCTAGGGCCAAAGATCTAGATATTATGTACAAAGCTTCTAGGTTTGATGCGGACAACAAGCCCCAATCACTGAAGCCTAATCAAAACTTTGTAAAATAATTGAGCGGATTTCAGGCCCTACCTGATGATTTCAGTAGAAGAATTAGGGAGCTGATAAAGAGCTTTGATGACTAGAATGATACATTTTTTCCAGACATTATTGATGCACAAGGAAATGTTAAGACATTGCAATAGTGGTAGGATGGGGAAGAAGAAGTTATCAATGCACAAATCAAATCGATTTGTGATGATTCAAACTATGATTTGTTGGTAAATAGTATGGATAAGATAATTAACACCAGCCAACACATTCTTAGAGTTTTTTTAAAGGGAAGCCAATCAGGTTGCAATGAAGTACACACCTTACAATACTAAGATGAATGAGGTCATGAATTTTGGCTGGCCAACGGATGAAGAGTATCAGAGATGGGTGGAAAAGTACTTAATCGAAGAGGAGTAAAACAGTGTCTATTACCATAGGATGGATGAAGGAATGCAAGATGATGCAAACAATTCTGGAGATAGCCACAGGAAATGATTTAACAATGGATAGGGCATGTGAATAGAATGAGAATATGTTCAAAATGGATATAACCATAAGGAATGCATTGGAGGATGTTGATACACTCAAGCGGCCAACTTACCAAGATTATCTGTCAAACATCTATTTATGGCTCAATACAGCATAATTTCTAGTTTGTTATTGTTGTTAAGCAAAAGACATTTCTCAAAGGACACACCTTTTCACAATTTTGATATATTTATATCTATTTCATAATGTAAAACAGATATAGGTGGATAGGAGAAAGATACAGTAGATAGTTTGCAATGAAACTTTCCTTTAAAAGACTCAGATGCATATATGAATTTTGATGAAGTTAATGAAGATGTCTGAACTTGTGGCTTAATCTTGGTATCAGTTGTTTGTGGAATTATACAGTTATCTGGTTGTCTCCATTTTGATGCTTTTCTATTGTCTAAATTGATATATCAAGCATATACATATATTTAGTTTACCGATACACATTTTTTGTATTTATGTGATGTGATTATTTGGTTCTTTCAAATAAAGATTAAACCCTTCTAGTCAATCACAGTAACTGAAGAGTATTAATTGGATCAATAAGAAGAATCACATAACTAGGATTGTCATTCTATATCAATTAGAGTTTGTCAGTCATTTACTTGCACATTTATACAAGTTATAAACTACATCTGTGTGCCAAACACTTTGAATTATTGCCATCATAGACTAAACTTTTATAGATCTTCATTAGAATCCATACACCTAACAAGGTAGTGGTCTCACGCTTTCATCTTTTGGTTTATCCATTTTATTTTTTGCATTTGTTAACTGAACATATTCTAATATAATTCAAATTAAAAACATCATAAATTAATTATGTAACCACATAAGTCAAATATAATTCTATCAAGAAATTAATATCAAATAGATAATACAATCACATAACTCATACATTTCAATGTCATTGATCTTCTTCTTCATCCAACTCTTTGTCTATATCATTCGATCCAGATTCAACATTGTAAGGATTGGTCATATCATCATCATCATCATTGATATCAGTTTCGATAATGTCATCATCCACATGGGTATCATCTTCATGAACATTAACTCCTACATCATCATGATCTAGTTCCTCCTCTTCGACATCTTCGTCGGACATATCATCAACTAACTGTTGATCCTGATCATCATCTACATCATCTTCTATTTCTTCAGTATCTTCTTCTCCCACCACATTATACTTTACCGGCCTTCCTCTTGGATCATGTCTAACAACATATGACCAACCCGCTTTACTTGGAACCTCTGAGTAAAATACCTACTCACATTGGCTTGGAAGAACATAGGGCTCATTTCCAGCTCACTCAAAATACCTTATATTAAGCATGGTAAATCCATTATCATGTTCAATAATAGTTCTCTTGGGATCATTTTCATTCAATTGTAGTCTATACCATAGGAAAACAAACATAATTAATTTGAAGGACTTAAAGTCACACTAAAGTATATCATCCAAAATCCCATAGTATTGATTTTCTAAGACTTCTGGATGTATGTCACTTCTAGATGAAACGTTAGTCACCTGGAAGACTGCAGTTATCCTTGAATCACAAGTTTTCTTCGTGTCATCCAACTTTTTGATTCAAAATTTATGACCATTGCACCACATAGCCTTGTGGTGTTTCACCTGCAATATGTCAAACATGTAAAACTTATTGCAATATCGTCAATTGATAAACATATTTATTCTTGGCCGAATGTATGCAAGGAAAAAAAATCTCAACATATATATACATCAATATAATTGAAAATAATTAAATAATATGGGTGATTAATATATTTATACATACCTGTTTATCTCTTAAACCATATGCTAAATCAATTTCCCTTGGTGTAACATTGGAATCTTCATTACGATGAGCTTCTTTAACCAATGAAGCCACACCTTCCCATGTTAATGCGCGACCAGATTGTTGACATCATTAAATCCATACCATCATCCAATCAAGATTCTTTGCGATGTACATATGTAGTGCATCCCACTCTCGACCAACTGTATCAAATAAAATTGAAATTCACAAATGACGTATAATTAGTTAATTACCATGGTATATGACCTTAATTTATAATTGATGAATATTGAAGATTAATAATTAAATAAGTACAATATACATAAAAATAAAATGTAAAATGTATTCTAATTAATCTCCATGACCATCTAATAATTACCTATCACTTTCCTCAATCTACCTTTCCCCATCAGGTACTCCCCTTCAAATTTGTTAATGGAGTTGGGATCCCAAATGCGATCTACATGGATCTTTGTTGCAAACTTAGGAAGATATTCAGTAATGTACACCATGGTCGGGTATACCATGTATCCCTCCACCATAGAACCCTTGGGATGTGCTCTTTGTCTAACCAAATCTTTCAAAAATTTCAAGTGTCTCTCAACCATCCACATTGACCTTGTGTGTATAGGTTCGCATAATTCAATCTCCTCAACTTGGTGTAGGAGGTAGTGTTCTTGTGCATTGAAAAATGTCGAAGGTAGACACTTTTGCATTTCACACATTAGACGAGGAATTTTTTTCTTCCAATAATTTATATCTTCTTTATGGATTTCTTTAGATGACAACCATCTACAAGTGATTCAAGGCACAAATATATTAATGAGATTTTAAAAAAATATACAATGAATTGAATAAATATCACTACTTACCTCATGTATTTTCCAAGATCATATATAACTTGTTTCACATTGTTGTCGAAGTTATCTGAGAAAGATAGAGGTAGAATGTATTGCAACCATTATAGAATGATCTTTTCATTAATATTTTTTCAAAAGTAGTAAACATAATACACTGAAAAGTACATGCAGTATACATATATATATATATAATATACCAGAATAATTACCTTAATGAAGGTATGCCAATCATGCATTTTCATCTCTGACCCAAATTCACCTTTTTTTGTTATGATATTGTTTATGTTCATAGCAAATCCTGTGGGAAATCAAATTTTTCGAATGACTTGTTTTATAGCATTGCTTTGTTGCTCCATTAATAACCAAGGAAGGGCACTTATATTAATTTGGTCTCCATCGCTATTTAATTGCATGACTGGCTTCCTGAATGTCACTTCAAATTTTGACAATTTTTTCTTTGTCATGCCTTCCATCCAATATTTTCCATAACATTTCTGTCATATTCTTTCCGATATGCATTGTATCAAACAAATGCACAATTTGTAGCTAATCATAGTAGGGCAACCTACTAAATTGTCTAGGATAACTTTTCAATCCTTATGGAAGCCGACCATTAATGCATTGACGACCTTCATGAAGCATATAAGTTAAATAAATTAACAACGACAATCATTGTCAATTACAGCATGCGTAAACACAACACAATATAAAAATATAAATTCAAAACATATCATAAATGATAGATAAACAATTTTATCTGATGTATAACCTTGACGATTAATTATATTATATTCCAACTTCCATAAGCGAGGTGTCATTCTTCGTGGTTTTGATGTAGTATCTTCTTTCCCATTGAAAAGATGTTTTTCAGTAGTTCGATACTTATGATTTTTGTGGAGGAAGTGCCTATACTCATCAAAAACCTACTTTTCTAAACTTGTTGAATGACGAGATTTCATCTTTGGACCACAAATTGGACATGCAAATTTTCCCTTTGTTTCAAGACTTGCAAATCATTAATAATTGGATTAAATATGTCAATTTTTATAATTATATATAATGACTAGATTATTTAAAAAACATACATGATATCTACTTCATAAAATTAAATATAGTTAAAGTCATGCAGTCGAACGTTATAACATACTAGAAAAATGTGTTAGCTCTGGGGCATCATGAATTGTCCATACAAGCATTGCATGGAATTCAAATTATTTTTGTCCTATTGGTCTAGATACATCATACATAGTCACACCATTCCATAACTTTAGTAACTCATCGATAAGAGGCTCAATATATACATTCATATCTTTAACTTGGTACTTACCTAGTAGAATGAACATAAACATTACATAATTATTATAACCATTTTATTGCAATATATATAAATTCATGTACATGACTATTAAATGAAAAAACATATAAGTCATTATGCAACAAATAAGACAAATGAGATGCTACTACATTAAAGAAAATTGATGTAAACAAATACCTGGAACAATCATTGCCAACATTATGTGCTCCCTCTTTATTGACATCCATGGAGGAATGTTATTGTTCATAAAAAAAACAGGTCACACCGAGCAAATAGATCTCAGCTCTCTAAATGGATTGACACCGTCTACTGCCAATGAAAGCCTGAGATTACGAGGTTCTTCTTTAAAGTGTGGCAATTTTGCCTCCATGTCCCTAAATGCAGAACCATCTGCAAGCATTTAAAGAATGTCATCTCCACTTCTATTTCATGCATGGTAATCCATAAATTGCACTAAACTTTCGCACCTAAATAATTGTTGCATACATGGAATAATGGGAATATAACGAACAACCTTGTGAGGCACCTTTTTTGTTAGTTGATCTGTTCGATATCTACTGATATGACATTCTGAGCATTCTGTTGCAAATTCATGTTGTTTATGATATATAATATGATCATTGGGACATGCATCTATTGCTTGATACTCCATTTCAATATCTTTCATAATGCCAGATAAATCTTGGTATGAGCGAGGTAAAATATTTGATGGTGGTAACAAAAATTCACCAATCAATCTACAACAAAAAATAATTTCTTAATATAAAGAATACTAATGGTATATACTTCATCCTTTATTTACTAGCGATGAACTAACAACAATTAAAATAGATGAAAAAAGATGACATATATGATATACCTTAACATCTGTGAGATTGCTATGTTGGATAAACCATTCATAACCTTCAAGTTCACCAGCAACAATACAACAGAGAGAAGAGTTGTTTGGGAGCCTTCATAAAGGGGCTCGTATGCCTTCTCAAGTACAGGTAAACCATGAATATCATCAAAGTCATCTCGATCAACATGATCAGATGTGCCACTACATGTGTCATAGATCAATGTATTTGTACCATCATCTTCAATTGTTTTTTTTAGTGTATGATCATCTTCTTCCATGGCATCATTAACTTCATCTTCGATATTCATAGCTCCATGTTCCTCCGCTTGCAAAACCACATTCTCCGGGTCATGATAATTCATATCGTGTGCCCTAGGGCACCCCACCTTTATAATAATGACAAACACAAATAAACCATGATCATGATCAAGTGAGTTTTTAAACATATATCAAATGTTAAAACAATATAAATATTTACAAATTCAATCAATATAAACACATATAATGAACTTACCAATGGACGATAATCATGCCCCCCTTCAATATGACGATGTTGCCTACAATGTTTCTCAGTTGTTGTGATTAAAAGTCTTCTAGTCTTTAAGCCCTTGCAAGTATTGCAAGGACAATAACATTTCCCATCACCCTTTCTTTTCAATATAGCCCACAATCTAGCAACTGTCTCTTCATTTTGTTCTGGACTAATATTATCTAACATGATTTTTCTTTACCAAGATTGAATATTTAGATCTTCAAAAAATATCAAACTCACACTCCAATAATTTTTAATCATACTCAGGTAACAAAATATAATAATTATCATATTTTACACCAAAAAAAATTGGCATGCAACCACCCCTGCAAAAAAGAAGATAGTTTGAAGTTAATGGCCCCAAAAAACACTTTCAAATGCTAATTCCAGAAATTATTAAATTTTGATTTTACTATGATTTCCAGCTGTTAGACTCCTAAAATCATAATATTGAACTTGCACAACAAAATTTGGAAATGAAATTCTCAAAATGCAACTAATAGGCCTCAACAATTAAGGCCTACTCAAGACTTTGTGAAGTCACTGCAAGGTTTCCAAGCCTTACCTGATGATTTCAGTAGGAGGATTAAAGAGTTGGTAAAGAGTTCTGATGACTGGAGTGACACATCTTTACCAGATATTGTAGAGGCCCAAGGAAATGTTAGATCACTACAGCAATGGTAGGATAGGGTACATGAAATCATCAATGCACAAATCAAATTAATTTGTGATAACTCAAATTATGACATGTTGATGACTAATATGGATAAAATCATTAACACTAGCACATTTTTGGAATCTTTTGAAAGGGAGGCAAATCAAGTAGCAGTAAAATATACACCTTGCAATGCCAAGGTAAATGAGGTGGTAAATTTTAATTGGTCAACGGATGAGTTATATCAAGGATGGCTAGAAAAGTACCTAATTGAACAAGAATAGGACAGAGTCTACAACCGATAGTTAACAGCTCAACGGTTATGGTTATAACAAATTTTGGCTATGTCTTGATGGCAGTTTTGGTGCAAGTTTTCAAAGTTTGGAAAATGTTTTAAGTGTGAAATAAGGTAAACAAGATTAAAACACTTCTTAATACAACATTATATCAAAGATAACTCAAATTGAACTAAATCAAAGTAGTAATCAAATGAAATCATCATATTGTTCTCTATCCTCAAAGATTTATTAAACCAAAATTGCTCTCAGATTGTTAAGCACTATGATTGTTAAAATGACTATCTGAAGAACGAGATAATACTAATGCAATGATATGGAGCTAAAAGACAATACTAGATGATAAATGAATTAAACTAGCATGACATGGACATGAAATAGATAGTTGCAGCTACAGGAGGAAACCATTGATGTGAAAGCTTGATTGCTGGATTTTGGATGCTTGATTGTTTGAATGCTTGCTACTTGAATTCCTGCAGAGTAAGAGTGCATAAACTTGATTATCTGGATCCTTTTCTTGGTTCAATAAGGCTTTATTTATAGATTTCTTGGCTGTAGAAATACACAGGAAAAGCTTTGAGAGGCTTGGATTCAATCTGGAGGATTGAATGGTGAGATATAGAGGAGATTGAGAGAAAAATGGAGATTGTCTCTACCCATGAAAACACCAGGAAAGATTGATGGAGGAGGATTGAGAGAAGATTTTGGAATTTGTCTCCAAAACTTCTCGTGAAGTTTCAAAGCATTAATTGTGACATATTTTAGACATGGTTTAGACATAGGATATCTAATTCATTTTTGAGAAAATATAGATTGGAATATTCCTTGTGCTTTTATTCAAATATTTTGATTTATTTAAATTAGCAAAAGAGGAATAAATAATTTAATAAAACGAACTATAGGATAGTTGTTTATTAAATTAAATAGAGGAATATGGTATTTTATTAATAAAGTGTTTGATCTTTATTTAATTAATTTGAGATCGATGTGATAGATTGAAATAGGGATTTGATAATTAAATTAAACAAAGTATTTAATTTTGTTTATTTAATTGAGATGAGATATTAGAAGAATTTAAATACGGTGTGAATGTGAACTATTTAAATAAATATTTCTATTTACTCAATAGTAGAGAAAATTAAGATAATTAATCAAATAATTTATATTTAATTAATCAGATGCTCCAGACCATTTTTAGGTGTATACATTTTGCCCCTCTTCGAAGTGATGTGTTTACGCATTGCTGCAAAGAAACCTTTCCTACTACTGCCAAGATCGATGATCAAGAAAAATAATTTTGTATGCCCCAAACATGCCCCAGACATTGATTTTCAGATGATTTGATGATAATATGCCCCCTCAGGAGATAAATTAATGATTTGATGATTTTTAGAATTTTTCAAAAAATTATGATTTTCTGATGATTTTATGATGTTTCGATGATGAAAATAATTTATCTCCCGACAAATAATGAAGAAATCTAGCCCACATATGAGTTTCTAATTAATTTCTTGGATAAAATTAATTAAAAGATATTAAAAATCCACCAAAATACATTTCCAAAATTTATAAATAGTCCAAAAGGTCATTTTCCAATTCATTTTCACTATTTGATTGCAAAAACCTTGTGATAGAGACTTTTCTGCCAGCTGGAGCAAGATGCCTATCCCCTACCACACTCACCAGTTTGAGTGTGTTCGACGTCACCGATGGCCGACCACATATGGACCACCGGTATGTACCCCTTGACCTCCTCGTAATTCATGCACTTTTGTTTTTTATGCATTTATTTGCTTTAGGCGTTTCTTAGGTTGTTTCAGCGCTTTCAAGCCACGTTGTAGCGCTTACACTCCAGTGTAGCGCTTCCAATAGGTACTTTAGTGCTTTGAGTTTTAGCGCTTGTGTTAAAAATTCTAGCAATTAAATAGGGTAATGTAGTGCTTTCAGTGATTTAGCGCTTAGGGGTTAAGAATTAACATTTTGACGACGGATTGTAGTGCTTTGATGTGGTGGATTAGTGCTTTCAGGGTTTGTTCTAGCGCTTCTGGTAAAGTGGTGTTTTGACGGACTATGGTAGCGCTTTGATGAGGAAAAGTAGCACTTAGGGAATTTTAGCACTTCGAAAGTCTGTTTTGGCGCTTCAGAGTGTTGAAATAGCACTTTCAAGATTTAGCGCTTTTAGCTGATATCGTAGCGCTTTTGGGATTTAGCACTTTCGAAGCCTATTTTAGTGCTTCTTGTTAGAATTGAATATTTTGACTTAGAGAACCCTGATTTTGTCAATTTCTGATCATGTCCATTCTTCGGATTGGTATGATTGATAATCCAAATTCCTGATGTTGGATTTGGATGATGTAAATAATGCTAACTCTCATGATAGGCGAGAATAAATCCTATTCTTGATGATCCTCATGATAGGTGAGGAAATGATTCAATATCTAATAAATCTCATGATAGGCGAGATCTAGATAATGTTTTGATGAACCTCATGATAGGTGAGGTTTGATGTTTTCCTATGAATTTTGATCGAAAATTCATACCAATTTGTGATAGATTTGATAGTAGAATGACTTTTGATTTCTTGACATAGTTCACTGATTTGTGGATTTTTCTTTATGATGATAGGAGGATTTGGGTACTCTCCAGATGCGAGAGAGGTTTCCACAGATGACAGAATTGATACCTCATCTGACACCAAATGAACTTCAGGTGATAGGTCGATGTGGCCTTACTAGCTTGCTTGATATGCCCCAGATTAGGATTAATCGGGGTTTGTTGACTGCATTGGCCAAGAGGTGGCATAGTGACCACAACACCTTTCACCTACCTACTGGTGAGATGATGCTCATACCTGAAGATGTGTGGCATATTTTGTGTATTCCTTTTATGGGTGAGATCGTCATATACGATTCCCATGGGACTAGCAAGAGAGATGCTCTTCGTAGAGTGTTTCAAGATTAGGACATTGCAAGTCCGAGCATTCAGTGGAGGAGGATCGCCGACTCTTACGCGACACTACCAGCAGTGCTAGCTGGATTCATTGGAGGTTTCCTTTGCCCTGATCATAGGTCAAAGGGATTTCTTATTGGCTGGAGTAGGACACTGGAGAGCATGATGGTACATGGTACCAGATATGAGTGGGGGATGTGCATGCTAGCACATCTTTATCATGATCTACACTTGATTGTGTACCTTGGAGCTAGGAGCTTATCAGCAGGGATGACCCTGTTACAAGTGTGGGCATGGGAGCATTTTGCTATTGCTCAACCATTTCTTGTTGCAGACAGACCAACCGACAGACCCTATGTTTTTCGATACAGTGGTTCACACAGGCCCGTATGGGCAAGTTAGACCAATGGAGGTAGGTTTTTGATGATATAGAGATAGTTACCTAGCACCCATACCTTGACTGTGAGCAGTGGGATGAGGATGATGTAGTGTTGGGGTTCCTTTGTGATTCCATGTATCTCATCAGTCATACACCATTTCTTCTAGAGAGATTTATGTTGTGCCGAGTGTACAGGCAGTATGGCATTGTGTAGTGTATGCCATAGGGGGTAGCACATTATGCCAGATGACGGATGGATATTCCTAATTAGGGGCCCCGTTTATCATATGATGTTGTAGTAGAGGGATATAGGTCACTGCAATCATCAGCCTGGGATATGCGAAGGGATATTACAAAGGCACCCATTACTAAGGAGTATGTTGCTTTTTTGGCATTAGTGCTGCATCCTCATATTACGATCCCTGATGAGCTAGCACCTTTACCTATAGAGGAGGATGTGGCAGAGGGTTCTACTGAGAGCGAGGTGATACTCTGGCAAATAGTAGCATGGAGAGTAGTAGTGACAGCAGCAGTGATGACATCGATGGTGGCAGTGGAGGCAACAGAGGGGTAGGGCCAGCCATCAGTAGTGATCCATCATCTAGCAGGCCTCGCAAGAGGTAGGTAGTGACAGTGCCAATAGTAGAGCAGCAAAGACAGATAGCTGGGCTCCAAGCACGGGTCCAGACTTTGTAGGGGTAGATGGTACAGGCTCAGGGTATGCTTGTGCAGACCCAGACTTAGATGCAGGCATAGGCTCAGGCTCATTCCCAAGCCTTAGCATAGGTACAGGGATAGTTAGCCGCCATGCAGACATAGGTTGATACCTTGACAGCTGAGTGAGACAGTGCTCGGTAGATTACCGAGAGGGCATAGGAGACAGTGGAGACTCTCCAAAGATTAGCTGATGGCACCTCCATAGGAGATTACATGAGAGAGGTTATGTGGGTTGGCCGAGAGGCAGAGTTCTATAGAGGTAGATACCATGATGCAGTGCCTCCTGAGTGTAGGGTCAGTTATGCCCCATCGAGATTTGGGTGGACACAGATGTGGACAGTGAGCGAGGGGGTGACATAGCCTCCACGTAGAGATCCTAGAGATCCTGGTCCCTCCGGGGGTGGTGGTGGTATTGGTCCTTCTAGTGGTGGTACAAGTCCTGTTTGGCCCACACACTCTGGCAGTAGCAGATCGTAGATGCTATTGTGATCCTTTATGATGTATTTTTAGACTAGACTTCATTATATACTTGACACTTGATATATATATATGAGATGAAGTTGATGTTATATGATTATGGTTTATGATTTCTATGTGATGCATGCATTTATTATGTGATGTTTATATGAATGATTTTATTTCAAATGTGATGATGTAATGATTCTATGATAAATGTATGTGTAGAATAGATGATATATGGATGTATGATGTGATGTGATAATGATAACAAAATGATGTTTTTATAATGATAATGTGATCAAAATGTGATAATATGTATGGATGGTTGGATAAATGCTTTTTATTTTATATAATGATCTTATGATGAATGATCTTTGATGGGTGTAATGATAATAATTACATGATTTAATTTATTTAATGTATGGATGGTAAATGATGTATGCATATGATGTTGGATAGATGATAATGTAATGAATGTTTTTTTATAGTAAAAATGATCATGATGTATGCATGGTACAATTTAATGGCAATTTATTTAATGCATGTGAAATTATGAATGATGAAACTTTAATGATGATACTAAATGATGCAATGATGACTCCTACATGTTTTTGATGATTTTTGGATTTTATGTCAAGTATACTCAGTCTATTTGTAGATAAGATAATCATTGATTGGAATACTTTATGCAACAAATACTTTGCAGATAATGAATATGATGAAAGCGATCTAATTTTAACATGCAACTATATGCAAAACGATTGTCATTTTAACAATATCTTTGTGCCTTTTTGTCATCATAGAGCTTTATTGGATGTTGAAAGTGAATACAAGCGTTAATGGTATGTGTTAGACCAATAACGACCTGAGTACCTCTTTCATGATTTTTGATTTTGCAAGAGAACACAAGCATCTAGGTATAATTGAACCGAGATGACCTAAGCATTCATCGCGTAAATAGGTAGTGATTTAATCATTTCAATGTGTGAATTCTAAATGTCATCGGTGATACATTTGCATAGCACATCCCTCGACAATTCATACATGTAAATGATTAACATACAGACAGCAGATAATAAAAAAAATATCATTATTTTTCCTTGCTTCTCTAGTTCAATACATCATTGAGTTACTCCAAAGAAATGATAATAAAAAAAATGCAATTTATCCATTTGTTACTTAGAGTGTTTCAATCATTATTCAGATTTTTAGATCATCCTAATTTTTTACATGTTTTTGGATTTTTGAGATTTTGACAAAAGACCTAACCTAGTGACCTATCTTAGGGGTCTCGGGGGTTGATCAAGGATTAGCCTTGCCTACATTACACACGTAGAGACCACATAGTTTAACTAACACAGACCTATGTTTTTGGATGTTTTTTTTTTTTCAAACTTATTTTTTTGACATGTTTTTGGATTTTTGATATGATATGGATGTTTGATGCCTTCCTGACGATGATTGATGTTGCACTTTGATCTTTGTTTGTTTTCTGCCATGATTGTTGTTTCCCTTTGGTGAAATCAATGTGTTGTTGCCCCTAGCGATATCCAGATGTTGCCCCCAAGCTTTGGAGTGAGACTTGACTATGTGAAATGATTTTGATACGGATGCAATGATGACAAGACTTTTGACATGATATGAAACTGTACTAACTGCCAAATGAATGATCCTGATATGTATCAAAATAGATGGGAAAGCTGATCATGGAATCACATACGACGCTTGTTTCTAGGTTTTCACCATATGCTTTGATTACACTCTTCATTTTTGTTTATTTTTCTTATTTTTCTCTTCTTCTTTTTTTTTCTTTTTGTATTTTCTATTTTTTTTAATTTATTTTTTGTATTTTTGTGTTATCCAAATGCCTGTTTACTAGGTTTTCATTAAGGAAACTATTTCAGAATTTTAACCCGTGCACTAGGAGATTAAGTATAGAACCTTTCGAGATGGATACTGTTGATAGGTTCATCAAACAGATCCCCTTCTCACGTTGATAGCTGATATGCCCTTGATCCATACACTGATATGATGACAAAAGGACCAAGCTAGTTAGGCTCAAATTTCCCTTTTTTTTTTCCTTGTCCTGTTGATTCCTAGGGTTTTCCTTTAGTACCAAGTCACCAACCTAAAAGACCCTCAATTTTACCCTGTGGTTGTAACTTCTTGACATTCTTTGTTGATAATCCGTTAGATGATTAACAGCTTACTGACGACGTTCATCTAACAATTCCAGTTCCTGTAGTCTAGATACCCTATAGTCTTCATCTGAAATGATTCCTCCAAGTGATACACGAAGGGATGGAATTTCAACTTCAATGGGAAAAATAGCTTCGGATCCATATACCAAGGCATATGGTGTTGCTCCTGTTGGTGTTCTGATACTTGTTCTTTAGGTCCATAGTGCAGGATTGGGTTGAACATGCCAGTCACGTCCAACATCGTTAACCGTCTTTTTTAGAATTTTGAGATTCTTTTTGTTCGAGGCCTCTGCTTGGCCATTCCCTTAAGGATAGTACGGTGTTGAAAAATGATGTTGGATATGAAATTTCTCACATAGCTCTTGGACATCTTGATTCTTGAATAGTTGTCCATTATCAGTGATAATGGATTGAGGGATTCCATACCGACATATTATGTAATTCAAGATAAAAGAGGAGATCTGCTTCCTAGTGATGGTTGTAAGAGGTACTACCTCTATCCACTTTATGAAGTATTCTATAGCTGTGATAATAAACTTGTGTCCATTAGATGAAGATGGATGTATTTTGCGTACTAGAGCTAGGCCCTATGGACAAAAAGGCCATGTTGATGTAAAAGGATGCAATTCTTATGTCGGTGCATGAATCAAATTGCTGTGAATCTAACATTTTTGACATTTCTTAACAAACTGATAGGATTCTTTCTCCATGCATGGCCAATAATATCCCAAATGGAGGAGTTTCTTGGCTAGAGTTATCCCACTCGAATGAGTGCCACAAATACCCTTGTGAACCTCTCATAGGGCCGTTTCAGATTCATTGTGTTCTAGACATTGAAGTAAAGTACCATCAAGACCTCGACGATAAAGTATGTTTGCGATTAAGGTATGTCGTGCGGATTGGCGGATAAAGTTTTGTTTTTGGTTCCTGGAAAGGTTAGGAGGAAGGATATCGTCTTTCAAGTAAGCATAGGTCTTTTCATAGATGGAGGTTTCAATGGTTTCTAAATGGCAGATAGTAGCAGATTCTAAATTATTATGGGAAGGACATGATACTTGTTCCACCATAAACTCATAACAAACACATTTCTCAGGCAATTGTAGTAATGAAGCGATTGTGGCCATAGTGTCTGTAGCTTTGTTCTTCACCCTTGGAATTTGATCAAACTTAATACTGACAAAGAACTATTTTAGAGCCTCTATGTGTTGCTTGTAGGGCATCAACTTTTCATCTTTTTTTTGATACTCCTCATTTACTTGATAAATGACTAGTAGAGAGTCCCCATATACCTGCAAATCCACGATCTTCCATTGAATTGCTATTTTGACCCCAATGATTAATGCTTCATATTCCACCACATTATTTGTACACTAGAACATTAGTCTATATGATTTTGAAATGGTGTGTCCTTGTGGAGAGATGAACAAAATCCCTGCTCCTGATCCATGTTCTGTGTATGATCCATCAAAATATAATACCCATTGTTGGGGCATTATTGTCAAAATGTCTGCATCTGGAAACTCTATTGTCATTGGTTGATCATCTGGTAGAGGAGCTTCAACCAATTGTTTAGTGATTTCTTGACCCTTGATGGCTTTTCTTTCCACATATTGAATGTCAAATTCACTTAATAGCATGACCCACTTTGCTAGTCTACATGTTAAGGCAGCTTTACTGAGTAGATATTTTAATGGGTCAGTCTTTGCTATTAATCTGATTGTATGGGTCAGCATATAATGTCTCAGCTGTTGAGTAGCAAATACCCCTGCCAAGAAAGACTTCTCTATGAAATTGTAGTTAATTTCATACCCATTTAATGTCCTACTGATATATTAGATGGCATGTTCTTTTCCTACATAATCCTCTTGCGCTAATAGTGCCCCCAAAGAGATATCTGTCGTGGCAATGTATAATAGAAAAGTTCTTCCTTCTGTTTGTGGCATAAGAATGGTTGGTGAGATTAGATACTATTTGATTTGTTTGAATGTTGTTTCATGCCCCTCGTCCCACTTGAAAACTATATTTTTATGCAAAAGGTGATTAAAAGGATGAATTTTGTTTGCCAGCTAGGAGATGAATCTTCTGATCGATTGGAGCCTTCCCTGTAATGATCTGAGTTGACTAATATTCTTAGGAGGTGGCATCTCCATTATTTCTTTGACTTTCACGGGATCCACTTCAATGCCTTTTTTGATACAATGTACCCCAGTAGTTTTGTTAATGTGACCCCGAAGACACACTTCGTGGGGTTTAACCTGACATTGAATTTCTCTAGCTATGTGAAGATTTTATTTAGGATATGCAGATGTCCTTCTCTTGTATTAGATTTTGCGAAGATGTCATCCACATAATGCTCCATGAAAGTGTGCATCATATCATGGAAGATTGTCATCATTGCTCTTTGATAAGTGGCTCCTGCATTCTTCAAACCAAATGGCATGATTTTCCAGCAGAAATTTCCCCATGGACATGTAAAAGCCGTCCTCTCATGATCTTCTGGAGCTATTTTTATTTGATTGTATCTAGAGAAACTGTCCATGATTGACAACATGGCATGCCCTGCCGTCAAGTCCACAATGATGTCAATATTTGGTAGCAGAAAATCATCCTTCAGGCATGCTTTATTGAGGTCCCTGTAATCTGCACATATCCTGATGCCATTGTCTGGTTTTGAAATAGGTACAAGATTTGATATCCATTCGGCATAGTCTATAGACTGTATAAATCCAACATCCAACAATTTCTTCAGCTCTATTTTTACCATTTATGCTATATGGGGATGCATTTTTCTCATTTTTTGTTTGACAGGCTTGATTCCTGCTAGCAAAGATAAATGATGCATGAGAAAATTTGGATCTAAGCCTGGCATATCAGAATATGACCAAGCGAAGTTGATGCTTTTCTCCTTAAAGAATTTTATGAAATCTAGTCTTTCTTTATCTGTCATGGATTCAGCCAGATGTAGGATTTTTGCCTTGTCTTCAGTGTCGATGTTCATAGATTGTGTTGGTTCCACCAAGACTGATGATCGTTCATGATAGTGTTCTAGAAGAGTGTCAAATCTTCCATCCTTCAATGCCTTAGAGAGGTTTTCACTGTTAGATGCATTCTTTTTTTTTTCTTTTTCGAGATCTAATACTACCATAGAATGGTTTTCACCATTAGATCTATTTTCCTTGTTTTCAATTTTGCAACTGGAAGATTTGACACCCTCCTGCTGAGTCGTGTTGTTATGAGTATGATGGATAGAACTTGTATCAAGTTCAGTATGACATAGGAAATTTATGATAGCATCATCGTTTGCAAATCTTGGCACAGTTAGGGGTTCAATAGTTTCCCAGACAATTAGTTTAGGATGGATCAGTGGCATGAGATTATCGGAGTCATTCAAGGTGACAGATGTAAGGGTTTGGATGTCCATCTCATCATTATTGTTTAATGGGATATCGAGGTCCATGATGATACTTTCTTCAAAATTGTCTAGTTCACTCAAGGTCTAATCATCCCCACTTGAATCATCGATATTTAGTGACCCTACCACGAATGGTGTACACCCATAACCTTGTCCCTCCTCTCGCGTAGGTGTATATTTTTGTATTACATCAATTTGTATGTCAGTACAAGATATATCAGATTCTAGATCCCACTAATATTCATTTGAGTCTTTTTCAGAGCTATCTCTTAGTTGAAGGATTCTTTTGACAACCTTCCTTGTCATCTCCTTCTTGTCTTATTCAAAGTATCCTAATCTCATCTTCTCTTTTGATTGGAGAGTGAGGGGTTGAACTGGCTTTGTGATTCCTTCCTTTCTTAATCCAATAGGTCCTTGTCCTTCATAACCCATCTTTTCTAAGATAGCTTTTCCTTTTCCATATTTGTCGATGTTGACATTGACATTTTTTATACTAGAATTTGATGTAGAGGGTTCCTCATCCTTGTAGAGCCAATCCAAGATTGCTTTATTGTCTGTTTCATCTGCTATGGTACCCTTTTTGACAAACCTTTCTTGTAGAACTGTGGTTGGTAATGATGTTTGAGGTTTTATCATAGATGGTTGATCATATGTCTTAGGAGATGGCATTAACTATGTTAGGTTAAGCGATTGCTCCATAGAATATGTTCCCATTCATTTGTCAGTCAATTGGACTTGCTTTTGAAATTTTTGTGATAAAGAAGTTTGCTGATCTTGAGTATCTATTAATTGAGTTTCAACAGGACTTGTTTCTTTTTCTTTACCCTTTTTCTCAACCCACTTGGTGGTAATACTTGGGCGTTTTTCTTCATTGGATGATTTCGAACTGGATGCTTCCCTGTTGTGAGGTACCAAGGTTTCTTGGGAGATTTTGATTGTATCACAATGTTGAGGATGATTGTAATCAGCAGATATAGTCACCTCCTGTCCACTTATTGGGAACTTCAAAAATTGATGATATGTTGAAGGTACAGCCTACATTTCATGGATCCATGGTTGTCCTAAGAGAATGTTGTTTCTTAACTCTCTTTCCAACACTTGACATGCTATATGTTTCATCATTGGCCCCACTTGAATGGGTAACACAATTAATCCCTTAGATAATCTCTCTTCCTCATCATATGCTTTGATAGTCATTTTTCTTTGAGCATCAATAGCATCATCTGAATATCCTAGTGCACAAGTTAACTTGAGAGTGCAAATGTTTAGACCAACTCCCCCATCTATCAAGATTCTCTTGACACGATGATTATGGATTAAGACTTCGATATGGAGTGCAGTATTGTGGGGATGGTTTAGTGATACATCATCCTATTCAGAGAATGATAAACAATGTGGTGTAGTCAAATGCCCCACCATAGCTTGAAACTGACAAAAATTTAGATTAGTTGGTATCGTAGTGGCTATCAATGCTTGCTCTAAAACCTCCTTATGCGATGGCGATATTTTAAGGAGTTCTAGTATCAATATTTGTGCGGGAATGTTTTGTAGTTGATCGACAATATTATAATGAGATGGAGGTGGAACCACATGTGTGGATCCAACTCCTTTCAACATTACCTTGGATCGCCCCCAAGTTATAACATTCGCTGGTTGATGTTCTTGACGATCTCTGATTTTTAAGACATTGATTTGATTGTCAAAGTTTTGTGTGCTTTGTAAGTCCAAAGGGGTAGTGTTGTTGATTTTGGGTTCACTAATGTCATGATTGCTCTCTACTTTAGATAAAAAAAGGATTGTTTCATCATAGACATGATTGAAATTCTTACCTTTGTTGTTGGAGGATGATGGTGCTCCTTTGTCATAGTTTGGCAAAGGGTCTTTGAGAACCGAATGATCGTTGTTGTTTTGGGGTGTTTCCACATATGCTTTATTGTTGTCGATCAAGTCTTGTATAGCGTGTTTCAACTCCATACAATCATTGGTTTTGTGCCCTTTTTTACTATGGAAGTTGCAATATTCGGCGTCATTCCACCATGGTGGTTTGACCTTTGGATCCCAAAATTGGGCTTCCTGTGCAGTGATAAGGCCACTAACAACTAATTCTTTCATCGTTGATTCTATTGTTTGACCTAAAGGTGTGAACCTTTGCTGATTGGATGGTTTTTGATACAGTTGTGTTTTTACATTCTTGTTGTTTTGATTCTTTGAAGAAGATGCTATCAAGTTAAAAACTAGTTTGACATTTTGGGAATCATTTATTTCAGTTGTAGTTGTGTTTTGATTCTTTTGCCAATTTTTTGGTTTATCATTTCCTGAGTATTAATTGGAGTAGTTATTTGTGTTATTTGTTTTATCATTGAAATGTTTGATAACTCCTCTTTTGACTACTGCTTCCTCAATTTTGAGACCATTTTCTTGTACCTTTTCAAATGTGGGAGGGCATTGCAATTCTAGCCTATAACTCATTTCCTCCGTCAAGTTTTCAATGAACAACTCCATCTTTTCTTCCTCTGGTATGGATCAAGGATATCTAGCGAATAGTCGTTGCCATCTTTGTAGAAAAAAAAAGAATGTCTCCCCCTTGTTTTTCTTTAAGTTGTAAAGATCCTTTATTGCAACATCATGTTGGATGTTGAATGAATATTGGGAGATAAATTTGTTGACAAGTTCCTCAAAAGTTTTAATACCTGGTTGTAGTTTCGAGAACCATTCAATACATGCACCTCCCAAACTTCTTGGGAATAACCTCATTAAGTAAGTTTCCTCCTGGGAAAACTCAAGGCTCATTGTTTTAAATTCCTGGATATGATCTATCAGATCCATTCTTCCATTGTACTTGTCATACTTTGGGAATTTGCAGTATCTTGGAAAAGGTAGCAAGCTGACTATTGCATCGAAAGGATAAAGACAAATGTTTTGTATCGCATATCTTTTGGTACTCCCTTTCATCATATCTTGTATTTGTTGTTGTAACAGTTGCATTTGAGATGTCAAAGTAGCAACTGGATCTATTGTTTGTGTTGGTTGCAATATCTCTATTTCATTTGTTTCAAGTGCTTCCTTCAAACGATTGACATCGAAATCCTTAGGAAGTTTGGCACCTGATTCAGCCAATATCAACAGATACTTCTCCATATCTTGTTCTAAAATCTTTTCCATAAATATATGGAACTTGGGATCTTGTTGAGCAGCCTAACTATCCTCTGGAGTGATTTCGTTCTTATCATTTCAGTTCAGATTGTTCCAAGGATTTTCCTCTGCCACTGTTTTGGATGTTTCAAGCTCTTGCTCTAAGAGTCTCTATTTTTGGGACCTAGTGAAGATTGGCATACAAATTTTTACATTTTCTTCTGAAATGTTGACCTTCTATGCTAGAAAAATGTCAATTTAAACTTTTAACAAAGTCGAATAAGATGACTGATCTTATTGATGAGACTATGTTAAAAATTTGATTACTATACTCGGTTTCGTGATAAAGGATGATAGTATCCTGATGATGAAAATTTCGTGTAGTAATCGATTGTGTATTTTGATTTGACACTCCTGATTTGCAAGATCTTGTTTCCATTGATAAGTTTGGAAATTTGTATAAACCTTTCTGATTTTGGTCTTTAGATAGTGATTCTGATGAAAAAGAAACTTGTGTTCTAGTAAAGACTGGATAAAAGATAGACTGACTGACTGGTTAGATTTTTGAACTCTCTTTTTTAGAAGCGCTAAGACAGAGTATAGAGGCTCTATTTCACAGAAGCGCTAGAAAAAAGTCTTGAAATGTTAAAACAAACGATAGAAGTGCTATCTTGACAGAAGCGCTGAAACAGTGCATGAAAGCGCTGTAGAAATTGATGGAAGCACTACTTGACAGAAGCACTAAAACAATATCTGGAAGCATTGTAAAATTTCATGGAAGCACTGCTTTGATAGAAGTGCTAAAATAAAGACTGTAAGCACTAAAATAGTGCCTAAAAGTGCTATTTCACAGAAGCGCTAAAACAGTGACCAGAAGTGCTGAAACATGTTTTTCCAGAGTTTCTAAAAATAGGACTTTAAAGACTCTCTATTATAAAATTTGATCTGGCCTTGTGGCATACTATATCATGGATTGTGGAAGATAAGCATGATGTATGTGCTAACTGTGGTTGTGAAACTGTGTGAGAGCTCTCTTTTGAAAGAAGGCTCGTGAATAGAGTGGTTCTACTACGTAATCTAAAGTATGACCCCTAGCAATATCATGATATGTGTGGATGAATTTTCTATGTTGTAAAAAGAGTTTACAATTTTGATATAGAAAACGTTGTCGTATCAATTTGTTCTAATAACTATCAGGTTTCTTGGGTTTTGAGACTTTGATTTTCCTTTTGAGAAACATGGTGGACTTCCACTTTCTAAGCATGGAGTTTTCTAATCTAACTTGACTTTGTTGTTTCCAGGATGATCTTAGATCTAATTTTAATGAATTTGTAAAAACACGGCAAGCAATTGTGAATAAATGTTTTAACTGAATAGATCGTGTATGTTCAAAAAATCAGGAATGATTTTTATTGATTTTGACGGGTTGTTTCAAAAATTGTACACAAATCAAATAGACTCACACTTAAGGACAAGTAGGTCATCATTATACTCACATCCCACATCTTGAATTACGTTGACTCACACAGCAGTGTCACCCCCTAGAGGGCGCCCATGTTTTTGTCATTTCCAGGCACGTACTCAAAGTGACGGAAGTGGATACCAAATCCCTTGAGCAAGCAATCCTTGGTAATTATATGGTGAGTGTCTTGGGGGCAGATTCTTCCCTCCCCTTACACTATGAGTATGGTAATGTATGGATACTGACTTGGCGGGAAACTACTCTATGGTTCGTAGATAGGGCTTCCGTGCGGTGCGGAAAATGATAAAATCCCTCAGGAGACTCTCAATCTTTAGAACAAATATTTTGGGGATGGTTATCTTGCACACTACCGTCAAGTTGGACTTTCATCAACAACTTGCATTTTTTTTATAGTGGGTTGGAATCCTTGGCTTTAGGTGTTCCCACTTAGGTCGTTCCCATAGGGTGAGTACTTTTTCCCACTACGGCAAGTGTGCTAAAGGATTTAATAAAGCATAAATGACATGAAATAAAAGTGAATATGGCACTTTGGTCACCCAATTAAGGGGAGAGCATAAACCTAATCACCACAAGCACAACATATAAGTTTGTTCTATTTTAAAAGCCCAAAAATAAATTTTCTAATCTATGTGAAGGTGTTGCTTCACAGAAATCATGATGTTCTTTTTAACTTCTACTGTATGAATGTGATGACTATCCTAGGATTGATAGATTTGCTTTAAGAAAAACAAGAAAGTGACTATCCTAGGATTGATCAATTTTAGAAACTTTGAAGTGTCTATCCTAGATTGATCAATTTTAGAAAACTTTGAAGTGACTATCCTAGATTGATCAATTTTAGAAAACTTTGAAGTGACTATCCTAGATTGATCAATTTTAGAAAACTTTGAAGTGGCTATCCTACATTGATACATTTTAATCCAACTATGAAAAAAAATTAAAATTAAAATCTGGCTGTGGTCGCGTTGGATCCAGACTAATTTTTACAAAAGCTCTGGAATATTGCACTGAAGCACTAAAATAGTTACCTAATACGCTAAAACCCGAAAGTGCTGAAACAAGGTACCAAAGCATCGAAGTTTTCCATTGAAGCGCTAATTCACCCGATGCGCTAAAATAGTGACCAGAAGCGCCAAAGTTGAAAGCGCTGAAACAATGACTAGAAGCGCTGAAACTTTTAACGGAAGCGCTACAAGAAAAACACACTGAGAACTTGTGTGATACTTTCCAGAAAAATTATGAAATTGGGAAAAATTGGGGTTAATGCCCCACAGTGGGCACCAAATTGTAAGTGTGAAATAAGGTAAACAAGATTAAAACACTTCTTAATACAACATTATATCAAAGATAACTCAAATTGAACTAAATCAAAGCAGTAATCAAATGAAAGCATCATATTGTTCTCTATCCTCAAAGATTTATTAAACCAAAAATTGCTCTTAGATTGTTAAGCACTATGATTGTTAAAATGACTATCTGAAGAACGAGATAATACTAATGCAATGATATGGAGCTAAAAGACAATACTAGATGATAAATAAATTAAACTAGCATGGCATGGACATGAAACAGATAATTGCAGCTATAGGAGGTAGCCATTGATGTGAAAGCTTGATTGTTGGATTGCTTGAATGCTTGATGCTTGAATTCCTATAGAGTAAGAGTGAATAAACTTGATTATCTGGATCCTTTTCTTGATTCAATGAGGCTTTATTTATAGATTTCCTAGCTATAGAAATGCACAGGAAAAGATTTGAGAGGCTTGGATTCAATCTAGAGGATTGAATGGTGAGATATGGAGGAGATTGAGAGAAAAATGGAGATTGTCTCTACCCATGAAAACACCAGGAAAGAGAAGAGGAAAGATTGATGGAGGAGGATTGAGAGAAGATTCTGGAATTTGTCTCCAATTTGTCTCCAAAACTTCCCGTGAAGTTTCAAAGCATTAATTGTTACATATTTTAGACATGGTTTAGACATAGGCTATCTAATTCACTTTTTAGAGAATATAGATTGGAATATTCCTTGTGCTTTTATTCAAATATTTTGATTTATTTAAATTAGCAAAAGAGGGATAAATAATTTAATAAAATGAACTATAGGATAGTTGTTTATAAAATTAAACAGAGGAATATGGTATTTAATTAATAAAGTGTTTGATCTTTATTTAATTAATTTGAGATCGATGTGATAGATTAATTTTGTTTATTTAATTAAGATGAGATATTAGAAGAATTTAAATGCAGTGTGAATGTGAACTATTTAAATAAACATTTCTATTTATTCAATAGTAGAGGAAATTAAGATAATTAATCAAATAATTTGTATTTAATTAATCGGATGCTCCAGACCATTTTTAGGTGTATACAAATGCAATAGTTATTCTCTAGTGGACGGGATGAACAAGAAGATTCTCCAAAGACTCAGTTGTTGTTACCAATTTTTGAAATGTCATAAGGTGGTCCAAGTGACCAGTGACAGGTGTATTTCTGGTCCGATGCTTGTTGCTCCTTCATTTTCCCTATAAGAAGGATTTTAGGACCAGAAATACAGGTTAGCAAGTTAGATATCTTTAGGTTGAGTCTAACTAAAGTTGCAGAGTGAATTTGTAAAGAGCCTGATATTATAGTGAATATACTATTCTTATGTTTGGTGTCATTCTGTTGTAGGTTTTAGTTTCATGGGTACTTAATTTTCAAGACACTACTAGCATCTGAATAAAAATTACTCATTTCAAAGTCATGTATCTCCATTGTATGAATATATTATTATCTTGAATAAAATGATCAAGGGTTATTTTGTTCATCTCACTGTTATGGTGTGTGTAATTCTCATTTTGGCTTTAATTCAAGGAATTAATTAAAATACTTGAGTGAGGTTATAGGTTACTATGTTCATATAAGGATTTGATAAGTAGTATTGGGTTAGAATATAGATTGATGGTATTGTAAGGCAGTATTAATTGAGATTTTATATGCTATGTGTCTAGAAGATAAACTTGGTTACAGTAAAAAACAACCAACACCTTTGATATTATCTAGCTATGGCTCCCAAATCTATTGCAAATTGATCATTAGGGTTAAAATTGAAACCTTGCAAATATAATCTTTGTCCAAATCCATCAAGAATTTTCCATCACTTATAAACAATTCCCTTATAAAGAATTTGTGAAGTCGGGTCTAAAATTTGGAAATGAAATTCTAAAAATGCACAAGACTAAAAATGAAATATGATGAGATATTGCTTTAAAATATGATTTTCAAACCCGGAAGTACAAATCTGACTTCACAAATGAATTCTAGAAAAAGACAATGACTACCCTCAACCTAGCGATATCTTCTTGAGTTTCTTCTGATTTTCCCCAAGAAAATCATCGAGCAAAACACTGTCACAATAAATAGTCGAGCTCATTTCAATTTATGCCCGCCACAATTTAACTTTGCAGGTCCGTCAAAATTTCAGTGAAAGATCTTCGTCGAAACGTAGACGAAAAATGGTTCGTCAAAATTTTGATGAACGTCAGGGATAAAAATTTTAAAAAATGAAAATTTGCACAAGTGCCCAACGATACATCTAATTATATAGCTTTCATCAGAAGGTTTCATTGGAAATAGGAGTCAAATGAGTTAGTGTTCTCTAATGATGTCAACATCACGAGGAGGACATGCATTAGGAGTTGAGAGAGCATTAGTGAGTACAATGTCATTAGGATCATTGCCAAAGGAAAAATTTGAGACATCTACTAAGGATTTCAAGGACATCCACAATTTTTTGAAGCACCTATCCATGATGCAGGATTAAGCAAATGCACTTGAAAATGAAAGAAATTGGAATAACAATAATTATGGAAACTAAAATAGAAAACTGAAAGAAGCCCACAAAAACACAGAACAATAATTTCAAACCCTAAAAAATGGAGAGCCAAAGTCAACAAGTACTAATCTATGCTAGTAAGGGCATTTTACTCCTCTTGATGAGATTTGGCAATTTTAGAGGCTGAAACGGGAAGCAAATAGTAGAGAGATGATTTTGAGCAGAAAAAGCTAAGAGGGACTAAGATGCCAATAAGGGTGTTTTAGTCCCAGCAAAGGTTTTCTAAGAGAAACAACAAGTTTTGTCTTGAAAAAAAAATTCTCAGGTTGCCTATATAGGGACCTGATGTTTGGAAACAAAAAATAATGCAAATGAAGGCAAAGAAAAGCAATGATAAACAAGCAATTGAATGCAAGATGTGAAATGCAATTTTTCAATTTTTAATGCAAGAATAATGTTTCTAAATGCAATTAAGATGATGAACAATGTACTTTTTAGTTTTTCAATGAAATTTAATGATGCAAGAAAGGAAAATAGCAACCTATATGCACTTTCAGTAATGTAAAGATAGGAACCCCTAAATACAATTTCACTAATGCAAGATGGAAGAAACCCTACATGAAAAATGCAATGAATGCATGACTCTAAAGGACTCCAAAATAGAAAAGGAAGAGTGCTAAAAAAAATCGAGTTCACCAAAATGAACCAGAGATATTTAAATAGGACTGGGAGGGATGGTCCTTTCCTATTCTATCTAGGTCATTCAATATGTCCTAAGAACCCTAATAGGATTGACTATCAACCTCTCAAGGTGAGTCAATACACAACTAGGACTTAGGAGGGGTTTTCTATTAGATTAAGGGGTTCACCACCAAGCAAATGCTTGGAAACAACAATGTTTGAAAACTCAAGTTGTGATATGCAAAACACTTAAAATAAGCAAAATGAAGTTTCTCAATACTGAAAATGAACAACTCCAAGTTAGGGTATATGTACTTGGAAAGCTTGAAGACTCCAAGAGGATTCTGGAAATGTAAACAAACTGCTAAAAAATGCCTTGGAGGACTAACATGCCTTTACTCCCATCTTAGTCTTCCTGCTGTTTTTTGGGGCAAACACATAATCTTCATATAACATAATAGAATCCTGAAAAATCATTGAAAAATTCAACCTAGAGGACTAAGATGCCTTTACTCCCATCTTAGTCCTGATTTGAATTTTTGAAAAGTGTGAATGTGGTCCTAATCTCCCAAATCTGCAATTGCTTCTCCTCAAATCTCAGGTTTTGGAATAGTCAGATCTAACCTATAGGTGAGTTTTTGTGAAGATGACAACTTTGACAATGCAACTTTGCACTCCAAGTGATCTTCAAGTCTACAACCTAGATCTACAAAAACAAATGGAAAAGGTGGAAAAACTTGATGATTGTTAGTGAATGGGGGTTTTCCTTGGTCAAACCCCTTGTCGGTAATCAAACCTTGAAATGGAATAAAAATGATGAAGGAAATGGTGAATTCAAAACATGCAATGGTACAACTCACCAAACCCTTGCAAATATTGTAAACTCATGTGAAATGGTTGCAATGGATAGGGATCTTGAAATGCTTGATTGATATGGACTTGAATTTTTTTGCTTAGATCAAAACCCTACATCATAAATTTTAGCACAAAAAAACACATGATGCTTGAAACTTGATGATGACTCCAATTGCTTGATGAATTTCCTTGAATGTACTTGGTCTCATAAAATTTCCTTAAGAATGAATGCTCAAGTTGTTAGGATGAAAATGAATGATTGAACCTTGTATTTATACTTATCTATGTTTAATATCTTGAAATTATATCACACCAAGCTGACATATGAATTCAAAGAATAAAGGAGGTTAAATCTCGCCAAGATTTGAAATTAAATCCCAAAAATGACTCAAGGAGGACTAAGACGCCCTAGGTGGCATCTTAGTCATAGGGCATCTTAGTCCCAAGTGATGAAACTTGGGGCACAAACACCAAAAAGGGGCCCAAAAGAGATGCCTCAAAATTAGGGTCCCAAGACCTTGGGGGGAAAAATACGCCCTTAGTGGCATCTTAGTCCCAATCAAGAATCAAGGACACACCAATCAGAGTCATTAGATAATCAAATATGCTTTGGAGAATGTCAGGATTTACCATAAAAATATGGCATTCATATGGCGTGTGGACATAAAATAGGGCCAATTAAGCCATAAAGAAGGATAAATAAAGCAAGGCGAGCCCAAAAAGGTGTGAAAATGCAAGGGTATGCATTCTACTACACTACAGTAATATTGTGGTATGTCTTTAACCTTTGTGTTATGGCTATTATGTAAGATTGTATGCATGTTTTTCTCCCATAGAGTAATTTAGGGAATAGTTCAACCAACATGTGGTAATTTTATGATGTCTTGAAATTTTTTTACCTCATATCCTATAAAAAGAGAGAACCCACCACCTCTTCAAGTATCAACATTATGATGGTGATTTTTATGGTCATACCTATGTTTTGTCCCAAATATAGAAAATAACATATAATTTTGATACTTGAATCCTTTTTATTTATCTACGCACTAATAGACTTCCAGAAAAGAAAGTCATATTTGATGATTTCTTGATATTTTTACCTCATATCCTCCAAAAGGGGAGTATCCAATAGCTCTTCAAGTGTTAAATTAGTGGTGGTGTTTTTTATGGTAAAAACTATGTTGTCCCGAAAATCAAGAAAAAAACATATGTGTGAAACTTGAATCCTTCTCATCCATCTATACACTAATACTCTTCAAGTAGGTAACCATAATGTTGAATAGATTTATATATTTAAAAATAGTCACTACCACTCATATTCAAGAAATATAGTTTTTTCCATAGAAAGTGTTTATTCACTTTGGGTTTGGCTTGATATATTTTTCCCAACTTTGACCACAAGACACTCAAGGTGGATTCACTTTTAAACTTTAGGAGCACCAAATAAACAAAATAAAGTTGAATGAGGCTCCTTGATTTCTCTCTAACAAATCACAATCTACTTATTTCACTCCAAATTTTCTTATAGTGACTAGACCTTTTATATGTCAATCTACAAAAAAAATCCTCCATTTTGAGCTTCCATAGCTTGATATTCATGGCATTGAACATTTCCATATCTTCATGATATTTGATCACCATTTTTTCTCAAAACAATATTTATTCTACACAACTCTCACTCAAACCAAGATTATTTTGAGTAAAAAATCTTCTAACCTTAATGCAAAATAATCAAGATGATTGAAAAATGTATAACTTTATAAAAACAAATAAAATGAACATACAACCATAATAAAGAATAAACCTTAGTAAAACCCTTTGAGAAAAATGTGGTCTCCAAATCCCAAACCAATTACATTATAAACTATACACATATGGTTATAATATAAATCTAAGCTCAAAGCTTCATTAAAGAGCATGCCAACATATAGATATCAAGATATTTAGGTACCCAGCATAATATTATGTACAAAATTGAGCTATCAAACCTTCATGTCAAGCACTAAATAAATAGGACACATAGTACATGAAAACCTCAAATAATAATTAGAAACCCATAAGATTTGTAGGAGTTAAGAAAATACAACACCACAAACCCCGAAGATCACCTGCATGCAAATAACCTGTCACAAAAGAAGAGATGGAGACAAACAAGCAAGGGTTCTCTGAAAACTAAAAATGTATATATTAGAGAGAATGAGAGAATGAATTGATATGAAATACAATGAGATCAATCCTTATAAAAGGAGATCGAGAAACCCTAAAGAAACCCTAATAGGAGAAAACCCTAAAAGAAGCCCTAAAAGGAAAACATTTAATAATTAATATAATTATTAAATGTCACTTTATGCAAACTAAAGTGAAATCTTAAGAAGGGAATAAAGGTAACTTAATCAACATAATTAAGTTAAAACCTTTACTCTAACACCCCCCCTTAAGATGAGCAAGAGTGCAGCTACAAACAAGTGCAAAAAGGCAAAGGTAGCTACAATGCAAGAAGGAAAACATGGGTCCCGGCAACTAGGCCAGATTAGGTACCCAAATACAACCAAAACTCTGTAAAATGGAGAAATAGAGAAAACCTCATGGGAAAAAGCTCTACACCAAAAAGAGATGCAAAAGGCCAAAAAGAACATCACTGTAGCAGAAGAAGCTGCAAACAACTGTCGAAAGATGACTGCTATGGTGCTGAAGAACCTCCACTGAAGATAGGAAGATCCCTTCCAAGGTGAAACCAAGGAAGAATTAGCACAGATAGTATAATAAACCCCCCATAATGCTAAACTGGGAGAGCCTGACAGATCCACTGAAATGGTGAGAAACACTCTATAGTGCATGAAGAAGAAGATACAACATCTGAAAGTGTGCAAGAAAGCACCTACAACTAAAAAAGTGGTGTGGAAAACAAAGCACACATGCATGAGGCTGGAATCATATGGATTCACTGTCGTCGTGGAGAGACACTCACCGGACAAAGATATGATGGAAAAACAAAGACAAACTACACAACCCCTCATGGCACTTCATAATAACAGTGCGAGTACAAAATATGGCACAACATTATGTGCAAAAACCTCAAAAATACATGTACAATAGTGTGGCACTTTATCTCAGTGCGTTTACATAAAATATATTGCTTACAAATGATGCTCAAAATGTCCAAAAAGGACAAAGCTGGAAATACATGAAGAACAGCTAGAAAACTGACTGTGGAATGCACCAAGAGAAGAATGAAGTAGTGAAACCCACACCAATGGAAAGATGAGAAAACCAGCTTTTCGACGATATCTCATTTGCCAAAAAATGATATCGTATGCCCAAGTTACGACCTTTGGAATAAAACAACTCCAAAGAGGAAAAAAGTCAGTGCTGGAATAAATTTGACGGTCATACAGCCATTGCAGCAAAAACCAATGGGTTAAATTTGACAGCCAAATGGCTGTCACCATAAAAGCATGATAGGGTTTATTTTGGAAAAAATTGTTTTTTAAATAAAAAAACAATAAAAAAAATGCAGATTTTTTTTTAATAAAAAAAATTTATGAGGGGAGGCACGTGGGCGCCCACCCCGCATCATACTTGGGCGGACATAGTACTGCTAGTCGGTAGTACTATCAACCATCGGTCAAAAGTACGCCAACCAACGTACCATAGGGCCCGCAGGCCTGCGGGTGCAGGGACCTGCGGGTACCCTTGTACCGGACCGGCAAGCCCTAAAACTGCAAAAAAATAAAATTTATTGCTTTTGTTTTTTTTAATTTTTGAAAGATCAAAAATATTTTTGCATAAATAAATTTATGATGAAAATTTCTGAAAAATAGATAGGCGGAAAAAAAAAAATCGAGAATAAAATTTACCAGGCAGAGACGGTCGTACGGCCGTATTGTAAAAAAAATTTGCTTCAAATTTTGACTTTGTCCAAAATAGACGAATGGACAATCGATTTAGGGGTTTTGGACCATTGCGGACGCAATGGCGATGTCCGTTTGAGCTGAAAATGCTTCAAAATTGCAGATATGCCCTAGATCAAGAAAACAAGCCCCAAACCCCTGAAGCTCCAAAATTCTTCAAAACAAGAACAGGAAGCAGCAGGTGTGGAGCTCTGATACCATGTAGGAGTTGAGAAAATATGACACCACAAACCTCGAAGATTACGTGCATGCAAATAACCTATCACAAAAGAAGAGATGGAGACAAACAAGCAAGGGTTCTCTGAAAACTGAAAATGTATATATCAAAGAGAATGAGAGAATGAATTGATATGAAATACAATGGGATCAATCCTTATAAAAGGAGATTGAGAAACCCTAAAGAAACCATAATAGGAGAAAACCCTAAAAGAAGCCCTAAAAGGAAAACATTTAATAATTAATATAATTATTAAATGTCACTTTATTTAAACTAAAGTGAAATCTTAAGAAGGGAATAAAGGTAACTTAATCAACATAATTAAGTTAAAACCTTTACTCTAACAAGATTAAACCACACAAAATATGGCACTCAAGTCCCTAGTCAAAATTTAACACCCAAATCCTAAGATGGGTATATAGGTTAGAAATAATGTTTATACTATTAGAGTGAATGGTTTTTTACCGTTCACATTTCCTAATTTAACTTAGGGGTAGCTTTTCTTTTAATATTTTTAACTGTATTTTAATTTTTGGCTGCCTTCCCACACTAGATTTCTCATGCCTTTATAAGGTATGTTGTGTACATTAATCATCTCAATTCATTTGTTTTCACTCCAGGTGAAATAGCCTCTTTGTGTGTTGATTCTCTTTTCATGAAGGTGTTGTCTTGGTTTGCAGATGCTCCTAGAAACCTACTCCAACATGGTATCAAAGCGTTCATCTGTAACCCCTTCCGCTAAGAGTGTTTTCTAGAGATCGATGAGATCAAAGTTTCTTTTCCAACCTGAGTTTCTAGATTGTTGTCTGGAGGCATTCAACATTCTTCATTTGAATTCCATCTATGAGTGCATGAATTCTAAGGGAAATTCTCTTGTTTGAAGTCTTCATCTGCTCATTGGAGGTATGTTTGCATCCTTGAAAGTTGTCTGAAGGCACTTTTGGTCCGGTGGAGGTGGCAAAACATTTATTTCATGCCTTAAAATCCTTGTAGGAGGCACATTTTTCTTTAGAGGGAATGTTCTACTAGTTGAGGGCAACTGAAGGACTAGTTGGTCACATTTCTTCAAGGAGAGGCAATCATATAAACTATTGAAATTTCTCCTACCTTTTGATCGCGCCAAGTCATCTCAAGAGCATCTACTTCATTGCAATTTTTGAGAGGCCATCATTTTGTCAGTTGCAGCAATTTTTTCCCTCAAGTCACATAATTCTTCCGCTGGGCTATGAAATTTCTTTGTGGAAGGAAAATTCTTCCCTTTGAGGCTACGATTTTGTTTGAGGGAGGCATAGTAATGTTATATTTGATGTAGTGAATCCTTGATTAGAGGCATGATTTTTGTTGAGGAGGGGAGTGATACCTTTCTTGGTGGCATTTTATTTTTGAACTTCATAATTTCCTTGTTGGGCGTTTTTGTGCATGATTTATTTCTTGGACGAAAATCCTAAATAGAGTTTCCTCCATTTTCGTGAGCATGTAAAAAGATTCACTTTGTTAAATAGTTGCTATGAAAATTAGTCCCACATTTGTGAGAGAGTGGTAAAATTATTTCCTTCTATAGCCCAATGCTTTCTCTCTTGTGTGAGCTAAGGTTCACATGGTGGTTCGTGGTGGTTTGTCAATACTTTGAAAGAGACTAGCTTTGCTTGTGTGTACTTAGTGACTTGGAAGATTGCTTGGTGCTTGGTGCAGCTCGCCCACCCATGTGAGCTATATTTTGGAGGTACATTTTTGAAAAAAAAAATTCAATTGCAAGGTTTGTAGCCTACATTTCTTCCTTCTATTGGTGTTTCTTTGGAAAAGATTTTTTTTTTTGGTTGATTGCACATTGTTGTTTCTGGGGGCTATAAGTAGTATATTGGTCTCTTCACGTTCCTTTGTACAACATGTCAGAACCAAAGATTGAACCACTCACTCCACACAACTATCACACATGGAAGCTTAAGATGACATAATTATTGAAATATTGAGGTTTTTGGCAAATGTTTGATGCTTGGTGTAGCTCACCCACCCATGTGAGCTATATTTTGGAGGTACATTTTTGAATTTTTTTTTTCAATTGAAAGTTTTGTAGCCTACATTTTTTCCTTCTATTGGTGTTTCTTTGGAAAAGAATTTTTTTTTTGGTTGATTGCACATTGTTGTTTCTGGGGGGTATAAGTAGTATATTGGTCTCTTCGCGTTCGTTTGTACAACATGTTAGAATCTAAGATTGAACCACTCACTCCACACAACTATCACACATGGAAGCTTAAGATGACATAATTATTGAAATCTTGAGGTCTTTGGCAAATGTTTGATGTTGAACAACCCAAGTTCACTAAGGACTTTCAGAAGTTTGTCCATTTCAACAAAATGGATAAAATGAAAGGACTCATAGGCCTCCATATTTTGGATGATTTTTTGTTTCATATTGCGTAGTGTACAATAGCTAGAGAGGTGTGGGATAATCTTATTGAGTTGTATGGAAAGGTCAATCAGTTTAGAATCTTGCAGCTTGAAGCCAATCTCACTTCTCTCTCTAGATGCCTTTCCCACTATTCAAGACTTCCTTGCATATTTCAAGCCAATTTTATCATAGTTGAAAGGATGTGATCGTGATAAGACAAATAAAGAGTGTTTCTTGATCGTATCTAAGTTGCATGGTGCATTTCAAGTATTTTCTTCCACCTTCTATTCTACCATGGATGTTATGGGAGATTCCTATCAGATGCCTTCTTTTGATATTTTATGTGATTGATTGGCTTAGGAGCAAGCCAAGTTGATCTAGATGGATGCTCTTCTTAAGATTCATGCCTTGATGGATCAATCTTCCAAGGGAAAGGGTAAGAATAAGAAGAAGACTAAGACAAATTCTCCTCAAGGTTGTGAGCATCCCTCCAAGCCTAAGGAGAAAAATGATAAGAAGAATGCACCTCCTCCTCCTTCTAACTCAGGAGAATCATCTTCCAAGTCTAAGAAGAACAAGGAATTTTTTTAATTTTGTGGAAAGTTAGGGCATAATTATGCACATTGCTTTCCAAGGCTCATAGCATTGTAGGAAGCTATGAAGAAGCACAACATTTCCATGTTGAAGTCTTCTTCCTTGGGAAAAGATTAAGACCTTGCAGCAAGAGTTTTGTCCTCTACCCATGATGATTTGATTCTTGATTCTGGTGCCTCACATCACATGACTCATAATACAAATGGGTGATCCCACAATAGTGGTTTACAATTTTTGGCCAAACTAGACACTGGAATTATCATTTTTAACTAAATCTTCATATTCGGGCACCTATAGCAGCTAAACCCTGAGGAATTTGAAGGTGATGCAAACTATATGAGTATCTTCACATTTTGTCTATAGATTCTAAAAATATTTTTTTCAAAATTTTTGGAATCAGATTGCACTTTTTTTTCCATCTCCCACGAAAACTGTTTTTTTTTAGAAAACAACATTTTTAAAAAGTGACGCTCACCGTATACAACATAAATTTTTTTGTATGAAGGATAAAATTCTAATTTTTCGAATTTAGATTTGTAACTACGATATCTAGAACTTTCATTTGGTCTCATAGTTTTTTATTGAATATTTTTTCCTTAATTAAGTTTCAAAGTCAAACCAATTGCAATTCAGACATAGGCAGACTGTATACAACATAACTTTTTTTGTATGAATCAAAATTCATTTTTTATTTTTTTAATGGATCAAGGACATCAATACCTAGCCTGAACATATTTTTTTAAATTTAATTTTGATAATCTGCTATTTTTCCACATGTGCAGAACAAAGAGTTTTATTTTGAGTGAAAAACCTATGTTTAATAAAACTAAAAAATAAAATACATAATATAAGCAAACCATATTAAAATTATATTTGATAGATAGCTCATTCTAAGGACTATCATTATCTAGTTGGGTTTCTGAAGTTCTCTACATTTTCATCCTCAAATTGAGATTCGACAGATAATTTTTTTCAAAAATTTACAAATTTTTGAGGAGATAGGGAAAGAAGGGGGTTCAGTCAAACAGGTGTTCGGCCGAACCAAAAAAATATGTTCAGTCAAACCCATGTTTGACCGAACATGGGTTCAATCAAACCACTTTTAAATAATCTACGAAATTAGGGTTGGGTGGTTCAATCGAACCCCCCTAAAATAGGTTTGATCGAACCCCCTCAGTATACATACAAAAGTCAAACAACTTTTCTAGGGTTTTTTTCCATTTTTCCAAGCTCGGTCTATGTAAATAACGATTTTCAAGGACCCTCGTGCTTCCAAGCATGTCGACTGAAAAAGACCATTCACAAGTGGAAAATGATGATTTTTTTGAGAATGTTATATATTTTATTTGTTATTGTTGCATTTGTTTTTATTATTTTTTATTGTTGTAAGTTTTTTCAATTGTTTTGTGAGAGATTTTTTGCATTTTGGAGGAGAATTTGTTGTGAAGAAAATGGGACAAAAAGCAAAAAGAAGAAACAAGGCTCAACGAATTTTTTCAAAAGATAAAGAAGAAAATAGATGCAAACAAAAATTGACAAATTATCATAAAAGGAAACAAGGTACATGTTTATTTCTTCTCTTTCTCATCAAATATGGGTAAATTTACTTATTTACAATAGTAGGTTTATCATATGTTTTATCTAGCAACAAGGAAAAATGCATCAAATAATTGATATATAAGAAAATTGAAGGTTCCTCATTTTAGTTTTATGAAAATGAAAACTCAAATGCATATCATCAATTTCCTCTCAATTACTCTCTTTCTTCATAAATAATAAGTATAGCTCAAACACCCCACAAACACACAAAAATTGGTATTATAAGTATTATAATAAATAGAACCATATTAGTTAACAATAACTATTTTTGGATTAGGATAGATTTAACAAGTACGATGAATAGACACATAAAACATACATTAACTAAATATGTTTATATGTGAGGAACATATAATGTAGAAGTATGTATCTAAAATAATATCTCCTAAATTTTCTAACACATAATCTAACATACAATTAGAATATTCTTCATAACAGTGAAATAATTCATAAAGAAATAAACATATTGATAGTAAAAAGAAAAATGTAATGAATTTGATTACCTTTAAAAAGTTGAAATTTTTAACTAACTTTATTCCTAGATAAGATTAATAACACAAAAATACTATCCAAAATAGATAAATCAGCAAGTGTAAATGGTCTTATCTAAATTGGTTTCACCTATATAAACTATGCAAGCTTATTTTTCCTATAAAAAAAAAGTACTATGTTTTTATTAAACAAAATATAAAAAATGGGATTTAATTATAAACAAAGAAAAACCTAAAATGAGAGTTGAGAAATAGATATCTCATCATGATAAGAATCTAGAATATGAATCAATAGAAGATAATAAAAATTACATCATGTGTTTCCTAGATGGTAGCATGACTACATTAAGGTCTATATGACTACATAGATTTTTGTTGTACATAAAAAAATACCAGTTTATACAAAAAATTGAAAGTCTATAAAATAAGAATAAAATACACAACCAATAACAAGAAAATTTAGTAGAATAACATTATAATTTGTTAAAATAAATTAAATGATATAAAATGGTCATAATTTTATTTAAACTGAGCTCTAAGATAATATAATTATGATAGATAGGAAAAGACACAAAACCTCCATATGAAGAGATTTCCAAGAATACATGTAGCTAGTGCCACAAAGGGAAAGTGGTGAATTTTGGTTATCCTACCAATATTGTCAAATCCCTAATATGGTATTTTTACGTCCACAAATAATCAAATAAAAAGACATTAAAGATTAAAATGGTTGTGCTCTTATCCTATGTGCATCTAGAACTAAGACGAGTACAACATAAAAAATATATATAATCTATAGCAATAAGTGTATCCCTTAGATATATGAAAAAAGAAAATTTGAGAAGATGGATCAACAAGCATTTCCAAGAGAGATATGAATCTACAAGAAGAAATATGAAAATTTATGATTATGATATTTTCTTAGGTAGCTTCCTCAATGAATATAGCCATCTAAATATGTCATCTTCTTCTACATTTCTTTCTTTTGCTATCTTCTTGTCATAATCTTAATCTATATTCATATTCAATGATATATGCACTATCTAGCCCTCCAAGTATAAAATGTCAATTCTTCTTTTTGGGAGTCAAATATTTCATTACATTCTACATGAACCAATTTGAGATTAAGCAAAATTTTAAAAGCACCAAAGAGTCCTTTTGAATCTCAAACACCTCAAAATTTAACATCATTAGTAGAAATCTTTAAAATTTAATATATAAATATAAAAAAATGCATTGGAAAGATTTTGTATCAGCATTTGAGTTTATAATATTTATATAAAATATTCAATCAAAAAGAACATAAATACAGGTCTAGACAAATTTTAGATATATATATATATATAGTGATGTCTTGCATATTTTTACTCCAGGACGTCTTGTCAAAGACTAAATATTGGAACTACTAGCTAATTTGGTGTAGGATGATTGATTGAAGAATTGATTTTGAAATTGTCTGTCTTTTAGCTTAGAACACATTTCAATTTTGGTGCTTTAAAACGAACATCTATCTTCCATCATATAGATTTAATTAGGGGGTGAATGAACACTGTTTGTTATGCTTGAGATGGTAGGGAGTATGATCTCACCTTGTGCAAATTTGGTGATCAGAAACCAAACCCTCTATCTTTGTATGTGTTTAATACCTTAGAGGGGCCTGCCTCACAAGAGGGAATGACTCCAACCAGTTTTTCACTCAGGCTGGTATATAAAAGGATGAGTCTAAATTGTCAAGTCCTCATGGTATGTAGGCCTTAGCCGTGCATGTGCCATTTGAAAACCGGTACCGACCTTCTCTTTTAAAATTATAAGAGCCCCTAGTAGAGTGGTTAAAGCCTTAAGTGGCTTTTTGTATGCTCACAAGGTGCCATATTCCTGAGTATTCACTAGAACCCTCTTGTTTTAGAAAGCCAAAATCCCTTCTATTCATTGGTGCAGCAACAGTCATTGCCAAGGCATCCACATTCTCGCAGTTCTTAGTAGAGGTGAAGAGTATGTCATGGGAGATTCATGAGGGATCGAAGCTTGGTTGACCTTAGAAGTGAGTGCAATGTAAGGGGGAGCCAATTTGGACAAGCTTCTAAGTCACCTGCTAAGAATAAGTGTTGTTGGGGAAACCCATGTGGAATCCAATGAATATAGTCCTTGCCAACATTAGGATTTGTGCTTGTATTGTTAAAATCAAAAATTTTGTCTACTATGTCTTGCATGTGTGTTTAAAAATAAACCTCAAACAAACATCACACCTAGTACTTGGCAACACCTTAAACCTTGCAAAATCCAAAAACATCAAACAAAAAAAACATACAACATGAACAAGTATCACTTAGATTTATTGGGGCCATCATCCTTTAGTTATGATTTTTCAATCCTTGCATTCCACCTAGTCTTTCCATCCCATATAGTCCTTGATATTCATATCCCTTTCATCATAGTCCTTACATATTCCTAGTCTTGCATAAATAGATCACATACCACATAGTCCTTGCATACATATATATCATTCCACCTAGTTCTTTCATTTACAACCCCTTGCATATATGGAGATCATATCACATAACCAAGTTGCATACATTCCATGAATTTAGTCCTTTGCATATTCATCATTGATCAAATAGAACCCTTAGCTCTTGCACAAGTTCCACTACTCTTCGTAGGTCTCAAAACCAACCCATTTTCTATCTATCACCCACATTGAACTTAAGGTTTATCATGGACTTGAGTTAGGGAACATACCATTATCCTTGAGTCTAGGGAAATCCTTTTGGATTCCATCATCTCCTACATACCCTCTCTTGATCATTGGTCCCTTGTGTTTATCCATCATAACACAATTCAAGCCTTGCATCGTAACCAAATTTGGACCTAGAGTTGCATTTGACCTCTTTCATTCTTAGCTTATCAAATCATATCATACCATTTTTATATATCCCATCTTAGAATCATATCCTTTTCACTGCATCCTAGTCCTTACATATTCCTAGTCTTGCATACATAGATCATGCCACATAGCCCTTGCATACATATATATCATTTCAACTAGTTCTTGCATGTATAACCCCTTGCATATATGGAGATCATATCACCTAACCAAGTTTCATGCATTCCATGAATTTATTCCTTTGCATATTCATCATTGATCAAATAAAACCCTTAGCTATTGTACAAGTTCCACTACTCTTCATAGGTCTCAAAATCAACCCATTTTCTATCTATCACCCACATTAAACTTAAGGTTTATCATGGACTTGAGTTAGGGAACATACCATTATCTTTGAGTCTAGGGAAATCCTTTTGGATTCCATCATCTCCTACATACCCTCTCTTGATCATTGGTCCCTTGTGTTCATCCATCATAACACAAGTCAAGCCTTGCATCGTAACCAAATTTGGACCTAGAGTTGCATTTGACCTCTTGCATTCTTAGCTTATCACATCATATCATACCATTTTCATATATCCCATCTTACAATCATAGCCTTTTCATTGCATCCCAGTCCTTACATATTCCTAGTCTTGCATACATAGATCACATCACATATTCCTTGTATACATATATATCATTTCACCTAGTTCTTGCATGTACAACCCCTTGCATATATGGAGATCATATCACATAACCAAGTTGCATACATTCCATGAATTTAGTCCTTTTCATATTCATCATTGATCAAATAGAACCCTTAGCTCTTGCACAAGTTCCACTACTCTTTGTAGGTCTCAAAATCAACCCATTTTCTATCTATCACCCACATTAAACTTAAGGTTTATCATGGACTTGAGTTAGGGAACATACCATTATCCTTGAGTCTATGGAAATCCTTTTGGAGTCCATCATCTCCTACATACCCTCTATTGATCATTGGTCCCTTGTGTTTATCCATCATAACACAATTCAATCCTTGCATCGTAACCAAATTCTGACCTAGACTTGCATTTGACCTCTTGCATTCTTAGCTTATCACATCATATCATACCATTTTCATATATCCCATCTTAGAATCATATCCTTTTCATTGCATCCCAATCCTTACATATTCCTAGTCTTGCATACATAGATCATATCACATATTCCTTGCATACATATATATCATTTCACCTAGTTCTTGCATGTACAACCCCTTGCATATATGGAGATCATATCACCTAACCAAGTTGCATACATTCCATGAATTTAGTCCTTTGCATATTCATCATTGATCAAATAGAACCCTTAGCTCTTGCACAAGTTCCACTACTCTTTGTAGGTCTCAAAATCAACCCATTTTCTATTTATCACCCACATTGAACTTAAGGTTTATCATGGACTTGAGTTAGGGAACATACCATTATCCTTGAGTCTAGGTAAATCCTTTTGGAGTCCATCATCTCCTACATACCCTCTATTGATCATTGGTCCCTTGTGTTTATCCATCATAACACAATTCAATCCTTGCATCGTAACCAAATTCTGACCTAGACTTGCATTTGACCTCTTGCATTCTTAGATTATCACATCATATCATACCATTTTCATATATCCCATCTTAGAATCATATCCTTTTCATTGCATCCCAGTCCTTACATATTCCTAGTCTTGCATACATAGATCACATCACATATTCCTTTCATACATATATATCATTTCACCTAGTTCTTGCATGTACAACCCCTTGCATATATGGAGATCATATCACCTAACCAAGTTGCATACATTCCATGAATTTAGTCCTTTCCATATTCATCATTGATCAAATATAACCCTTAGCTCTTGCACAAAATCCACTACTCTCTTGATATAGTCCTTGAATATATATATATATGTATATATATGTATATATATATATGTGTATATATATGTATATATATATATATATGTATATATATGTATATATATATGTATATATATATATATATCATTTCAAAAACAAACAAATCTACATGTCCTCCAAGTCAAGTTGTCCAAACCATCTCCAAGTCAAAATTCTCATCCTCCATACCAACCATGCATAATCTTTCATCCTTTGTCCACCTACCTTCACCATCAATAGTTCCTAACATAATCCATTCCATTAATCCATAGTTCAAGTGTCCACTTATCACCGTTATCATCTATTCTTCATTCAGAGCCTAATAATTGCTTATCATCTATTTTCAAATGCATTTTTTCCATGGAATTCTTAAGTTCAAGAATCTTTGATTTCATTTGATTTCATATGTTCAACTCCACTTATATATCATCATCTCTCACTTTCTTTGCACAATATTTTGTGACATGTACAAATTGCTCAACAAGCAGGAAGTTCTCAAGCAGAAGTCAAGCCCAATATAGATATTGGACCAAACGGATCAGTTGAAGAACACATGGACCTTGAAGATAGGGAGGAGGCCCGAGTTCAAACAATGCATGTTGGAGAGGGGTTGGGATCACTTCCTTCTACACCAATGGATGAGCATATAAAAGTAGCTGAAAAGGTGGGGAAACAAATTTCTTATAGAAATTTAGATCATTTACTTGAAATGGATATGGAGAAACTGAAATGTTATGCCGACCAACCTAAAACTACAAGTAAGAGGTCAATGACTAAATCTATAAATATAATAATCCATGATCATTTCAATCATCTTGAAACACTTGAAAAAACCCAATTGTTATCATGTTTACTTCTTTGTGATGAGCTGAAAGAGTCATTACAATTATTAGGTGTACATTCTGCATCGAATAAGAGGAAACACATTAGACTACAAAAATATATTGTTGAAAATGTTAAAAAAGGTTTAGATTCCATTGGGAAAGGATCTCGATCAGTGGATAAGGCCATTGCAAGAAAGGTGATTTTGACATCTGTTTTAAATAAAGAAATATCTAGAAAAAGAAAAATGTCAACACTTTCCATTGAATTTGGTTATAGTAGAACCACACTAATAAAATATGAGAAAAAGAGAGGTTTTGGATGATAGTTCTGAAGGCAATTGGGCAATTATGTGTAGAGCTCCCCATTTTGATAGGATTGAAGATGTTGTTAGGAACTTGATCTCAAGTTTTTTGGAATGATCAGACCCATTTGTCATCAAATACTAGAGATGTTATGAGGCACAAGATTGGACCTAGTATTTATGAAGAACATATTAAACATTGGATAGACATAACACAACTTGAGATGTATATGAACTTTTGTAATATGTATCCTCATATAAAGATTGGGAAAACAATGTTTGAAAGGTTAAAGCCATATTATGTGAAGATAAACAAGTTTTTTGAAACTTCTTGTTGTCGTTATCGCATTGAATTTGATCTCTACTATCAAGTTTTTTGAAAGATGAGAAAAGAAAGATATGGTTTTCAAAAGGCACCTCCTAAACAGGTAAGTTTTTTCATAAAGGATCTATTATGTGATCATGAAAATGGACCTCAAATAAAATGCATAAAAGGACAATGTGAAACATGTGGAAATATGGCTAACTTTCCTTCAAAAAATGAAAATGTTGACCTAACAAAGATAGTAAATTGCAAGAGATACAAGTATGCAAAGTTTCAAACAAGTTTTGGGAAATAATCGACAAGGTTAAACTATGTAGAAGAGGAGATACCTATTGGGAAATTTATGGAAGATTTTCAAAAATTGGTACAACCATACATACAACATTATTTTTATGCTAAGTGGCAAGCACATCAATTTCAAACATTGAGAGATAGTTTCCCACTTGGAATAGTTCTATCAGTAGTTGACTTTGCAGAAAATTACTCTTTTGTACATCAAAAAGAGATTCAATCAGAATATTACTTTTCAAAGAAAGTCACTATTATGGTTCATGTGTGTTATTGACATGCACAATTGGAATTGGATGGTGTTAAGAGTACAGATGAACAACAGGCCATCAAGAAAGAATATCACTTGTATATTAGTGATTATAAAGAGCATGACACACTTTGTGTACAACATTGTCTTACAAAATGTTTTTTTGAGAATTTGAGAAGCAAGGGTATAAAATTTGAAAAGCATTTTCTATGGTCAGATGGATGTGCGGCACAATTCAAATCATCATGGCCATTTTATGAACTTTCTAGATATAATAAAATTTACAACATACATGTTTGGATTTTTTTTAGAGTGGGCATGGAAAGGGTGAGCATGATGATACAAGAGCTTGCATCAAACGTGCTTTAAGAAAGCATCAAATGAGTTATTCAGAAGATCGTATAAACTATGCACATGATATTTTTGAATGGTGCAAGAAACACTTTGCATCAAATGAGGTTGACACATCTTCAAGAACAAACCAAAACATTCCACATAGAGTGTTTTGGGAGATATTCAGTATGTATAAATTACATTTTAAAAAAAAAAAATATTTAAATTTCAAATTTACACACATATATATATACACACATGTTCAAGTTCACATAAGTTTGTTGCAAGTACATGTATCTAGGTGTGGATAGAAGATCGATGCATGGATGCAAGAGGGTAGAAAAAAAAAGATCTTTGCATTGTGTTATGAGTTCAAATAGTCACCCTGGATGGACATTATACACGAGGGATTACTCTTGTTTCTGCACTGAGTGCATTGCAGGAAACTCTCATGCATGCAACAATGAAGAACTTGAATATGTTAGTAAATGGGATATGGTGGCACTATTCGTTTTAGACACATACGATGAAAATGAGGATGAAAGATTGCAAGACATTCCTTTGATTTCAATTAATTATGACCATATTTCAGGATTGGTTAGAAAAGGTACATGTGTAAGTTTTCATTAATTTAAATATTATATAAATTTAATGATCTTTAAAGTCTAGAGACAATTTTTTTTTTTTAGAATTTTATTGTGTAAATTTGGTGTACAGGAGATGTTTTTGCAAACATAGCAAAGCCTGGAAACATAGAAGGTGTTAGATATTATTTACTGCATTGCACAAAAGAGAGGAATAAGCTAACACGACCTAAAACAAACGATGGAATGTTATTTCCCACAAGTGAGTTTGAATATAAAATTATATATATACATTACCTTAAAAACATTAAATATATATCGTACAAACTTTGAGCACGAAAATTTTGTACACGTGCACATGTATTACCTCAGGATCATGTTTATCGTGTAGGTTATGTTGTTGTGCAAGGGATATATCTAAAACAAGTCAAAGTTGTTCAACATGGGATTCATTTTGTGGACTATCAAGTTGATAACAAGGTATATCAATATAGTCACCTTATAATTGCTACCGCCCTACATCTTCATGCAGTTCCACATGCACGTGGACGAAAAAAATGGAGACTAGATAGTGATGACCATAAAAAAAAATTACATGTTATTCAAGAGCAGGTTGAACCAGAATGTTTGAGTTAGATTATATCCATGATTTTCAAGTTCACTTGTACATGTACATACATGTTCAAGACGAGAACTTATAGTAACTTTTTTCAACTTTGGATTGTTTTAGTTACTTATAATATATGTTGATGACAAGTGTTTTAAATTTGGTTGGACACAAATTAGGGGTTGAAATACATTGAGAACCTTAAATTGAGTAGATATTTCCAGTTATATATTTGTTCTGTGGAATTCAAGTACTTGTTATGTACATAATGTGCAAACCTTGTCATAAAAAAATTCATTGGAAGAGTGATGGTGGGAGTAGAAGGAAATTTAGAGTTAGTTTCAATGATCCCCAAAAGAGAATGTTTATTTATGTATATCTTTAATAATGTTGTATTTATGTATATAGTTCTATATATTTAATCAAGATGGTTAGTATTATAGTTAATTCATTTTTTCTCATGCCCTAAAAAAATTAGCAAGTGAGTGCATGTCCCATTAGGCCATCCTCTTAGGCCCCTTCACCCACCTCCTACATACATTTTAAAAATTTAGGCAAGTTTAATTTATTTTAGGTAGACCTTGCAACTACTTGGCATGATTGTGACTACTTTGGAATTTAACATGTGAGAACATATTATATAATGAACTCCTATAGTAGTCATCACTTGAGCATAAGAAATTTCTAATCTAATTATATGCATATTTACTTGTCCATTATATTTTTTTATGATTTTTATTTTAGGTCTCTTATAACTAGTTGGAATGATTATGACTACTTGTGTATTGATTTTGTGACAACATAATGGATAATTTTATAATGGTAGGAATCATTTGAATATAAAAAATATTCTAATCTGATTTTCTAAGTTTATTTATTATAATTTTCTCACATGACTTAGAGTTTGCCCATGTATCTATAGTTAATTTATTTTCTATTCTATAAGGTGTATCAAATTAAATTGACATGTGCCCTTATGTTATGTTGTGTCATGCTACCATAAACACCCTAGGATAATAAATATGAAAATAATTAGGTTTTAAATCCAAATCAAACTCTATTTCAAGTGGATTGAGGGAGTGGAGGGGTTTTGAGGTGGGGGTATTTCAAGTGGTTTCTTTTCAAGTGGGGGTTGAATATTTTATAAAAAATCTTCTAATAAAAATGTATACTCTAGTGATTTCTCTATTGAAATGTAACATGTTAAATATTATTGCAATTATCTAAATTTAAATAAATTTTTAATTTAAATTATTAACTTTATTGAATCATTGCATGATATTGGAGATTATTGTCAAGTCATAACATGGACACATGATTTCATATTCCTATTTCCTATTAGGTATATTCCTAGGAAAAAACCCTATATTTATATAGAGAAATTTGAGGCTTCTCTTGTGAAAAATATATATTTATCTAAATATATATTAATAAGGAAGAGGGCTTTGATCATTTATAACAACTTGCATGTTAGTGATGATAAGAATAGGAATTTGAAACTCCTTGAGAAAGATACCAATTGTTTACCATAGTTCTTATTCATGTTCCCTAAATACTAGTTCTTTACCATAGTTCTTATTCATGTTCCCTAAATACTAGTTTAAATGAATCAAGTGGTAATCAAACAAGTTATTTCGTTATGGATTTTGTTGTTATTTAATGTATAGATATGCAACATATCTAGTAATTTTAGAATTTTTTTACAAGTCAAAAAGATAATAGAGGTATAATTTTGTTCTTACTTTCTATCAACATTTTATTGTGATGCACTTCATTTGTTCTTACTTTCTATCAAGATTTTAATTTCATCATTTTTATCAAATTTTAAAACTAGAAGAACATGTCCTTGAAATTAATAAATTATAGGCTCAAGTAGATACAATCATTTATAATTTAATATCATTAGTTTACTTGAGCTTGAGAGTCATTTATTTTATAATTTTTGACTGCTTACTATAATTTAATCAATGGTCATGCGTGTGCAAAATATTTATTGTGATGAACATGAATGAACTTAATTATAAAGTGGCATTCATTTCCTAAAATTATACTCGAGAGAGATCAACTGTATATATCATATAAGGAAATGTAAGTTGTAAGAGATCATCAAATAAGACAATGTATGTATATTGAATATAAGCAAATGTATACATATATCATATAAACATGTAAACATATCAATATTGATCAATGTATAAACATGTAACATGTTATAAGCAAAGTGCCAAATGTATGCATATCATAAAAGCAAATGTAAGTTAGAGATCATCAAATTTGGAATACCAAAGATCATCGTATAAGATCATCATATAAGCAAATGTTGAATACTAAAAATCATCATATATAGCAAATTTAAGTTAGAGATAATCAAATGTCAAATACTAGAAATATCATCATATAAGCAAATAAACGTAGTAAAGATCATAAATCCAATGCAGGGCCTAATATGAACATTAACTCCTAGTTGAACGATCATCTGAATGAGAATGGTCCTTCTCTGATGGATGTGCTGAGCCCTGCAAATAAAATGGTGTACAAAATGTGTTAAATACACATAATTTATAACTAATATGTATCTATATCTATGCATACATATTCATGTACATATACACATGTATATATAAAAATTTAAAACTCACATGTCCACTAGCAGTAGATTCATCCACAGAGTCACGTCGATATACATGATCTGGAACAAGGCTAGGATTGACAAGAGGTATGTCCACCTACAATATATAAATTCATATATATCAGTACATGAATATCTAGTTAAAAGTAAAATTTAAAAATAATTAAAAAGGAATTGAAACATGCACATGCACACATACATGCACATCATCTAATATCGGATGACCCGAGTCCTCTGAAACGACTGCCTCCACCATATCAACTATACGGTCAAGCGACAAACCAATATATGCATTCATCTAATCTATCCCATGTTGTGCCAGAAATGATGAGTGGAAAGGACTATGTAGGTGAGATGGCATTGGTGATAACGAACCGACACCAACCAACATCTCAGTAAAACCCGTAGTCTATGCAGCTATCGAATGATCAGATGGTGGATCCTAACGTGCACTAGTGTTGGGTTGAGAGTGATGGGATCCTGGAAGTGAATGGGCTCCGCATGCCAAATGATCTCTAACATGCTCTATATCGATCCCATAGTCTAATGCAATGAAGGAATATGCCTCCAAGAGTTCCTCAGCCAAACAATGCAGAGTCATGCGTGCCATATCTCCTGTAAGTGCCTCAAGCTCTGTGGGAGTAGGGATGCCTATTGTTGTGAAAGGATCCATGGTGGTCCATTGTGCTGAAGATGGCGTGGGTTGGGGATGTCTAGACATAAAATATTCACCTACACGATCAGTAGATATCCTAGTGGTGGCAGTTGCAATGTCACCTACAGTATCAATTGCTTCCTTTTGGGAAGCAATGACAACCTCATATGCTATGGGGGCTAGAGTTGGGGTGAGAGCAGGAGACCTCTCACCAACCAATACCCTAAATACTGGGGCCGGTCTATCTACTTGACAATAAGTGGGTCTCTTAGCAATCCTGACATGCCCTTGACCAACATATGGTGGAATGTCTAGGTAGTTGACTTTAAGGCCCAAATGGACCTCAGCATACAACTGTTGAAAAAAATATAATGGAATATGGTCATTGTTTGGGTATTGACCATGTGCTGCGATAAATCGTGGGTAGATCAATGAGGCCATAGCATGATCGATACATCTAGTGACCTGGTATACCCTAACCTTATCTACATTTTGATAAAATGGAAAACAATTGGTTTTTATCATTTCTTTGGTCACACTATCCTGTATTTGTTTAAGGGGAACCTCACCATGTACTTCTTCCCACATGCAGGAAAGAATAGTAGCTACTCTATCTAGAGAAAATGCACTAGTCCTCTCAAGTTCATCACTTAGTTTTTCTAGACTATGCAATATTGACATGCATGGTTCAAAATATATCCCTGGGTTTGCACCCTGCACTAATGTGTCTTTCAATTTATTAATCTCATTAGTGGTATTTGCAAACAAAGATTCTAGAGGTGGAACATCTGCATTTTCCATGTTATATATGTATGTATGTACCTAAAGGAGAAATGAGACCAAGTGGTTTAAATAATATATCTAGATATAGGGAATAGAAATATAAAACACTTCTAATAATTCATCTACTCATCAATAATATTTCCATACCATTAACAAAAAACATGTTCTTGACATCTATCATAGTTTTTAATAATCAAAACATTCAAATTAAACTAGATTGCACAAAAAACATAATCTAAAACAATTCTAAAATTTAAATTTACAAGTGTGAACTCTAGTACAAAATGTGCCATTAAAGATAGTTTAAAAAACATGCATCTAAGATTTATTTCCTACAACTAGTAATAAAGGGAAAGAATCATTAATTAACATTGGTGGTCATGTAAAATCAATTTAGTCATTATTGAAGGTACAAATAAGAGAAGAAAATGAGACAGATGATAAGTTTGTAAATATGATTTCTAAACTATGGAAGGACAACATTAGTGCTTCCCAAAAAAAATCTACTTCATGAAAATAGAATTGTTTGAAATTGGATGGAATAATCTTAATGCTTAAACCTATGATCTAATACATTCTAATCTATATGATGTCCTGTTTATTGATCCTCTTGAAGATCTCTCAAGATTTAGATAAAACAATAAAGAAATTATTATAGGGTGGTTCGAATGAAAGAAACTATATTCCTCTTATTAAATGGGACACTATATGTCTTCCCAAAGGTCTTGATGGCTCATGAATTAAAGTCTTATCAAAATGGAATCATACTTTCTACACCAGGTTGATCTAGAACATGTATAACAAGCTTGATGTGTATTGGAGATAAATACTAAGAAAAAAATACCTTGACTCAAATGATCAAGACAAAGTTCTAATCAATGCTAATCCACTTGGTGGTTCTCTTATTTGAAACTCCATGCTTAAAAGTAGATAACTCACTACAAACCACTTGTATTGGGCTATATAGAATGGAAAGTGAAAATAAATGATTGATTACCTATTTATAATTATACGAATGTAAATATATCATAGAAGATATCTAGGGCGGTTATATGCTTAATTATTTGAACCATGTGGATTATCCAAGTGGCTTATAGTGGACTTGGAATAATTCTGATTTGGCTCCCATTCCACATAAAATCAAAAGGATTTTAATGGATGAATTTCACAAGTAAAAATTATATACCACATAGGAAAAGTATTTAATAGTATATAAAATATTTAGCCATATTGGATTACTACTCAATCAAATCAAGTTATCAAATGGAAAATTTAATATTAAATTCCTTAGGTTGGCTTTCTAGATTGTGTTGGGGAAATCATGCCTCCCAAAAGCTAGTTCATTTTCCTAGATGAAATTTCACATGAGAATACTTATAGGATATAGACTTCACACATTTGTCTTTACATATCTATCTAGGTTTCTACTATGCATGTCTACTAAATAATCTTCCAATCACCTATTACTCAACTATTCATATAAGTTCTAGAATTAGCATTGTTGTGAGTTAGAATGGTCTAATTCCCTCTCACAATATCTCTTATTTATATTTATCAATTGGGAATATTCTTATCATTTAATTCCACTTGGGATAGAATATGGAAGGCTAGCCCATTTAAGATGAGTTAGAATTTATGGAAATAAATAAATTGATGAATATTTAATGATAGGGACATCCCATTTAATTCTTTACAAATAAAATTGAAATCATCATTTATGAGAATATTTCAACCAAATTTAGAATGGTTTCACATAGAGCAATTGAGTTCACTAGCTAGGACAATAGGATGACAAAAAACTAGTTAGGTTTCAATCTCCTATTGGGTTTCTCCTATTGCTTGAGTAAGGTGGGTATGATGGAAATCAGATGGTTGGAACCTCATTTTGGAAGATAAAAAATAAATGTGGATGGGGCTTGCAAAGGTAATTGAACTCCAATTTGGGTTGGTTCTATAATAAAAAATGACAAAGGCAATCTCCTTTGAGTTGTATCAAAGATACTCCACCCATCCACACATAATTAGGTTGAGTTAGATGACTTATTTGAGGGGATAAGACTGTGCCAAAATATCATTAAAGTTGTGGGTATTGAAGGAAAACCCCAAATTCTAATTAATTTTTCTCTTTTAGAAGATCACCAATTATAGGCTTAGCTCAAAGTTACAAAAAAATATTGTTATTTTTGGATTGTATGAGGTCCTTCTTGATTATAAAAATATGCAAGGAGGCCAATATATCTATATAATTTATAGAAAACCATAAGGTAGATCATATTAAAAATATAATAATTTAGAATGATACCAAGGCATGGACCAATATTCTTGAAACTATATAAAGAGAATAGTATACATAGGTGTAACACATGATCCAAAACATACATGATCTATCAAAGTGATATGTGTAAGTAAGTGAAATATTTTTTTGGATCAATCAAAGTGATATCTGTAAATTGCTTTTTTCAATGTGAAAACATATTCATATTTATATGCTATATTTTTCAACCAACCAAAAAAATTATGAAATAGACTTTACTTCATTACCTAGACCAATTATAGAGTTAAACACTATTGTATAATTGGTGTTTCATCTATCAACTTTGCACTATCTAAAGTATATTTCATCTATTCTCATGCATTACGACTATTTAAATACATGCTCCTACACCATCATGCTCAAATTTCCATGTCTAACCTCAAATAAGTTCCATATATATTGAACACCACTCTTTTTATGCATCCTAATTAGCCAATAAAATATATGTGAATTTTAAACTTCCGATGCAAAATTATTTGACTATATGTAATATGCTAACCAAATATGATGCTCCTACTACTTCCATATAAAATCTAAAATCAACCTTGCACAACTCTCTAGAATAAGTGCATGACCATCACTAGTTTAAAATAATACCACTTCAAGGTCCTTCTATCTTCCTTTGTATTTTTGGTTGGATTAATGAATGTTATATACATAAATATTTCAATTTGAGTGGAGTTATAGTATTGTGATTCAATTTCTTAACTTACATGAAGTTTTACATTTCCCTTTTTTTCTCCAAATTCTTCTTAAATCCATACCTTGAATAAATGTTTCATGATCTAATTAAATTGAAAAAGATGATATATCTTCATCTATGGAGTTCAAGTTCTTAGTTTCATGAAGTTGTATCATTTATTATTGTTTCTTTGAATTCTCAACTTCACACTCTTTTGATATTAGAGTCTTTGATTATTTTCTTGGCATTATGTTGAATTCTATACCAATCAAATACAATTATTCCAAGTAATCAAAACAATTATTTTCAATTATCAAAAACAAATAAAAAACATGGAATGAATTATTCAAATTATTAATTTAGTATAGTATAACAATCTTGAAAGTTAGATTAGAAACCAACTTTGGTATATCAAAAATTAAAGTATAATTAAAATTAAAGTTAAGACATGGTGATTAGATGATGAATAAGACATACAAATTGTACTCTATTAATTCTAGGATAAATCATGAAACCTCAAGAAAATAAAAATCTACAACATAATGAAAGCCACCAACACACCACCACAAGATCTAGGAAAAAATCTCACATTCACAATATAAGAAATAGGAAAAAATCTCAATAAACACACACCTCAAAACATTTTTTGTCGCCCTATGAGCTTAAAGTTTTGTATTAGTAGTGTCATCTTCAAGTAGAAAGATATGGTGATAGCTATATTATTAAGTATATTATGGAAAATAAAGTTGTTACATGAAATTCATTGATTAGCTCATCAATCATAGGATTGGGAAACATATCCTTGGTTGTGAGTTCTTTTATATATAAAAATATACTCTTAAACAACATGAACCATCCTTTATATTAAATAAAGAGTACATGGGAAGAGTGCGGACCACACTAGGTTGAATGACCCCCACCTAAATAAGGTTGTGCACTATTGTTTAGTCTCAAGGTATTTTGCACAAAAACATATCAAGGTACTCAAATATTATTTAGTGTACTAATTGGAATCAACTAAAGTTCATGATCTTATGAAAATTTTGAGGTGATAATATATGGGAATCTATAAACATTGAGATATTTTCGGTTATCACTTCATGTAATTTTGATGATTGAGTCAATGTAACAAATTTAGATAATAACTTGGTAAGTTGTTACCCAATGATACCTTATTTAATAAATTCTCTATGTTACCCTTGATGATACCTTATTTAGGTGATAACTTGGTAAGTTGTTACCCAATGATAACTTATGTGATCTAATGAGGTGTGTTGAACCTAATTTCACCCCTATGAGAGTGTACTTTTGGGAACTATTAGTAAATTGAATCCATATTTTAAAGAATTTGTAAGTAATGGTCTCAAGTTTATGTAACTATTATTATCTCAAAACCATGCCATAGCCTCCTAGTGGGAGACCAAACATATTAGGTTACAAAATATAGTTCTCTACAAATATTTAGAAACTTCCTATGTTTCTCCATGCACTCTAGTATACCCTTATTAGCTATCATTACATAGAAAGTATAAAACATCACAATTATAGGATAATCCTTTCACTTGGTTACTAACCATCTCTTCATGGATTAGTATCTTGACACCTAGTGAGTGGAGACTCAGATTAGTGTGCTTGGTATGTGACATGATGTCATATGATATGCAATATTAGTTAAGTGATAGTTCTTGAGGCATCATTCATGTTGCGCATGATATGTAATATTAGTTAAGTGATAGTTCTTGAGGCATTATTTGGATAGTATTCTGCTATAAATTTATCCTCAACTAATCTATCTAACTTGAGCTCAATTATTTGAATGTGGTGGGCCTACAGTTCAAAATTTAGCATAAAATTTCATATTCTGCACCACTAATAATTTATTTTGTTATAAAAATTTCATCAAGACTTGGTGATATTCTTGTCACATTATATTGAAAACCCATATTTCATCTGGAATAAGATCATTTGTATGGAATATTAGGTATCATAGATGAAGAAAATGTGATTTTTTTGTTTGGTCTCATCTACCATGGGTATCTTCAATTTTTTTGATCTTTCCTCCTACTAACATTTTGTCTAATTTTGTCTCAACTCTTGTGTTGACATTGAGGTTTTCAGTTAATAATTGAGTTCCATATTTGTAAATTTTTCTTAATATAAAAACATATAAATTGTTTTTGATAAAAGGGTAAAACGGGTTTTATAGGGACCCGAAACCACAAAGTTTACAAAATAGAGAAGAGAACACCAAAGGTCCACCAAAAAAAATAGCTGCCCAAGAAAAAACCAGTAGCAATCAAGCAAAAAGGACCAGGAGGGTCAGAAAAGAAAGGATAGCAGAGAAAGAACACAAAACAACCATTACTTCAGAGACCTAAGGACAGTCTATGTCTTCGCCTCCATATCTTGCATATCTTTAACCCCCTTTTTGAAGGTTTGAACCATTTTCAGAGTTAAGGGGGCCTTGCACTTCAAATTAGCACGGGTTCTTCTAGAAATGCCTCCATCTATGTCCTGGCTTTTATCTTCAGTATCTTCCAGGTCAACCACTAGAGATCCCTGCTAGGCTTTGTCAAGCTTTTCAGTCATTGCATTAATAATTATAGCATTATGTCTTGCTCTACGGTTGTTTTGTTCCACAATAGTTCTGATGTTATTCCTTAAGCACTCAAAATCAGTATCAGTGTTCCTATTACTATGCACCACTTCTTTCTTACCCAATTCTGCAATCTTAACATCGATTTCCTCGATCTTACTTTGCAGGGCCCATTTTTTAATTTTAAGCTCATTGATTTTAGAGAAGGTCCAATCCAGGAGTTTAGAATGGGACTTAGAATTGGTTTTAGTTAGGTAGAGAAAATCAAGGGAGGGCTCTTTACCAGTGTTATCAAGGGAATTTTCGACATTGTGTATGTTTGGTAAAGGGTCCACACAGCGCTCAGAAATGTTGGTATCAGCTTCCTCTGACTTAGAGGAATCTTCAGTGTAAGAGACAAGGCTTTTAGCCTGGGTAGTCTTGCTAGCAGGGTTGATCTTAGGAGGAGGACAGTTAGGCTCAAACACAACCCAGATTTTACCCAGTTCCCTGGAAGGGCCAGCATGCAAACTAGGGGTTTTTGGGCCCGGGCTAGGGTTAGGCAAATATTCCGAGCCACTGGGCTTAGTATCATCACTATCAACATCAAGGTTGGCTTCCGAGGTAGCAGGGGCATGCACATGTAGATATTCAACAATAAGCCTAATTAACCCAGTATGAAGAATAGGAAATATTTTGGGGTTTTTTTTATTGTCCTCCAAACTTTTCTTCAGAGAGCAGAAGAGATAATAAGGGATAGAGACCCTTACCTTGTGGTGGAAATGGTTGAGGAGGGTGAAGTGGTACCCATAGACTTTAGTAAACCACCCGTCCACCATGATATACTCCATAATGGCCCGAAGGACCTTTCTCCATATAGATTTTATGGAGTCAACATCAAAGTAACTGTTCGCAATTTTGACTAAGTTTTTCTTTTCCTTGTCATTTTTGGGGAATCTGATAACAGCTTCATCAGAGTAATCCTTGTCCCTAAAAAACTTCTTCCCATCAGTGGGTAATCCCGTAACTTTGGCAATTAGATCTTCGTTGAGCTCCACATTCCTGTCGAACAAAGTCAAGTTACCATCATGCCAATTTTTGGAAAAGAGATTCGTAGCCTCCAGATCAGAACCATGAAGCTTCTCCAAAAAAGGAATAAGACCTCCACTTTTTATCTTGTTCCAAACCTTAGCATTTTTCATGTGGGTTTCATAGCTATCTAGCTCAGTTCGCTTTTTGTCCCCACCCATATCGGCCGACACAGTGAGGAAGAACCAAACACAATCCTTTCTAAAATTGGCCCTGCCAAATCTAAGCACCCACAAAGCGTGTGGAGTAAACTTGCAAATTACTCCACAGAGCTCGATCCCATACAATCTAATGATTGTGATGTGAAAGATCCAACCTGTCCTCATTAAAGGGATAACACAATGCCTTACCATGTGATTTAGCATAGTATAATAGGGCATAGACTTTAATATTTAGATCGCTATTATTAAGCCAGGTACACACTTCTTTACTCTTAACTCCTTCATTAGCAAAAAAGTTCACAATAGCATTGGCTTCTCTATAGGCATGTGTTATTTTAACTTTTTCAAACTTGACCAATTTCAATTTAGCTTCATCAATCCACGATTTGATGGTCCACGAGGGAGGAGACTTGCCATGGAGGCAATCAATTATGTTTTTGGAGTCTCGTTCAAGCCATAAGTTTTTAATATTGAGGCTTTGGGCTAAATTTATAATATGGTAAGCACCAGCCACCTTCGCCAGGTGATTAGTTTGAGAGCCAAGAGGAGAGGCAATCACACCCATGAAGTTTCCATAGGCATCCCTTATAACTCGTCCACAGCCCACCGCCCCCAGATTGCCTTTAGCCGCACCATCAAAGTTAGCTTTGATCCACCCGTTAGGCGAAAAAGTCCAGCAAACTCCCTCTCTGTCCTTTTTAGCCTTCATAGTAAAGCTAGATAGTATGGGGTTTATGTTCCATTCCTTAGCAACACAAAGATCATAGATCAAAAACTCCGCATTCAAGGTCTTTCTATCCTTCTAGGCCATGGCACTGAAGTTTTCCTTTAGAGACCTGACAATTTTATCAAAGACATAATCCACAGAGGCTTCTTTGCCTCTAAAAATTCTGTTGTTTCGTTCTTTCCAGATGCCCCAAGCTATATGAGGGAATGATAGCTCCCAAAAAAATCTAAGTAAAGGATTCCTTGTCAGGGCTTTCCATTGAGAAAAGAGATCTTCAATGAGCATCGGGAAGACCCATGAAAGGTTCCATAATCTGTTAAAATTTTCCCAAAGAGAAGCAGCAAAAGAGCAATGAAGGAATAAATGATTAATAGATTCAACATCCATCTTACAAAGACAGCATCTATTAGGGATTTGAAATCCCTGTTTACACAATTTGTCAATCGTAAGCAACTTATTTTGAAGCAAGATCCAAAAGAAGATGTTAATTTTAGGTATCAAATTATTGCACCAAGCTTTAGACCAAAAGGGGGGATGATTTAGAGAAGAAGTGAGCTTAGCAAAAGCAGAAGACACAAAAAAATTACCAGAGGGATCATCAATCCAGACCGCACGGTCCTCTAGCTGCTCCGAACTAAGTCTAACTGCCAGTAGCATAATCTGGTTGGGGACCAAAGCCTGACTAACTCTGCTTAAGTCCACCCAATTACCATTCACTCTATAATCTTTCACATAAGTACCAAACCTAGCCTTGCAATTCTCAGCCCAATCTCTAAAGGGGTTAATATTTATCAAGGGTTCCTTAAAAAGCCATCTGTCTTCCCAGAATCTGGTACTATTACCATTTCTCACTTGCCAATCAATGCCTTCCTCCACAATCTTTTTTCCAATAATTAAATTGTTTCAAAATATAGATCCTCTTGGAAGAAGGTGGGGGTCCTTATTAATAATGGAAGAGCAATTGTTGTCTAGATATTTTCTAGCCATAATATCAATCCACTCCCTAGAGGAGGAGAAAATTCTCCAAATTTTCTTAGCCAAGAGGATTTTATTAATAGATTTGATTCTTCTTAACCCAAGTCCGATGTTCTTTTTAGGTCTATAGACCATATTCCAGTTAATTAAGGGAATTCTTTTATTTCCTCAACACCCGACCAAAGAAATCTTTTTTGAATTTTTTCAATTGTGTCAGCATATTTGGCAGGGATCTTAAAGAGGCTCAGGGCATAGATAGGGAGATTATGAAGGGAGGCTTTGAGGAGTTGAAGCTTACCAGCTTGGCTAAGCAGAGCACCTTTCCAACCTGCAAGCTTTTTACTAAATCTATCCACCAACGAAATCCAGAAGGCATTAGGAGGTTTCATACTTAAAGGAAGACCCAGGTAGGTGGCAGGAAGGGATTCCACCTTACAGTCCAAAATTCTGGTAATTTTGGTATGTCGATGAGCTAGAGTATTGAAAAAGAACATCGAGCTTTTTTTATTGTTGATCAGCTGTCTTGAAGCTCTCCCATACTTGCCAAGCAGCTGTTTAATAGATTTAGCTTTAGACACAGAATCTTGACCCATGAGCATAGTATCATCAATGAATTGTTGATGAGAACACTCCAAGTTGCCCAAAGACGGTTTGAGCCTGGAGATAACTTTAAATTCAATCAGTTTTTTCAAGTTCCTACCTAAGCTATCGGCCATAATAGTGAATAAAATAGGAGAAATAGGATCACCTTGCCTAAAACCTCTAGTACTCTGAAAAAAGGAAGTCAGGGAACCATTGATCATAATCGATATGGAAGCTATGGACACAAGTTGTTCCACCATTTGAACCACCCTATTATTAAAGCTGAAGGCCTTCAGAATTTTAAATAAAAAAATCTAGTCAACTCTGTCATAGGCTTTTGATATGTCAAGCTTTAAAAGGAAACCTTCAGTCTTCGATTCAACAAGGGAGTGAATGTTCTCATGAACCGAAACAATAGAGTGAAGAATTTTTCTGCTAGGGATGAATCCATTCTGTTGAGGAGAAATAAAGGAAGGCAAAAAAGATAAGAATCTAGAGGTTAAGAGCTTAGAGATGATCTTGTATAAAGAATTACATAGACTGATAGGTCTGAAAGCCTCAAATTTGTCAGCTCCAGGTTTCTTGGGGACGAGGACCAATAAATTAGCATTTAGTTCTTTTAAAAGACATCTGGCTCCAAAAAATTCCTTAACAGCATTAACCACATCTTCTTCAACAATCTCCCAGAACCATTGGAAGAAGAACAAAGGAAAACCATCGGGCCCTGAGGCTTTATTCCCATTGTTATAAATTGTTATGCCTGTGCAAACATGGGGGTTTTGAAATGAGGGTATGGATACCCATCAAAGCATTTAAATTAAAAAACAAATGCAATTAACAGCTATAAATCGATAACTATGTAAATGGATTTATTGAAAATGCTTTAGAAACTTTCAAGCAAATGCAATTCATGTTGTAAAGCCAAATTCCATGACTTTTTGGGCCAAAATGGTAGCTTTGGAACAGTGCGACCAACTTGGGAGGACACCTTGGAGGGTGATTAGGTTGCTCGAAGGTGGGTTCACTTCTTCACATGCTCTGCACTATTCGGGTTCGCAGCACTTTGTCTCTATTCGCTGCACTTTGTCTTTGTTCACCGTGAAAATGCCAGGCTTTTGTTTCAAATCCCTAATAAGGGGGTTCGACCAAACCCTATTTCGCTGAAACCCCCTTATTTTAATATTTTCGTTCATATGCGGGGTGGGTTCAAGCAAACATATGGTTCGGCCGAACCATATGGTTCGACCGAACCCGCATAAAGGTTCGGACGAACAAATGGGTTCGACCGAACCCCTTCATTTTGTGTAGACACAAAAAATGAGTTTTCCCTTCCTCCACAAAAGTGTAAACCACTTAACTAGGATCACTCAGATCTTTTTTATTATCTGTCTAATAGTCATACTACTCACATTGTAGTTGGAGAGTCTTCACAGATTCTTGTTTTAGGGATAGGATCAGTTTAGATGTAGGATGGTTGCATTGATGATGTTCTTCTTGTTCTTGATATTTCATAGAATATGTTCTCCATTTATCATATTTTTCAGCATGGTGATGGGAGGCTTGTTGAGTTATGTCCCAATGATGTGACTATTCGAGAGTTGGAGAATCCAAAGAAGGTGGTTCCTACTAGAGTAGTTGATCATAGAGCCCTCTTATATAATTTTTATGGATTTGAGCCTTCATCAAGATCATCCTTATGGCTCATGAAGATTATGTGAGTAAGTTATGGCATGAGAAGTTTGGGCACTGGAATTATAGATATCTCCAATAGATTTTCACACAAAACTTAGTGATTGGTCTACCTAAGATCTCTTATTCTAGTGGGGTTGGCCTAGGTTGTGTACTTGGGAAACATCATCAAGATCCATTTCCAAAAGGTATGGCTACACATGCCTTGACACCCCTTGAGTTGGTGCATAGTGATATTATGTCATTTCCCACTCCTTCATTTTTGGGGGCCAAGTATGTGCTCACTTTCATTGATGACTTCTCCCATCGCACTTGGGTGTACCTCTTGAAGTATAAGGATGAGGCTCTTCATTTATTCATGACCTTTCTTGCATTTTTGTAGAAGTATTCAAGACATTCCCTCTAGAAGAATCACATAGATAATGGGGGGAGTATGTCAATCAGGCATTTTAGGACTTCTGTAGTGCTAGAGGTATTCTTCATCAACACATAGTGCCTTACACTCCTTAGTAGAATGGTGTGGTTGAGCGACAGAATACACCCTTGTGGGAGATGGCCAATTGCACGATCTAGTCTAGGTCCATGGCTCCATCTTTTTGGAAAAAGGTTGTGAATTGTGCCAACTACATTCAAAACCATATGCCTCACAAGGCAGTGCAAAATATTACTCCTAAGGAGGCTTGGTCTCATGTCAAGCCTAAGGTCTCCTACTTCAAATTATTTGGCAGTGATGCATGGACATTCATTCTAGTAGGTAGGTGCAAAGCAATGGAGAGGAAGAGCTAACGGTTCATATTCATTGTCTACTACACGAGGATGTGAAGGTTTATCGTTTGTTTGATCTTGTCACTCGAGAGCTTCATTTTCATCATGATGTTCATTTTGATGAGTCTTTCATTTCAAAGGATTTTCCATCACAAGCCTCTACCTCCCTTTTTCCCAATTCTTCTTCAGAGGGTGCTTTGTTTCCTATTTATGATCATGATGATGTTGTTGATTCTCCTGATGATTGTATTAGTATTATTGTTGGCATTGCTATTGTAGTGTAGGAAAATGCATACCCTTGCATTTTCACACTTGTTTGGGCCCACCTTGCTTTATTTATCCTTCTTTATGGCTTAATTGGTCCTATTTTGTGTCCACAAGCCCTATGAATTGTATATTTTTCTGGCTAATCTTGACATTATCCAATGCATAAATGATAATCTAATGATCCTCATCTGTGTGTCCCTGATTTTTGGTCAGAACTAAAATTCCACCTAGGGAATCTTTGTCCCCCAAAGGTCTTGTGACCGTATTTTGAGGCATCTTAATTGGGCCCCTTTTTGGTGTCGGTGCCCCAAGTTTCGTGACTTGGGACTAAGATGTCACCTAGGGCATCTTAGTCCTCCTTGAGTCATTTTCGAGATATAATTTAAAATTCTCGTGGGATTTAGCCTCCTTTATTTAATGAATTCATATGTTGGCTTGGTGTGATGTAATTTCAAGATATTAAGCATAGGTAAGTATAAATAAAAAGGTCCATTCATTCATTTCAATCCAAGTCTTTTGTCAAAGAATTCATAATGTCAAATTGATTTTATAAGAGAATTCTAGAGCAATTCATCAAGCATTTGGATTTTTCATCAAGATTCAAGCATCATATCAAAGATCTTCTTGCATCATGTGTGGTTTTTTCCTAACATTTGTGATGTAGGGTTTTGATTCAAGCATGCAATTCAAGTCCATATCTCTGGTTCAAGATCCATATCCATTGCACCCATTTCACACAAGTTTCCAGACTTTACAAGGGTTTGGTGAGTTGTACCATTTTATTTTGTTCATTCACCATTTCCCTTCATTACTTTATTTCATTTCAAGGTTTAATTACCTACAAGGGGTTTAACCAAGGCAAACCCCAATTTAGTAACAATCAACAAGTTCTTCCTCTCTTTTGTGTTTGTATTTGCAGATCTAGGTTGAAGACTTGAAAATCATTTAGAGTGCAAGATTGAAAAGTTGCAAAAGTTGCATTCCCAAAGTTATCATCTTAATAGAAACTCACCTACATGTCAGATCTAGAAGTTTCAAGACCTCAAATATAGAGAGAAGCAAGTGTAGACCTTGGAGCTCAGGATCACATTCAAAGTTTTCAAAAATTCAGAATAGGACTAACATGCCACCTTGGGTGTCTTAGTCCTCCTAGGCATATTTTTTAGAGATTCCTTTAGATCCGGTTCTGACATACGATGACTCTGTATTTTCCTCGAAAAATAGTAGTGAGACTAATACACCACCAAGAACGTCTTAGTCCTCCACAACACTTTCTGACAACATTTTTACATTTCTGGAATCCTCATTACATTTCCAAATTTCCTAGGTACACATACCCTAACTTGGTGTGGCTTAATTTTATCATCTGCACTCATTATTTGGCTTACATTACTACATTTTGTGAGTTGAATGTTCATTTGTCTTTTCCAAGTATTTCCTTAGTGATGAACCCCTTAAAGTTGAAAGAACCCCCTCCTAGGTCTTCTTCATTGTGAATTGACTTACCTTGTGAGGTTGTTAGTCAATCCAATTAGGATTCTTAGGACATATTCAAATTATTAGTGGAGAGAGATTGACATTTTAGATGCCCCCTTTTTTCTCGTATTCAACTCCATCTTCTCCTAAGCCTACACCCACATAGCCTCTTTGGGATTGGACTCTTCTTAATGAGGTTGGTTCTCATGCAGGTGATCCCAACAATTCTCGTTGCACTTGTTCTCAGACTTTAGGTATCATTCTTTTGAGTCATGCAATTTCTACTAATCCTTAGAAGTTTTCAAATTCTTTAGGTTTTCCAGAGTGGGATAGTGCTATGGATGAGGAATATTCTTCTTTGATGAAGAATCATACTTGGGATCTTGTTCCTCTTCCTAAGGGAAGAAAGTTGGTTTGATGCAAGTGGGTGTATCATACCAATTTTCTATCTAATGGTTCTATTGACAAGTATAAGGCTCATCTTGTGGCTAAGGGGTTTTCTCAGGTTGAGGGCATTGACTATTCAAAGACCTTTGCTCCTATCGCCAAGATGGATTCCTTTCATCTTGTACTTTCTATTTTTGCATCTTAGGGTTGGTCAGCGTATCAGATGGATGTGAAGAGTGCTTTCCTGCATGGTGATCTTCAGGAGGAGATCTATATGGGGCAACCACCAAGCTTTGTGCAATAACCTTCACTTGTTTTTAGAATTTTTCATTCATTTTATGGTCTCAAACATGCCCCTCAGTCTTGGTATGAGAAGATGGATATTTTTTGCTTGCTTCTAGATTCACTAAATGTCAAGATTTGATTACATTCAGAGACATGGGGAGGATCTTCTCATTCTTGTTCTCTATGTGGATGACTTGATTCTCATTGGGATATCTCTTTCCATGATTGAGGATAATTAGAGAGCTTTGACAGAGCGGTTTGATATGATTGACCTAGGTCCTTTGCATTTCTTCATTGGTCTTTAGATTTAGCAGGCTTCTATAAGTATTTCTATTTTCCAATAGAAGTACATGCTCTTAATTTGCTTCAAATATTTCAGATGGCTAACTGCAAGCCAACCCCCACTCCTTTTCAGTTAGGTGTTGTGTTGTCTTCCATTTCTAGTACTCCACTAGTGGATGCTACCTTGTATCGGCAGCTGGTTGGCAACCTTTTGTACTTGACACATAGTCATCCTGATATTTCCCTTTTAGTTGGTCTTGTCTCCCGTTTCTCTCAAGATCCTCATGAGATTCATTATAAGGCAACCAAATGCATCCTACAGTATATTTAGGGCACTACATAGTTTGGCATTCATTACACATCAGGGACTACTCAGATTGTGGGCTTCACTAACTCAGATTGGACTGGTGATGTTGATGATCAAAAGTCTACTTTTGGCTTTGTATTTTGTCTTGGTTCTAGTCCGATTGCATGGTCTTGCAAGAAGAAAACTACTATTGCATTATCATTGACCAAGGTTGAGTATCAAGATGTTGTTTTGGCTAATCGGGAGTTTTTGTGGCTTTGATAGTTGATGGCTAAGTTTGGATTTCCTAGTGATCATCCCACTACTCTATGGTGTAATAATTAGAGTGTCATACATATTTCTTGCAACCTAGTGGATCATCAATTCATGAAGCATATTTAGATCCACATGCACTTCATTTGACAATTCTTTTAGGAGGGTGTTCTAAGTCTAGAGTATTTTCCTATGAAGAAACAAGTTGCAGACATCTTCACTAAACCTTTGGCATCTCCTCGCTATGTTTTCTTGAGATCGATGCTTGGGGTGAAGGAACTTGTCCTTAGGGGATCTTGATGAGTCATCCTTTGTTCTTTCTCTCTTTTCTATATTTCTCTCTTTTGGAGAGGGGTTTTTTCCCATACGGTTTTTCTCCTTTTCTTCGGTTGTGAGAGATTTCTATTTTGCATTGTAGTTATGCTTGGGTACCTAACATGGCCTTGTTTTTGGGACCCATCTTGCATCTCATTTTTCTTTCTTAGTTCCCCTAAGTTGCAGTTAAGGGGGGGTGTTAGAGTGAAAGGTTTTTAACCATTCACATTTCTTAAGTTAACTTAGGGGTAGTTTTTCTTTCAATAATTATAATTGTATTTTAATTTTTAGTTGCCTTCCCACACTAGATTTCTCATGCCTTTATAAGGCATGTTGCGTACATTAATTTTCATCTCAATTCATTCTTTTTCGTCTTGGTGAAATAGCCTCTTCATGTTTTTCTTCTCTTTTCATGAAGGTGTTGTCTTGGTTTGCAGATGCTCCTGAAAGCTTGCTCCAATACATACTTGTCAAAAGTTGTCATAATATCTTTATTATTCACTCACCCAATTGGCACCCCATTTTAGACCAATTAACTTCATTCAAGGATGTGCCATAACATGTATCATGAACTAGTGAATAAGTGTAATTCCCTCTTAGAAATCTATAATGCATCATAGATGCTCACAGTTTTGATGTGGGGGGCCAAACTTCCAAACATCATAATTTTTGATATGAGAAATCAATTAAGTATTTTGTTAATTGAAGATATTGGAGTAAAATTGGATAACAAATTATCCAAAGACCAATTTTGACATGTTTCATGGCCAAAATTTTCCATCTATATCTTATAAATTATATTTTTGTGTTCTTAAGATTAGGATGTACAGTTGAGACACATTTCATAATAATTTACTAGTACTTAAGGATGCATAGTATTTAAAATATCTTGGGGAAACTGGTGAGTTCATAGGGTTAATGTTCTCTTTATTCAACCCCCTATTGTATCAACTTTTTGACCATTGGTAGATGTTGACAAAAAATAATCAAGCATGCATATATCCTGAATATGTTGAATATTAGATTCCTTTTAGTGCTCCAAGTAGAGAGTCCCTAGAATGATTTTTCTCTTCAACACAAAAAATTCTCTAAGTATTTCTAGATGTGTTAAAATTCTCAAATGAATGTCTTCAAATACAAAGACGTAATTAATCATTGTAAAATTATGTAGTAAGTTAGCTCCAAATGCCTAAGAGGAAAGAGTGGGAGCCAACAATTTGAATTTTAAAATGTTTTATTTTGGGTCAAATATGTGTTGCGCAAGATCACTTCTATATATTATATAAATGGTCCAAGGTGGAGAATGACATATCCCATTATCATGAGTGGATAATTGAAAATGTGGAACAAAAAACAAGAATAATGTGTTTAAATTGATACAAATAAGACATAGATAAGGTCGTGTATATATATAAGTGTGTGGTGTGTGCAAATAAGAATAAAAGGGATGGATGAGAGGAGCCTAAATTAGCACAAAAATCTTATCCATCACTATGTAATTGTATTAAGAAATCATCCAAAAATGGGGCCAAAAATAAATGGAAATTAGTATAGCTATGCAAATTTGATCATTTACAATTATCCAGCGACCAATTTAATTATGATTTGCATATTTGTCATGGGAAATGGATATCAACATAGGGAATGAAATGTTGATCGATCGGGGTTAACTAGGTTGGTCAACTACGTGGTTTATCAAACTACGAGATGACGGAGAGAGAACGGATTATTTGTAAGTTTAAAATAAAAGTCTTCAATATTATTTTAGATGGTTGACAAACATACTACTATAGAAGTACTAATGCCTTATTTTATTCCACATAAATGGTTAGTTGGGATCTCTCCTCCTTTTATGGTATTGGTAGGTTACATGTTTTAACAATTATGGTATTGGTAGGTTACATCTTTTAACAAATATTTGACTTATGGATGATGTGACATGTCTTTAAAATATATGGATATTTCTTTTAGTAGAATATTAATTAAAAAATACTTGTAAAAAAATGAATAATTAAGATAACTAGTATTTAGAATATTAATTAAAAAATACTTGTTAAAAAATAAATAATTAAGATAACTAGTATTTAGAAATGTAAGAAAATGGTGAAATTAGTGTACTCATATAAATGTATATTTATTTTTGTGTTTATATTGATGAAAGGTCTTATTAGAATTATATGTTAACAATTGACATATTTTTTTGTTGATTTTTTTTCAAGATTGATCATTATTCATATTTATTTATTTATTTTACATATATTCTATGCATTTTTTGTCATTCGTTAGTTCTCTATTCATCATTATTCACATACACTTTCACATATTTGTTCCAATCTTCAATCTAATTATTTTCCCTTCTGGGTTCACTTTTGTGCACTCAAGATTAAACAAGGTTCAATATTGAGGCACATGGAATCAATTGACTTAGTTTTAATCTTAAGATACATAGCATTGAACCTATCGAAAAATTCAAATTCTAAAACTCTTGCTCTTGACTAGTAGTCATTATGAGTTTGCATGGCACACATTTAGGTATTTAATGAGATTCAACCTATAATTAAGTCATAAGAGGATATGGTCAATGAAGGGGCAATAATTTTAGAGATATTTTAATTTGAAGCTTAAGAAGAACTCCGCAAATTGGTCAAGGAATGCCACTCAAATTCAAATATAAGCGACTTAGATCTAAACCACAACAAATTATGAGATTGCAGAGAGCCTAAGAGACCTTCTAAACTAAAAGAAACAATTTGTAGACCTATTGTGAATGACTCTTGCATGACAATAGCAATGTCTTTTCATTGTTGTTCCTAAAGTTGAGTGCATCTACCTTATAGATTTAATTTTTAAATATACATGCACATTTATCATTGTAGCTCTAAAAATTAATCTAATGTGATTATGATTAATTATTTGTATTATTTATTAGCCTACAATTTTTATGTAAAGTAATTATTTCCTTACACAAGTATGAAATTATGATGGTGCAAGGGATAATCACATTCACATATAAATATCTAAGCTAATTGAATAAGTAAAGAAATTGCATCATATGTAATTAACCTCGATACATGATCAAAGATGAGAAAAAATAACATGTTATTTATTGATGGAGGTGGCAGTTGCGTGGGTGTTCCACTGGAGATGGTGAGGGAGGATGGAAAGGATGAAGTTGATGGAGGTATAGGGTCAGGCTCCTTGGTAGTGGTAGACGATGGAGATTCATCTTTCTGCTCTAGCTTTGATAGCTTCTCCTACATCAATGATGAGGATGGTGAGGGTTTAGATGTCTGGGATCTTGGGGTGTCTTCATGGGAGGATGAGGAGGATGAATCCCTCATGGATCTTCTCTTTGAGGCCTAACATAAACTAGCTCCCTCACATGGGTGTAATTTGTTGCTTGATAAGGATGAGGATTCAATCTTGTCCATGTGGCTAGAGGCTTAGCATGTTGCACAAGCCAACAAGCTTTCTAAACCTTATGTGTTCAAGAAGAGCCACCTTGGAAACTCTTTGAAAAGGGGTTTTATTTTTCCTCATTGGAAGGATTCTCCCCCTATTGCTCCTCTTGCTTCGTTGGATTCTAATGAGTTGTTGCTAGTAGATGAATCTCTAAGTCTCCTCCTATGGGTGTTCAGTCCCCTTCCAAAGGGGTGGTTTCTTCTACTATGGGTGAGCGTTCTCCTAGTTTTGGGAAACTTGTTTGTGGGATGGTGGTTCTTGATATGGGGGTTCCCCATTCTGTCAAAACATTGTCTCTATCTCCTCCTCCTTGTAGAGTTGTTGTTGTTGATGGGGTCTCTTTTGATTCTTTTCGTCTGTACATGAACGATGTTGTTGAGGCTCCTCTCATCACCATTCTTGATTCATGGATTGATAGAGTTGTGGGTGCTCTACAAGATTCCCTTATTGGGAGATTTTTTTTCTTTAGAATAAATATTGTTGTGATTCGTAAGTGGGATTTTGAGCATTGGGTTGCTCCTCGTCTTCACATCATGGCCTTGATGAATAGGTTTTTTCTTTTTTCCTTTCGTTCCTTAGAGGATTTCATTCACATTTGTCATGATGGCCCTTTTTTTTTGTAAGGCTTTTCTTCACCTTCAGAGTTGGTCTTCTAGCTTTGATATTACTAAGCTTGACTCACAACCTATTTGGGTTTGTATCCTTGAACTCCCATTGGAATTTTGGGATCAAGATATTCATCAAGATATTGCTAATGTTGTTGGTAATTTTATTACCTTAGATAAGGTAACTAAAAATAGATCCAACTTTCTCTTTGCAAGATTTTGTGTCTTGGTTAAGTCTGGCTCTGTGTTGCCTAAAAGTGTGAATCTTTGTTCTAAGCTTGGGTCTTGGGTGCAAGAACTTTATTATGAACCTACTCGTATCCATCACCCTATTGTTTAGGGCTATCCCTTGCATGTTAAATATTTGAATACTTCGATGAGTTCCCAAAGTGGTTTTACTATTGTAACTTTGGCCTCACTTATTGTTGATGGTAAAGATCTTATGTTAGGGACAATAGTGAAGTTGGATGTTAGGCTTGGTACATCTATTGAGTTTCATCCCACAATTACTAGTAAAGATAAGTCTTCTAACAAAATCTTTAGGTTGGATGGTGGTTCTTGCAAGAAAAAATATTATTAATATGATTGGTAGCTCATTTGTTGAGTGGAGCCCCCAATCCCACTCAAATCCTACTCTAAAGTCTTTATTGAAACTTGGCTTCAAACCTTCTTAAGAGTCTTTTTTCTTATTTTGGGTCTTTCCAAAACTTATTCCTGGTTCCTTTCTCTGTTCAAAAGCTTTGTTGGTCCTATTGTTGTCTTTGTGGTTTTTATTTGTCTCACCTCTAGTGAGTTTTATTTTCTCTTTGGATTTATGGCTACGATGTAATAGATCTGGGCCCTTCTTGAATTTACCATAATCAAAACATTATATTTATTGATTGAAAAATTTATAAAACTAAATTTATTTTAACTAGTTATATTTTTAAGTTAGGAAAATGATGTTGAAGGTGCCATGATTGAAATCACCATAATATGAGATTTTAGGGCTTGATTAGATGAGTGTCTCAAAATCTACAAATCAACTATATATTCCTCTAGTATTTTGATAATGCACAATCTACAAAGTGTGCAATGGATATAAGATGATCTATGTTGATCTAATATTATGATAATGTTGTTGTGATACTCTCATAATCCTCTATAATAATTCCCTTCAATATCTCTTACTAGGTAAGTGCAAGAAGTTGGGTTGACTTTTAGGGGAAGTGTTAGGATTAAAAATTTCTTAATAGAAATGGGTACCTATTTCATAAAAAATGACTACCCATTGGGGATTAGACTCTCAAACCTAAATTTATACCCGTATGAAATGTGTAACAATGTTGATTTTTAAAGTGGGTACCCATTTTTTTTTTTTTTAAATAGATGCCCATTTTATATCTATTTCTAATTACATCATATTCTTGCTCATTTCTAGAATGTGTATATGTTTTGGAGCAAATGCAAATTTCATGAAATTTAAAATTTGAAACCTATGGCGATGCTTTGGTTTTAAGCTTCAAAACCCAACCCTTGGCCTTAGACCTAGAAGAACAATGCCATAAAAATAACAAGAGAAAAATTGACTCTAGCAATATAGCTGAAAAAAAAAAATCAATCTTTTTTGGTGAAATTAAGACCCATTATACATGATGGTCTAGTTTTAATTTTTTTTTAACTAGATTTTTTTTTTTTTATTAATTAATTTATGAGGAAACTGATCCATAAACTTGAAATGTTAGGTATTAGTATTTTTTAATAACTTTTTTTTTTTTTAAATTTCAAAAATAAATCATGTCATCAATCTAGGATTCATTCTTCACAAAATGAAAAAAAAAATGATTAGTTTAACTCAAATTACATTATTTATACAAAACGGGTTTTTAGAAATAGAAAAATTTAGGGCCAATAAAAATATATATATATATATTTTTGGAAAAAAATTTAAAAAATATCCTCATCAAACTTCACTATAATACATATCTTTTCCACTAAATAAATTAGAAAAATTATTTTATTTAGGTCAAAATATGTTTTTCATACATGTGCATGTTATGGCCCTAAAAGGTGACATTAAAAAAGTGATTGTGGTAAATCCTATACAAAACTAACATGTTTCATTTAGGTACTAAAGTAAAATATATATTTGAAAATTAGACTCAAAATCCTATACTTCATGTCAATATTGGCACTGTGTGATGGTTTAAGTGTGGTTTTGTTGTTCTTACCATTCAGGTTCAAACTTTGTTTGGGTGTAATGGTTGACTATTTATGTTGGACATGAAGTCCCCCATTTGTGACCTCACTAGTTCATAGGTCAAAGTCAAAATAATATACCCCTCTTTAAAAATAACAATAAAAAAATCATGCATTCCATATATTACTAGACTTTCTTAAGATTCTACATGCAAATGCTTCAATTATTTGCTCCAAGCATGAAATTTTTTGATTTGTAGAAAAATCACTTCAAATTTTTGGCCAAAAAGTGGACACAACTTCTTGCATAATTTTAAATGAATACATTAATTTCTTTAAATACAATAAGATAGCACACAAATCAACACAAATGTGCACAATTTTGGCTCAGGGTGACTAATACTAGCACTTGCACCCCAATAAGGTGCAATACTTATGCCGATAGGTTGAGCCCACATTATTTACAATCATGAAAAGTAGTGGATGGCGTGAAGAAATCAGTGATCTATCTCACCTATCCCTCTCTACCTCTCCCTCTTTACCTCTCCCTCCCTCTCTGCTCCCTTCTCTCTCCCTCTTGATCTCTCCTTCCCTCTCTATTTCTCTCTATATCACATATCCCTCTCTACCTATCCCTCCCTTCATCCCACCTATTTCTCTCTCACTCTCTCCTTCCCTCTCTCACTTATTCCTCTCTCACTTATTCCTCTCTACCTCTCTCTACTTCCCCCTCTAATTCTCTATATCTCCCCTATCTCTCTCTACCTCTCCCTCCCTCCCTCTCTCTCTCTCTTTGGCTCTCTCTTTCCTTTTCTACTTCTTTCTATCCCACCTCTCTCTCCCTCCCTATCTCTATCTCACTTATCCCTCTCTACCTCCCTCAGTTCCTTTACCCTCCTCTCTCTCTCTTTCTCTATCCTTCCCTCTCTATTTCTTTTCCCTCCTCTCTCTCTTTCTCTATCCTTCCCTCTCTACTTATTTTCCCTCCTTTGTCTCTCTCTCTTTCTCTATCATTCCCTCTCTACCTCTTTACCCTCCTCTCTCTCTTTCTCTATCTCACCTATTCCTATCTACCTCTCCCTCTCTCCCTCCCCCCTTCTCTCTCCCTCTTGCTCTCTCCTTCCCTCTCTAATTCTCTCTATATCACATATCCCTCTCTACCTATCCCTCCCTCCATCCCACCTATTTCTCTCTAACTCTCTCCTTCAATCTCTACTTCTCCCCCTCTCACTTATTCCTCTCTACCTCTCTCTCCTTCCCCCTCTAATTCTCTATATCTCCCCTATCCCTATCTACCTCTCCCTCCCTCCTTCTCTCAGTCTGTTTGGCTCTCTCTTTCCTTCTCTACTTCTTTCTATCCCACCTCTCTCTCCCTCCCTCCCTATCTCTATCTCACTTATCCCTCTCTACCTCCCTCTGTCCCTTTACCCTCCTCTCTCTCTTTCTCTTTCTCTATCCTTCCCTCTTTACTTTTTTTCCCTTCTTTCTCTCTCTTTCTCTATCATTCCCTTTCTACTTCTTTTCCCTCATCTCTCTCTCTTTCTCTATGCTTCCCTCTCTACTTATTTACCCTCCTCTCCAATTCATTCCAAAAACAACACTTCCTATACAACTCTAGTTTTTCATTTTTCTATTTGTTTATTGTTTGGATTTGATAACATAGAACACATTTTTTATTTATTATATAGATTATTATTTATTATATACATTATTTTATTTCTTTTTATTTACTTTATTTATTTATTTTTATAGTATATAGAAGTTATTTTGTAGTTAAATAGTTATTTTATATATTTTATTTAAAGAATCATTTTTTATGTTATTTATTTTATTTGTTTTTATAGTATATATAAGTTATTTTGTATTTAAATAGTTATTTAATTTATTATATAAATTTTATTTTTATTAAAAAAAAAAAATTATTAAAAATTTATTATATTTACATATGTCTAACTTATATATACTAATTTTTTATATATATTTACATATACATATTTCTAACTTGTATATACTAAAAAATTCATATATATATGTCTAATTTTTTTTAATAATAAATTTCTTATTTCATTTGTGGGACAATTTAAAAAAAAAATCATTGCTTTCTTCATGTCGTCCACTACTTTTCATGATCGTAAATAATGTGGGCTCAACCGATCGGCATAAGTATTGCACCTTATTGAGGTGCAAGTGAGCTAGTATTTATTATTACAGCTAAAAACAAATTGCTAAATTTATAAGTTAAAATTTTGAAAACAAATCATTCTAGAATAATTAAAAAAATCTAAATACATATACTCATGTCCCACCTGTTGTTATGTCCAACATAAATTCTACCAGAATAATTAATTAATTAATTAATAAACACAATCAAATATGCGTCCTCCATTAAATTATTTTTGTGTGACTAACTATAAAAATATTATATCATCTGACTTGCTGACTGTAAACCTAATCCATAACATATTAAACTATGCTTCCAGAATTTACATCTAAGAAACTTCCCACAATTAACTTGAGTTGCGGGCATATTGTCAATCTCTACGATGAACCTTTTACTCTACATCTATTTAGAATTTTATATACTGGAAAGTTGGCGCGCAATTAATTTGTATGTGTACCCAATTCAGAGCACGTGTTTTGTGTTGTTTGCTTTCGTCTGTAGCATAAATAATCGTTGTCGGGCACCACCGAGGTTTCTAGTGTCAGACTGCTGGAAATTCCAGTGGGGTTCCCCCACTATAATAGCCTATTGGCTAATAAAGATAATGAGGTGTAAATTTAATTTAAAATTTCAAAATTTTAAGATTGAGATTTCTAATTGTAGAAATGACTAGGCTCAATTCCACACTTGTGCGTCTAATCTCATGCTTCAATTTGGGGATATATGAATTTGCATAAAAACATTGGAGATAATTTATAATAAAATTTGAATATGATGATTTCATGAGCTAAATTTATGCAAGAAAATATGCCACTTATAGCTTGGTCATTGCACTAAGGACAACACAATCAAACTGGATCAAAAACATAAGGTAAAGGGTCATGGATGTATAATTTTCACCATTAAATTTTCCCCTCACTTTGATGTTTTAGTAAAAGAAATTGTACTTCCTTTTAGGAAAAAGAACAATTTCACACTCTATTTGGAACCAACTTGAGTGACCTCATTAATGTAATTAGGAATTCCCTAAGCTCGATTTTTTTCCTATCAACTCAGGAGAATGTGTCTACACTACCCTTAAAGGTGTTTCATCAGTTCACGTCATAAAATCAATGATTACAAATTCCCTAAATATACAAAATTCGTGATATTAACAGACCCTAGACATCCATATCAAGTTCTATTAAAGTGTGAAGAATCCAGACTAGGGTTTAGGGTGCCCTAGTCCACCTAAATTCTCTAACAAGAAACTTGATTTCCAATATTTTTTGGTCTTTAATTTAAGAGATGTAATTTTAAATTTGGGCCTTGGCAATAATTTAATCATGTCGGCCTAAACGTTAGTTATCCTAAGTTCCACTATATCAACACGAATTATTATTTCAAAATCAAGAAGAATAAATTGATAAAAATATACTTTGCCAAAATACATTTGAATTTGTAGATTTTCAAGGATATTTTTAGATTTGATCAATTTTATTACATTGATTGGAGTTTGAGGAACTGTGTAGGATCATGGGGTCCAAACTAGGCCCTTAAGTGGCAATAAAATTCAAAAAATCGAAGCAGAAAATTGACATAAAAATTTGAATAAGTTATCAACATAATTTGAAAAATATGTAATAATAGAATTTGTAGAAAATTGAATCTAGTTTCTAAGATATTATTCCTTTTTTGAAAAAAAAGTACATCTATTTAGTGAAAATTTGAAATTTCAATGCAATAGTACTAAATTTTTAGGAAAAAATAAAAAAGTAGGTGTTTGTTTGACAAACCTAAGTACAATATATATATATATATATATATATATATATATATATATAAACTTTCAATATAAGTAGAGGACACGTGCCCGGATGCACCATGCCACATTTTGTTTTGTAATTTTTTTGCAAGTAAATAATTAGTTATGATTTTTTTATTAAATACTTTTGAAAATATTAAAACTTGTTTGTCTGACCACCATAACTTGGTAAATTTTTTACAAAATTCATTTTTTCTATTTTTGTTAATCCTCAAGTATGGCAAGCATAGAATGTACAACATTTTTCGAATTCAAAAAAGTGAAATTCTTTAAAAATTATAAATATGTTTCAATCAACCTATCAATCAGGACTTTAGTCAAAATGTATGTAGAAAATCAATAATAATTATCTATTTAATTTCAAATAAGTTATATCTTATATTTTTCAAAAGTTGACAATCTTTTCAATAAACCCTTTTCATTTTATCAAATTTGGATAATAAAAAATTCATTAGCCACTTTTTTGTCATATCGCCACTTTTTGGACCCCCATGATCTTGCACTCACCCTTGATTCCAATAGAAGTACATGATGGAATCTAGGTTTGGAAAGTGCTTATGGCTATTTTATACAACCTAATTACTTGTTTTCAAAGTGTTCTCATCTTCAAGCTTCAGATTAATTGCTGCCCAAAGTGAGGTATTGTTGTGTTTCAAATTTTCCTAAGGGTATTTAACTTTCTCTAGGGTTGATCTCACTATTATCATTTAGGAATCCTTCTCTAACACACTTGAGCATAATTTTATGCATTTTGGCTCATTAGAGCCTTTAACACACTTAAGGTTAGTTTTGATGCTTAAAAATTTCTCTCTCAGAAAGAAACATCCGATTGGAAACTTCATAGATGTGGGACCTAAATTTTTTTCTGTGAAACAACTTTCAAGATTTCAGAAGCTGACTCTTCAAAAAGTTTAGTGGAAAGGGGGATAAGGAAAAGTAGGAAAATCTTAAAGAAAAAGATAACTAAGGCAATATGCTGAAATTACTTTGGTATTCACTCATAACTTAAATAATATAGGTGAAAACCTTCAAAATATTACAAATAATTTAAAAGAGCATACACATGATTTAAAGCCTACAATATTATCAAAAGCTTATACTATAGAAGAAAAGAATAAAAACAATAAGAAACCATTGATTTCACATAGTTTGACAAAGAACAACACATCCTCTTCATTTTTGGGCGAAGAAAAAATTACACACGCTTGAGGGAATAGTACAAGCTATTCAATCCTTCTCGTGAGGTCCACCTACTAAGGTCTTGGAAATGAAAGTAAAAATTGCTCCTATCTCTATCCAAAAATATAAAATATATAATATGTTATCTTTGGAAATAGTTAATTGATCTAGGATTTAAGAGTCAAGAGCTCACAAAATATGAGAATCCTTAATATATAATAATTGTAGCCTTCCATGGCTAAGACCTTTGAGACAAGAAAAGGATGAGATTTGGAGGCTTGTCTAACAACTAGAGGCTCCCTGCTGATTTTCATAATGAGGACCTAACAATAGAATTGGATCTTGGAAGAGATTTGTCTTGCATGCATATATGATATGTGAATCCCAAGCATGGTGCAACCTTAATGTCAAGAAATCTATTGATGTTGATGTGTTCCCCATTTGAACTACTCATGAAGTCTGTGTTAGGAATGGGTTCCATCCTCTTAGATTTATGACACATTATTTTCCCATGAAGGAGACTCCTTTAATAACTAAAATGTGTGGTGGTGCAACTTGGAGGCTAGCACTCCCTTTTTAAAACCTCAACTACCTCTTGTGTGTTGATAATGTTGGAGCCACCACATGTCATGTTGGTGCTATCACTAAAGAGTGTTGAGTATTTCTTGTGGTGGAAGAGTGTGGGGTCGACATGTGTTGTTCTTAGAGGAAAAGAGAAGGCCCACATAGGACAATCAACTTAAAAAATCATTCTTTATATTGGAGTTAACACTCATATCATAAAAGTGTGAATCTAGTTAATAGTTCTAGTGACTATTAGCGGCAATATGCCTACAGATAAAGAACCCAAAATCTCCAGTTTACAAAAAATTAAGCAAATCTGAAAAAAGGGAAGGCCCATTACATTTATAACTTATGAAGGGTAGCCTTCAAAGGTTTCCATTCTTCTTCTGAAGGTTGAGCCTTCTTCTTTAAAGCTTCGAAAGCTTTGACCAAGTCAATTATATCCTTCAAGGAGAAAGTACTCAAACTTTGTATAACCACCCACATTTGAAACTCATGATGGGAAAGGGGTTACAAAATAGCTTCCACTTCAGATACATTCAATATTTGGCTCAAGCTTGTAAATAAATTTTGGTCATTTTGTTTTGCACCCAATAACCCCTTGATTTATTCCTCAGAGAGGACTTTGTTATCGAAGAAGAATAGGGAGGGGATTCCTAATTGGAAAAATTGCTCAATCTGTCCCTTCATCTCCAAGACCACTTTCTCTATTGCATCTAGATATGCCTTGGATTCGGACTCCACCTTGTTGCAGCTCAGAAATTCATTGATCTTACCTGTCGCCTACCTTTGGTTGAGGATCCCTACTACCTGGAGCAACTCATCCATTATATTATATAGATTCTCGACTAGGAGTCATGAATCTTCAACCTTAGGAGAGACGAAGGCAAGGGCTTTCTCCACAGAGATGCTTACTTGTGCACTTACCATTGTGAGTGAGCAATAAACCAAAGTACTAGATTTAAGTGTGAAGCTACATTCTTTGTTGTCTCCCAACATGATACATATAGTTGTTGTATCATTGGGAGGACATTTGTGGTTAGGGGCAAGCGGTGAGATAACTCTTTAACTATTGAATTTGTTCGGCCCTAGCCTAGGACTCTTGTTGCATTTTTTGTTGTGCACTCATGGATTCTAAGAGAATATTTTGGGAATGTGTTGGAGCTCTACTTATTTCTATTGTAGTTGGCTTTTCATGACTTATTTTTCCATCTTTAGGCCTTCTGTCTCGGCCTTCGGTGTTTTTACCTATATTTCTAGCTAGATTAAGTGGTTAACTTCCAATCGGAAGGTCTCACTAGTGACGCATCTTCACAAATTGGATCTCATTTTTGTGAGCTTTGATTAATTGGCCTTAGTTTTTGTCTTGAGGCATTCAACTATGGCTTTCACATTTTTGATCTCTTGATATTTCTTCTATAGTTGATGGCTCAACTTGATGTAGTATTTTGTGGTAGCCTTTTCAATTTCCTCCATTAGTTCTACTTTGTCATGTGGCCCTACCTGACTCAGATTTAAGTTGATGGTGTAGGTTGGGTATTCCTCGAGTAACATTTTCCCATAAGGCTTGATCATTGTTGGTGTCCTATGCATAATCATCAAATCTTTTTGTGTCTGGTCAAAGAATATTTGTATATGTGGAACTATTGAGGCCTTGGCCACTTTTCCTTTTCTTTTCTTTTCTTGAGCCTCACAGGATTTCTTTGTAGTATCCCACTGCTAGTTGAAAAGCTCCTATGATTGAAAATTTTGTCTCATGAAGGGAAATCCTTGTGGTATTATTAAAGGAATTTTCACTTACTAATGTGAAGCAACAAATGTTGCTCCTCTAGGGATGAGCTAGTGGGTAACCAATGTCAATGGTGAAAAGGGTGGGATATCACTGAGAGGGGTGGTGGGTGATTGTAGCATGATGGATGTTTGTATGGTAGATGGAGGCGGAGGGGTGGAAAGTGGCACAACATAGTGGATTTCAAGTTTGTGACTGAGGTGGAGACAAAATAAGGCACTAAAGGAGTATTGAAAGAAGATGTAGGAGAAAAAGGTGGGTGAGAAAAATATACCTCCTAATCAAAGATCAAGGGTGGTTGCATAGTAACAGAAGGTTCTTATTTCACAATAGGAGGTGGTGGTGTTTGACCAAGAGTGTTTGAAGCCATAATAAATTGAATTTCTCCTCCTGTCCCTACATGCCCTAGGGCTTCTTTATCAACACTGAGGTCTAACTTGATGTTGGGATTTCTATGGGCCACATGAGGTAGCACCCAAATGCTTTGCCCTTGTGACCCCAAATTGCCACCTTCATTTCCCATCTTCTCTACTATGACCACTCTTGAAGTGTATTTTTCCTTGTATCCTCACTCACACCATGTGGGGGTGTGAAACCAAGGGGCAACCTATCACCTAGGTCTGCTACCTTGGTCTCCCCTTCTACTTTTCCTTTTCCACCATACTCAGTCATTATTTTGTTCTTGTGATAGGGCTCAGAAGGGGGAGGAGGGAATTGTAAAGGCCTTATTACTTCCTAGGTCTCCTTCTCACTTTCATAATAAGTCTCTTCTTCATCTTCTATTGAAATTGAATCCCTAGCCCAATCCTCTTCCTCATGGAGATCATCCCAGAGCTTTTCAAATTGGTTGTTAGAAGAAACCTTTTCAAAATAGGCCTTTGTTTGGACAATTTACTTCCTATAATTTGAGAAGGCTTCCATTTTTCCACTAGCCCAACCTTCAACTTCAATTTTTGACATAAAAAATTTAGTCATCTTCTTTACGAGATCAAAATCTTGCACTGGCTTGTAGAAAGACTCCCATGGATAGCAAGGATTTGGGGAGAATTTTGATAAGTAAAAAAGAAGTCCAAGCCCTTTATCATTGATGACTTCTACTCCTTGAAGTAAGGCCAAGGCTCATGGATGAAAGGGGTACCAATATTCAAAGTGGTCAAGCAACCATTTAGGTCATAGTGCCATTGATCTCTTATTTGGTCCATGCTAAGATCCACTAATTTGAGTGAAAGAATATACTCATGTCCTCTTTTTTGAACCATAATGCCTCCTCTTAAAAGTGGAACACAATACATGGCCTTTTTTTTGTGACTTAAATCATATGTCAAGTCTACCACATCAAGCTAATAAGCTAACTCTAGCACTAGGTCCTATCTTAGTGTGTACATGGGAGCTGAAATGGCTCTTGCTTGAAACTATTGGCCTTGATGAAAGTGAAATGGGTTTTGAAGAACTAGTTACATGGAGTCTTGTAGGTTTTCATCCATTCTCGCTATTGTTTTGTCATTCAGTTGATGATGAGTTGTGGGCTGAGGTCAATTATGACTAGAAACATAAAGTATTCTCAGAACTTATTGTAATCCAATGTAACTGATAATATGTGTGTCCATGCAAAAATGAGAATCACCTTGTGGGGGAATCAATCTGTCTTAGTGGATTTGATGGAGAAATAGCGAGATAGGAATTTAGTGTTCTCAGAAAGAACCATGTGCAGGAGAAAAGATGAATAACTAAAGGTATTCTGAGTTGAAATTTTTGCTAGCTGATAATGAATAGATTCAATAATTGGTATTGGTAAATTCCATCTCATATTTATAACATCTTGTGGTAAGCGAGAAAACTTTTCTTCACAAGAGAAAGTATTGTCTACTACTCCTAATCCTTTATTTGAGAAAGAGAATATTTTGTTGAGGCTTCTCAAATCCCACTTGATTACTCTTCCTCCTCTGATGTGTAAGAAATATTATAAAATCCACCCTTATTGTGCATATCATTGAGTGTATGGTTATTTTTTTAGTGAATGTTAGACCTTGAGTACTAAAATATAACAACTCATTCATTGTGGTTCTCTTCCATGTATTAGTGAACCTAATCATGAAAAATAATAATGATCTCTCTCCTATGGTGTTGCTCCTCCCTATGTGGCATGTGTAGCTTCATGTGTTTGTTGATTGCCATTAATGGTGGTACAATATTGCATGAAACCATACTTCTTTCTATGGTAGCAACACAATATACTTTAACATTATTTTCTTTGCCTCTATCCTTGGGGAGCACAAATAGCTAGTTTCTGAAGGTGGGTATTCTTTTCATGGATCCCGTCTTCCCCTTATTTTCCTTAAAATATTAACATAGCAAGTATGCCTACATTTTAAGGAGGTATATCACCCTATCTATTTCAATTAGAATCTTGTGATTTTTAACTAATTGACATGCCCCTTTGGTGGTGGTGTTATTTATAATGCCCCCAAGATGTGGTTATCAATTCGTCCCTTGTGGCATTATGCATTGATTTGTCCCATGTGACATTAAATGGTCCTATGTGATGTTAAAATTTTATCCACTCCCTAAAGCATGAATTACAGACCTACCATAATTAATCTTGTTGGCCTATAAGTTTGAACACTTTGAGATGGCCACCTAGCATAAAAAAATTTGATTAATAGTGGAGCCATGTTTTCATGAGTAAACTAGTATAACACAACTTTCTAGCATTGTGAAACCCATCATATTGCATCGGTGCCTAGCATAAGATAGCTTGCTAGCTAGTAGATCTATGTATCTCATAATTTTACCATTTTAGTGTTGGAAGTTTGTCAATATTGTCATTGATGTCACCATGTTTGTCTGGTACTAGGTACCAGTGTGAAGATCATGCTTATCTCATCCAATATTTGATCTAGTATTTCTGGTATGTTGGTCTGGATATTTCCTTTGGTGAACAGTATGGTCTAATTTTTTTTAAATGGTTTATAATGGTTGGAAGCGCATATACATGATCGGGTTTAGCATTGATTTGTTAATCTTGGCCAACATGATATTGCATAACACAAGAGAAGTACTTTTGATATGAAGACCGACAAGTTATCATCTTGGAAATATGTTTTACATCTATTAGGCTGAGCCAACTAATGCATACGGTTACATCAAGTATATATACAAGATAACTAGAGAATGAAAAGTGTGGAAGTACGTTTAAGAAATTTAAGCAATGCAAATGCGAGGAGAAGAAGAAGTATGTATGAGTGAAGTGAAAACAATGGTTGAAGATCAGAAAATATTCTTAGCATCAAAGGAACAAAATTTGCACACATGGTGTATCTTTCTCAGTTCAACTCTTGGCGGTTAGCCAATTTATGTTTACTTTTTAGTAGGCAGTGAGCCTCCATTTTGAATAGTAAGTCCTTGTAAGAAGTGAGCTTCTATTTGTGGTAGTGAGCCTCTTATTATCGGTTTTGATATAAATTTATATACTGTGAGTTAATCCTCATCATGTTTTTTCCCTTATTGGGTTTTCCACGTAAAATATGGTGAACTCATGTGTTTTGAAACTTAATATTAAATTTTTATATGGTGCAATAAAGTTTTAAGTGTTTTTTCAATGAATGTGTGTGGATACTAATTCAACCCCCCCCCCTCTCAGTATTTGGTTTATTCAACAATTGGTATCAGAGCTTTGGTTCCTCTAGAGAAGTTTAACATTTTGAGGGGGATCCTACAAATTGAACAATAGATAAAGAAGATATTCAGATTGCCCTTGACGATCTAGACAAATTTGAAATTGAAAATAGAGAACTGACAGAAAATCTTGATGAAGCAAATGAGTGTGTCAGAAAATTGAAAGAGTAGCTAAAGAAATTCAAAGACAAACATAGAGAAGTTAGTGGCCAATTGAAACAAGGAAATGAAGACATTACCAGACTAAAGCTACAAGTGGAAGAAAAAAAAAGAATTGAAGAATGTCTGAATACAAAAATAAAGAATTTTTTTATAAGTTTGATGAAAGTTCCAGACTTGAGCAAGAAGTAGTAAATCTGAAAGTAGAATTGAAAAAGTCAAAATTATGTGAGGATGATTTCAAGACAAGTTCCACTAAGCTTGATGAGCTGATTGCTCGACAAAAACCCTATAAAGACAAAGGAGGACTAGGATTGGAAACAGGTGAAAGTTCTAAAGAAGCAAAAGATGAAAAGACTCAAAAAAAAGGAAAGCAGAAAATGAACCAAGGAAGAAAACCATCTGTCAAACAACCAAATGCACAAAGGTACCCATCTTTCAATGGAACTTTCTTCTCTTGCAACAAGTTTGGGCACAAGGCAACTAAATGTAGAAACAAGTTGAATTAGTTTTTTGGTCCTTTTCCCAGACAATGCTATGCATGTAATGATCTTGGACATTGAGCTAGTGAATGCAGAACTCAAATGATGAACTGGTTTAATGGAGGAAGGATGAATCAATCCTTTGTCGGCTATTTCTATGCATGCAATAAATATGGGCATAAGGAAAATCAATGCAAAAAAGGTTTAATGGAAGTCAATCAACTCAAAGAAGTGTTGTCTATTACAACTGCAACAAACCAGGACATATTTCAAAAGTATGCAGAAGCAAAAAGGGAAAATAGTTTGTTCTGGAAAAGAAGAATGAACTTGAGAAGAAGGTTGAAAAGGAAGAGGTTAAGTAAGAAATGAGAAAAATATGGAAAAATAAAGAAGGATCAGAGTCTACTAATGCATCTGTACCCTCATCCAATGTAGATGAATCCTCTGGGAATTAGACCTAGCTTGGTCTTAGGGGGAAATTTATTAGAAAATCAATTAAACCCTTGGAAATACTATGTGCCAGATGTTGGCACGTAGATATGCTATAAAGAATGATAGGAAAAATGTGTTGCAAAAGAAACCAGAAGAAAATATGCAAGCTTGTTTTTTTGCAGAGTAAATTAAGGTTTCTCAGTGTAGATAGAAGAGAAGTTTGCCAGCTTTTTGCAATTAATGCGAACTAGGGAAAAATGATTAAATATAAAGGTAATCTCGCAAATCATTTTGGTCATCAAATGCATTTGAATAACTTGTGGAAGTGCTTGGAACCTTCTTGAAGCATCTTTGAAGTGATTTGAAGGCCTTCAAAGAAATCATTTTGGTCGCTCGATAAAGGTAACTAAAATTTCCCATCTCGCAATAGGAAAGGAAAGGTAACTGAAGAAATTTCTTGTTAAAATTTTGAAGAGCTATAGTGGAAATTTCTAAAAGGAATACCTCTCTGAAGTTGAAAGGAGTTGAGATGGATGAGTTCAATCATTAGAAAATAAAAAAATTGGAATTAGGGTTGGAATCAAATGACTTTCTAAACATACAAACCCTAGGTTTGGATATATGGGGAGAATTCCCTTGGTTTTTTGAAAAATAATTTATCATGTTCCTTCTAAGAAAACTCAAGGATGGCAGCATTATATTGGAAAAACCCTATCTCATTTCGAAAGAAGCAATTGAGCGGTTATTGGACTCTACGACATTGGAGAACTTCCAGTATGAAAAACAATAAAATACAAGTGGAGGAAATGACGAGAGTCGACAAGAACCCCTGGGCAGTATTGATCAACAATATTGGTGATGCCTCAGTTAGGTATGTTGCATATGGAATTTCCTATAAAATCTTCTTCAAAAATTGTGAAGGCTCTACTTCGGCCATCATAGTTTATCTAGCACATAAAATGGTAAAGGAGAATGTGCAATTTGATCTTTGTAAGTTAATTCTTGAAAACCTTGATGAGAATATAAAAATGACACTAGTAGAAGGATATCCATTTCATTTCAGATCCTTGCTTACATGTTTGGTGATTTATTTTCTGAAATCCCTACCAAGAAAGAAATATGTTGAGTGGGAATATGGGATTCCCATTGCAAAATAAATATTTAGGCACTTAGAAAGGCTGGAAGATAAAGAAAGTGTGTGCAAAAACATTTTCATATCATTGCAGAATGTGATGAGCTTGAGTGAGGCCATTGTAAGTCAATTTGAGGAAGGTTCTTCCTCTAGGATGAAGGAATTGGAAGTAGTCACTAGCGATTCCCCTCTGGAATCGAAGAAAAGAAAATTTGTCTTTGAAGATGTCATTGCTATCTCTGAAGAAAAGAAAGAAGAAGAAGAATCCTTGGCTGAATCTAAATCCTCCGATCTAGAAGGCATCTGGTCCATGATAATACAAGGAAAGATGAAGAAAGTTAGTGATGTATGGAGTAGGAATTCACTCATTGATAGACTTAAAAATGAAAATGCGTTAGTTGATTATCTACTTCACAAAGGTATTGATGTATCTGCTATTTCTAAATTTTTACCTAAATTTTTTGTTGAAGTAGTTGAAGAAAGGATGTTGCTTGAAGGTCTAAGAGGACATAAATTGGAAGCTTTAGTTGAAAAGAGGTGTTCAAAGAAAAATCAGAGGTTATTTGAACTAATTGTAGAGACAAAGAGATGCATGCAAGAAATGGCAGAAATCTACAAGTATTGTCTCCGGTGGCCTGTTGCAATTGAAAACTTTCGAAGCAAAATTTAAGCAATAGAAGCTGAAGTAAATAACATTGGGAAGAAATTTGATATTTTTGAGGACAAAGAAGGGAAGCAAAGGTTGAGAATTGGTGAGCTTCAGGCTGAAATGATCATTGTACAAAGGAAAAGGGATGACGTAGTGAAGACCTTCTAGCTTCTTAAGGAGATTCTTGAGGTCTGGTTAGATCGTCTTTCCAGAATATTCACTGATAAAGAAGACTGTGAGAAACAATTTTCATCTGTAGATTGGTCATCCTCCTTCACACTGCTGGTTGTATTGGATAGTGTATGTGCAATAGTGGATTCAATAGTACTAGAATGGAAGGAATTGCTTCATGTGATCAAGGAAAGGTACAAAAAGGTGTTCAAGGTGAAAACAATTTTTCTGGTTTGAGAAATTGGATACTTGAAAGTCTGTAAGTTTTGAAATTTTGAATAAAAATCTTCATAGGTTGGATGTCACCATGTTTTTATCTTTTCTTGGCATGCTTTTCCATTGATGTCAAAGGGGGAGAGATTTGAAGTTTTGAAGTTTTTTGGGAAAGTTTTGGAGAAGTTTGAATCAAACTTTTTGCACATGTTGCCATCAATGACAAAGGTGGAGATTTTTGGTAGTTTTTCACTATTGTCATTGATGTCACCATGTTGGTTTGGTACTGGGTACTGGTGTGATTATCATGCTTATCTCATCCGATATTTGATTCGATATTTCTGGTATGTTGGTCCGGATATCTCCTTCGGTAATCTGTATGGTCTAAGGTTTTGAAAATAGTTTATAACGACTGGAAGTGTGTATAGATGCTTGGGTTTAGTATTGATTTGTTAATCTTGGCTGACATGATATTGCATAACACAAGATAATTAATTTTGATATGAAGACCGACAAGTTATCATCTTGGAATATTTTTTGCATCTATTAGGCCAACCCAACCAATGCATACGGTTACATCAGGTATATATAAAAGATAGCTAGAGAATGAAAAGTGTGGAAGTGTGACAAAGCAAAATAAATGTGAATGCAAGGAGAAGAAGAAGTATGTATGAGTGAAGTGTGAATAGTGGTTGAAGATCAACAAATATTTTGAGCATCAAAGGAGCTGAATCTGCACATGTGGTGTATCTTTCTTAGTTCAACTCTTGGTGGTTAGCCAATTTATGTTTACTTTTTATATAGGCAATGAGCCTCCATTTTGGACAGTAAGTCCTTGTAAGAAGTGAGCTTCTATTTGTGGCAGCAAGCCTCTTATTACCGATTTTGATATAACTTTATATACTGTGAGTTAATCCTCACTGTGGTTTTTCCCTTATTGGGTTTTCCATGTAAAATATGGTGTTCATGTGTTCTGGAACTTAATGTTAAACTGTTATATGGTGCAATAAATTTTAAAGTGTTTGTTCAATGAGTTTGTGTGGATATTGATTGACCCCCCTCTTAGTATCTAGTTTATTCAACATTTAGATCTGTATGTTGATGGATTATTCTTGGTAACTGAGACAACCTTACACACTAAGATCTCTTTACCTTCCTGACTCGAATCTTTATTTTTTTGTGTACTAATTTTTTTTGTTATTTATTTCATGTGCATGCTATTTTTTCTTTATGATTGTATCATTTATTCCTTATGTATTTTACATGTTTTCTTCATGTATTTCGTATGTTTTCTCCATGTATTTTACATATTTTCTTCATGTATTCAATTTTTTTTCTTCATGTATTACTTGTATGTGTTGCATGTTTGATTCATGAATGGTTTATTTATGATCTTATGTGTACTCCATTGATTTCTCAATGTATGAATGAATCTTGTCTTTTCTTGTGTGTGATATATCTGCTTCAGGTTTACCTTAACATTGTAGATCAATGGGATCCTACATTGGAGGTTTGCACACCCCTCAACTTGGTGTCATCTTCTCTCTTTAGTGTTGTAATAAAGAAATTCGTCTTCTCCTTATTTTAGTGTGAGGATGAGCATAGTTTCATACTCTCTCAAAATTCAGGGCTAAATGTAGAGTTGTAAATTTTCACCCTTGAAAATTTCACACAAGGTTCAGCTCCCCCTATGTGCTTGTACCCAAACACGCTCTTAATGTGCCTATTTTATAGAAATTTTCAAAAAATTAGAATTAAATTGGAAAACATTATCTAATATTTATTTAGTGATACTTAATGGTGTTGGATGTTGTGGTTGTGTTGCTTATATGTGGTTTTCATTGATGTCAACACTATTAGCATTGATGATTCTGAAGGATGTATATGTTGAGGATATTGAGAAAATTATAATAAATATGTTGTTGGCATTTTGTCAAGCTATGAAGATCAAAATGGTGCAAAGTTTTGTACGTTGATATTCAAAAGTCATGCATTAAAGGGTTTTTTGCTGAGCCTATCTATTATGTTCTTCAAAAGTTTTGAAGGTGTACATCAATATTGGAGCGAGTTATGAGTTTCTGAGGTCCTACAGTTATTTTGTGACAGTAGCAGGTGGTTATGGAAGAAGAGAATGCAATTCTGGTAAATTAATTTGTTGTGTATGCTCGTGTGACATTTAGTGATGTTTCTAGATCATTATCTATCATTGTGGTATGTCTGTGTTCATCGGTTTGTTCGTGATGGAATATTTTTCCTTTGTGTGTTCAATTTTTCATGTTCTTGGCCAACATGATGGTGGTAGCGTGTTGCAGATCCTTTTTTATTAATCACTTAATTTTGGCATGTTCAAGAATGTTGATTTAGGTCTTCATTATGTTGTGACTGACTTAGGTTGGTATGCATTGAGACTTGTTCATGAATTGGGCCAACAATTTGTAATTCATTTATTCTTTATTTTTGGCCGAATGATTTGTTGATGTAAATTCATGTAGCGGATATATAAGAGTGATTGTTTCCTCATTTTGAAGCATTCTCAATGAATGTATATGAAGTGTGAATGTGAAATGTGCGAATAAAGATTAGATCATTCAATTTTAGAGAAAAGTGTGAAGAATATTGAGAGAAGTGTGAAGAAGTGTTTATGGGCCTAACCGGAACTGTCATTAGGCTTTTGTAGAAGCTAATTTCTTAGTTCAACCTCATCAAATGGATTTAATATGATGTTTTATGTAAGGCAATGAGCCTTCCCTTTTGAGTAGTGAGCTCTAGGCAGTGTCTCTAAATGCATGTGATTCCTTATTCATTTTTCATTATACTTCTAACAGGGTATAATCTTGTAGACTAACATCCACCATGGTTTTTCCCCTATAAGGGTTTCCACATATAAAATCTTGGTGTTCATGTGTTTCTGATGTGTTCTTGATTCATGGCTTCACTATTAATTATCAGATCTGAGATTAAAGGTTGATAAAGGTTAAATAAGTTTAAACTTAGTAACGACTGATTCACCCTCCCCTCTCAGTTGTCTATCCTTGTTTTTTGAACAATTGGTATCAAAGTAAGTTAATCTAAAGAAGTTTAATAGCTTGAGGTGATCCGAGATGGAATCAATCAAAAAGGATAGTTCCAGATTCGATGGTATAAATTACTCTCTATGGAAGGTCATAATGGAATGTCATTTGAAGTGCATTGGTGAACCTTTCTGGAAGATTACAAAGAATAGATATAATATTCCTAAGAATGGTCCCTCTACTCTTGATGAGATCAAAGAAGTTGAAACTGATATCAGGGCTATAGAAGCATTACTAAGTGCTTTGACAGATTTAGAGATGACAAATGTGATAGGTCTAAAGATAACACATGAGATTTGGAAGAAATTGGAAACATTGTATGAAGGAGATGCACAAGTGAAGATTTCCAAGCTAACAAGTCTGAAAGGCAGGTGGGAGAACTTGAAGATGAGTGAAGATGAAAACTGAACCACAAAATATGAAGGGGTTCTATGTGTGGGTGTAAAAGAGTGGATCCTCTACAACATCCTAGGGTTTCACCTAGAAGGAAGAGGGTTTTCTTTCACCTCCAGAGGCACCCTATTTTGCATTTTGGTTAAAAGGGGTTTTAGGGATTGGAACCCTACAAGGGTGTGATGATGTGTGCAAATGTGATGAAATGTGTTATGGGAATGCAACTAATTAACCTAAACTAATCTAACTTATGCTATTGAAAAACACATGATGTAATGTATAGAAATGCAAGCAATAAGAGTAAACTAATCTAATAGAACAAAGAGGTGTACCTAGAAATTGAAGAGGGTTGGATCTAAGATTTTTGAAGAGGCTGGAAAACTGGAAAATTAAAGTTTTGAGCTATCTGGGACACTTACGCCTAGTGGGGCGACCTAGTCTCTTTTCGAGAAATTTGCTCTGGGAGTCATTTCTACCAAAAGGGTCCGCGAATCTCAAAATTTAAGTGTCGGAAAGCCAAAATGGGACTAGGTCACCATTATGGGTGACCTAGTCCCTTTATTATTTTCTGGTAAATTGAAAGTGGACTCAGGTGCCTTGGGTTTGTGTTTTGTTTCTCTGCGTGAATCCTGTCCAAAACCTACAAAATAACCTACAAAATATAACGTATTTGGGTTTTTAATGTGGGGTTTTCCTTGGTCAAACCCCTACTTGGTATTAAAACTTGAAAGGAAATGGAAATCTATATAGACCCTAGCCCTAAGTGTGTCTAGAACTAGGAAAAATTGAAACAAAGAAAAACCCTATTCTATTGTGCTAGAATAAGATGTATGTAATATATTTGAAATGATGCAAGACTCTAAACCCTAGAAATCCTACAACATTCCAAATGAAAACAACAAGGAATGTAAATGGGATGCAAACCTCAAATCTACAAGTGGGTTGAAGGTAGAAGATGGAGGCACTTTGAAATTAGTCTTTAGGAATGATTTGGTGGCTAGTTGCACCTCCTCAACCTAGATTTCTCCATGAATCTCCATAGGCATCTATCTTCAACCTTGGCAATGTGTGATCTTGGATGTGAAATGAGATTCAAGACCTGCAAAAAGCCCTAGTTTTTCTATCTAAAAGCTTCAACTTTTTCTATGTGAGAGATGAATCTTCTAGAGGAAGATGTTTTTCACTTGATTTTGGAATTGAGTGTGGAAAATGAGCCTGAGAGAGAGGAAAAATGACCTAAAAACAAGTATATATAAGAAACATGACCTGATTTTCAGGAATTTTGACCTAAGAAGCCAACACCCATCAGGGATTTTTGGTTAATTATTCATTTTCCTGCTTAAAACTTGAAAAATCCACCAAAAGGACTAGGTCACCATCTTGGGTGACCTAGTCCCACTAAGAGATTTTTAAGCGGGAACTGTACTTTTTAAATGGTTTTGATGTGTTTTTTCGGGGATTGAATGATCCATTGGGTATATCAGGCCTCTAAGTCAAAATTAACAACCTTAGGGGCCTATAAATGTTGTTTTAGGGTGAAAATTGGTGAGATAAGACTCAAAGTGGGACCAAAACGTGCAAAAACTTGTCCTTTTTTTCAAAGGTATACAAATTTTGGTGACACATTTAGCCCCCACTTTAGCATCCATATGCATGTACGTGCATATGTAAGTTAAAGGACTCTAAAACAAACAATGCACCTTCATTTTTATAAAAGGATACTCATTTAAAAGGTGAGAGAATGAAGCCCCCAATGTAGTTATCTACAAAACCACAATGTTAGGAACCACATCCTGCAACAAAAATTCATTAGAAGTCCTAGAAATCCTCTTATCTAATCCCTAATGATCAAATTCGAGGGTATATGTATGCCCCCCTTTATTCTGCTTGCTTTACAGAGGTGGAATCAAGGTAACCGTCTAACCACATCGAATAAGGGCACGCATATCGGAGGGAATTTCCAAGTACCATGCCTCATATCGATAGGTGAGTGATGATGTATGGTGTGGAAACATGATTCTGACACAACAAACGACATAAAAAATGGAGTTCACTAGCACCCAAAATGTTGATTTTAATGAAAAAGCACACTAAAAGATAAACAAAGTGAAAAGGTACAAATGTGTGCATGTCTCTGAAAGTGAGTTAGTTAAAAAGAAAAATGAAAAAGAGTAACATTCACTTACCTTTTTCATTGACCTTTTGTAGTGTTGGAGAGTGACAAGGAGAGAGTGACATCATACCTAGTACACGTGGTTTTACTCCCACAAGATTGGATGTTTTGCACGACCAGGTGGTGAGCAACAACAACCAGTATGAGGTTGGTTGATTCTGGAATCTGTTATTTTGTGATTTTTAATTAATAGGATGAGTTTAATGCTTATTTAGAGTATATTAGGATCCTGGAAAAAAAGTTCTCAAAGTGTCCCTTTTTTTCGCAAGGTGTCCCTTTTGTTCGCAAAGTGTCTCATTTCTTCACAAAGTGTCCCTTTTCTTTGCAAAGTGTCTCGTTTCTTTGTGAAGTGTCCTAAAAGGGTTCTAAAGTGTATAGGACCATAGAAAAAGCACACTAGAACAACATTAGCACACTTGCTTGATGAATTAGAGTAAAAATGAAGAAATTAGATGATTTAGACAACAAATTGTGAGATTTTGCACAGGTACCGACATGGTCTCAACAGCAGTTAGGCGGGAGACAACACAACTTCCTCATAAACTTGGCACTAGGCCTATCACTAGCAGAGATAGAGCACCTACAGGAAATGGGGATCTACTAGGCCTACCTTATGTCATTGATGAGATATCACAATGCGATGTTGATGGCACTATGCGAGAGGTGGAATGCAAATATCCGCACGTTTCACTTGCCCACAGGAGAGGTGACACTTACACTGGAGGATGCAGACCCAAACTATGACGGTCTAGAGGGAGAGGATGAGGAGGAGGAGAAAAATGAGGAGGAGGAGGAGGAGAGAGGAGAGGAGCCACCTCTGAGTGAGGATGATGATACCACAATCGAGGACCGAGACGAAGAGGGAGAGCTATCACTTGTTCATAGGACTAGATATTGCACAGGAGCAACAACAGGTGCATGCACTCACTACCAAGGGGAGGTGAGTACATAATCCATGCCCCCTACATAGGATGAGGTGGACATTCTACCCTCGACTAGAGATATAGGTGATGAATTTTAATGTTGGTTGATGTATTTTATTTGTGATTTAATGCATATATATGTATGATGATGTGTTACTGATGAGACTTTTATTTTATTTTTCAGGGCCTGTGGAGGGTTGGCCAAAGTTCCTGCAATACGCAGCCATAGAGATAGTGCCGGCAACTTGTGACAAAGAGGACATGGACACTGACTACATGTCCCCACCTATCATGGAGCGTGATCCAGAGACCCTAAGACCCTTTGTGAGATTGTGGGCAGCCTATGAGGGCCTGAGGAGGAAGGTTCACTGAGTGAGAGTTGCACCATAGGCATAGGCGCCACAACCTCTAGCAGAGGTGGAGAGATTGAAGAGAGAGTTGTCACAGGTGCAAGAAGAGAGAGACCAAATAGCAGGTGAGCATGGATTGGCACTCATGCGGATGGGAGGATTAGAGTATGCACTCAGAGTTAGCGGATCGTGGTCATGATCATGCACGACCATCTCCCGGTGCCCTACTACTGATACAACACAAGTACCAAATCCTGAGGGATCTAGTAATCATAGTCTGCAGTGACACTGTGTATTATGATGATATGTATAAAATAATTTTGATATATATATATGCATTATTATTTTCGATGATGTAATTTAATTGTGTGGATGTTAAATGACAATGTGACTAATTAAATAGTTTAGTATTTAATTAATAGCAACATGATTTAACATAATCTATGTGATGCAAGTACAACAAATTTAGAATGTATGGTTAGATTAAAAAATTTAAGATTAATTTGTTATGCACTTTTTATTATAAATAAAATAACACACAAAAGGGGAAAGAGGTTGAATAGTATGAGGGTATGTGCAAGATCATCATGGAAAAAATAGGCCCTTAAGTGGAAAAAAATTCAGAAAAATCAGAGTTAGGAAACTTGACATAAAAATTTGAATAAGTTATCTATATTATTTCAAAAATATGTAAGAATAAAATTTGTAGAAAATTGAATTTAGTTTCTAAACTACTAGGTTTATTTACAAAAAAATAAAATCTATTTGGTAAAAATTTGAAATTTCAATAGAGTAGTACTTAAATTTCAAGGAAAAAATAAGAAGTAGGTGTATGTCTTACCACCCTAACCACATTAAAATGATAATATTTTTTTATAAGATTTTAGATATAAGTAGAGGACTCATGTCCCGATGTGATGCATATTTTTTTGTAATATTTTTCCAAGTAAATAATTAATTATAATTTTTTTATTACAACTTTTAAAAAATATAAAGAGTCATATGTCTGACCACCTTAACTTGGTCAAAAATTCATGAAATTCATTTTTTAAATTTTTTTAATCTTATAGTATGCGAAGCATAGAATGTGACACATGTTTTTGATTCAAAAAATATGATACCGTTTAAAAGCTATAGATGTTTTTCAATCAGGACTTTAGTCATAATTCAATAGAAAATGAATAATAATAATTTATTAAATTCAAAGTAAAGAATAATTTATATTGGTGGAAAGATGAGAATCTCCTTTAAAAACCCTTTTTGTTTCATCAATTTCGGATATAAAAAAATTCATCAGCCACATACCCATCATATTGCCACTTTTTGGCCCATCATGATCTTGCACATACCCATGAAATCTAAAGTAATTGTAAAAATGAATTAAACAATCACGTTAGTGTTCGGGACACAAACATGATGATGTGTTGAGAACGAAGCAATGAGACAACCCATAGGATAAAATCCAATAGCCGCAATCAACACTGCTTTATAAATCATACTATTCAAGAGGGGATTAGGCATAATACCAACGCATATGTGTGGCCTTAATGGGATCGCAAAGGGGAGTACCATCATGCTCAGTTAAGGTATAGGCACCCGATCCATAATTGGAGTCGATCACATAGGGACCAAGCCAATTAGGACTAAATTTACCTTTTTCAGCGTAATCAGCGATCGTATTACGTTGTTTTTCACATGAAACCAAATCACCCTTGTTAAAGGTTTGAGGGATGACACTTACATTGTGTTTACGTTGCAACTATTTAGTGTAAGATTGAAGGTGCTCAAGAGCATTGATGTGTTGCTCATCAAGCATTTCAAGTTGGTGTAGACGCTCTTCCGCATAAGTGCCATTATCGATGAGACTTTGGAGAGAAATTCGTAACGTAGGAATTTCTAGCTCCAAAGGGAGAATAGCTTCAGTACCATAAGCCCAAGTTAAAAGGATTATTTCCCATGGAGGAATGAACGCTTGTGCAATACGCTCACAATGCATATTGCAATTGTGTATACCAATCTTTTTGGTTTTGATTGACATGCATCCTAAGGATTTGCTCCAAGATCTTATTAGTACTTTTGGCTTGACCATTAGACTAAGGGTAGTAAGCTGTGGAGAAGCGATGTTGGATATGGAAGGTCTCAAGGAGCTTCTTCACCTCGTTGTTATTAAAGGGAGTACCATTATCTAAGACTAATGTGAAAGGGAGACCAAAGAAAGCAATGATGTGTTCCAATAGGAAACAACATATCACTTCAGCAGTTGTGGAGAGAAGGGTGATAGCTTCAACCCTTTTGGTGAAATAATCAGTAGCAGTGATAATGAACGTATGTCCAACAGAAGAGGGTGGAGAGATTTTTCCAATTAGGTCCAAACCCCACATAGAGAATGAATAGATAGGTATTTGGGAACGAAGTTCTGAAGTAGTTGCATGAATAAAATGGCTATGTTCTTGACATTGATTACATTGCTTAACATATGCATCACAATATTTTTCCATGTTTTTTCCAATAATATCCCATACGCAGGAGTTTTTGCACCAAGGTCTTTCCTCCAAAATGTCCTCCACAACTACCTGAATGGGCTTGTTTGAGAGTGATATGGGTTTCAACATCCTTGAGGCATCATAGAAGGATTCCATCGAAGGATTTTTGGTACAATGTGTTTGCAAGGATGATATACCTAGTGGCTAATTTTTTTAAGCGTTGACGGGTATTTTTAGTGGTGGGTTCAAGAGTGGTGCCATCTTTTAAATAATTGTAGATGGCATCATACCATTCACATGGATTATCGACAAAAGTGGGATAGATATCAGGAGGTTGATTGTTTATGGAGGGTTTCATGATGCGATAGATGGTGAAGACTATTTCTTTAGAAGGGTCAACATGAGAGACAAGAGAGGCTCCACTCGCCATTGCATCCGCGTGGTGATTATCTTTTCGAGGGATATTATCAATGGTAAAGGATTCAAACTGGTCTAATAGATTAAGAAAAATCTCCTTATATTGCGAGAGTTTATCATGTTTATTTTGATAGACCGTTAATTTGTTTAATGATTAATTGCGAGTCGCCATAGATCTTAATATTTTTAACCTTTAAGACAAGAGGAACGCGTAACCCAACAGGTAGAGCTTCATACTTAGTTTTATTATTTTTAAATAGGAAATTGAGACAATAGGATAAGAGAATAGGCTTACCAATAGGTGGAATTAAAATAACTCCAGCACCGAAGCCTGTTCAACACTTCGATCCATCAAAGTAAAACTCCCATGTAGGAATGTCTATAGTAAACACACTGTCATCAGGGAAAGAATCATTGGTGGGTAACTCTAATGGGGAAGGAGCATCAGCTAAATAGTCGGTTAAGGCTTGACCCTTGATTTATTTTTGAGCAATAAACTTAACGTCAAACTCAATTAACAACATGACCCATTTAGTAAGACGTCCTGACAGATCTATTTTAGTAAAAACATAACATAAAGGGTCAAACCTTGTCATCACATGTACTTCAACATTGAGTAAGTAATGTCGCAACTTACTAGTAGTGAATACAAGAGCGAGACATTGTTTTTCAATGGTAGAGTAACGAGTCTTGTAATCAAGGAGCGCGTGACTAATGTAATAGACAGGATGCTCTTTACTATTGGAATCCTTTTGATCCAACAATGTCACGAGAGCCTGAGCAGAAGCAACAATATAGAGGATGAAATTTTGATTGTCTATAGTGGGTTGTAAAATAGGGGGAGTTATGAGGTACTCTTTCAAATTTTCAAAGGCTTGTTTACAGTCCTTATTCCAATCAAAGGTAACATCCTTTTTAAGAAGATGAGTAAAGGGTAATGTACGATAAGCTCAGCAAGCAACAAAATGATGAATGGCTTGTATTTTTCCTTGTAACATACGTAATTGGGAAATATTACGAGGAGGTGGCATATTGATGATAGCATCATTTTTATTTGTGTCCACCTCAATTACTCTGTGAGATATGATAAGCCCTATAAGTTTACCACTATCTACTACAAAGACACACTTTTTAGGATTTAAGCACATGTATTTATGCATATGATCAAATATTTGATGGAGGATAGGCACATTATCTTGGTGGGTTAAGGATTTGGCAAGAATTTAGTCAACATAGTCTTCTAAGAATTTGTGAATATAATCACGGAATATTAAGGTCATCGCTCGCTAGTAAGTAGTGCCAACATTCTTTAAACCAAAGGGCATCATAACCCAAAAATACGTGCCCCAAGCAGAGGTAAAATCCATCTTGTATTGATCTTGCGGGTTAATAAAGATTTGGTTATATTGAGAAAATCCGTCCATAAAGGATAACAAAGCTTGTCTAGTAGTGGATTCCATGATCATATCAATGTTAGGAAGAGCAAAGTCATATTTTAAGGAGGCCTTATTTAGATCTCTAAAATCTGTACATATCCTAATATGATTATCAGGTTTCGCCACCACGACAATGTTTGAAATCCAAGGAGAATAATCAATGGAGCGAATAAAACCTGTGTCAAGGAGTTTTTCAAGTTCTCCTTTAACATGCAAGGCAACCTTGGGATTCATTTTTTGAATCTTCTGGTGAACAGGTTTAGCATTCTCAATGAGGATAATGTTATGGGTTACTTTCTGGGGATCTATTCCTGGCATGTCCGAATATTTCCAAGCAAATAGCTCAGGAAAGGTATGAAGCAAGGTTGCAAGATCCTCTTGTTCTTCACCATCTAATCACTTCCCAATTTTAATGATTTTTTCTTTGTCATTGATATCCATGGGGACATCAAGGGTATCTCCTAAAGGGAGTGCATTAGATTTGGGAGAGTTAGGATCATATGGTTCCAAGCTAGGATGAGGTTCGTTAATAGCACCAACGGTAGACTCAGAACTCAACATAGAACAAGAGGCATGACTCTTGGAGCGAGAAGGAGTATCTGAGGCACCTAAGAGATGTTTTAAATCATCCTCATCATGAACAAAGGTGAAGAGGGGAGCATACACATCAATAAATTCATGGTGTTTAAGCATAAGGGTGGTTCTTGATGTGCATGATATAGTATTGATGTTGAGAGAGGGTCGTTGATTGGCTTTTGTAGCTTTAGAAAAGGAAAACCTGAGACCGGTTGTAGTTCCTTGTGTATTAGGTTGAATGGGGACACAAATACCTTGTTCATGCTTTTTGTACCCTTGACCCTTGTAACCCAATTGCTTGAGAAGATCATAACCACATCCATAAAGTCTCTCCATTTCTTGTGGGTTAGGGGATTGTTGATAATCTATCTAATTAAAATTTGTTATATATGTGGCATTTTCTTCCAAAAGAGATGAGGTAGTGAGAGGGGTAGGGTGTTCCTCTTGTTGGGTGGAGAGGATAGTGGATTGATCGTTGTGAGTGTCATCTTTGTGTGTGAGACTACACTCACCCATAAAGGAAGGAGTAAACTCTAAAGATCCCCAATCATCACCAAGTAAATGAAACTTGGTTTTATCTTCGGGTTGATCTTTCTCAGAAGGGGAAATGTTAGAGGTAGGAATGAGGGTATGAAGAGGACTTGAGGTGCCCTTTTCGAGTTGCAAAAAACTCTCAGGTTTGGGATCAATGTCAATTTGGTAAAATTTATCATTATAGACATATTTCATTTTGCAATGAAGGGTCGAGGGTACTGCATGCATCTCGTGAATCCATGGTCATCCCAAGAGGAGATTATAAGAAAGATCATATGGCACGACATGGATAGGAGTCTGTAGCATAACCATTCCAATGGTAATGGCATAGGTAACGACACCAAGAGGTTGTTTGGTGACATTATCAAATCCTCTAATGGATAAGGAATCGGATTGGATTTGCGATCGGTCCACATGTAACCTATCAAGAAGCTTTGCACTACTCACGTTTAGGGAAAAGCTATTATCAACTAAGGTTCTTTTGATACCTATCCGATCATACTAAGCGATGATCATAAAGGCCTCATTTTGTCAGTGTAATTCTAATGGTGGTAGCTAATGTTGATAGAAAGTAATATCCACATTGGATGTATTCATGTCATGCAGGAGAGCTTCCACATCATTAGTGTTGATACTAGGAGGGACCGCTATCTGTTGTAAGGTTTTTTGAAGCATGGAGTGGTAGTTAGGGGAATTTTGAAGGAGATCCCAAAGGGATATTTTGGCAGTTGAGTATTTTTAAGTTGTTCAACCGGATCATACTCCTTAAGTTGTGAGTTCAAACAAGGAGTTGCAAGTAAGATGGGGTTCGGTAGAGGTAGGGAAGTGGAGGGAGGTGGTTGTTGGGGATGTGGGTTATTATGGGTATAATGGGTGTGGGCAATGGTATCTCTCTTGGGAGGGTAAAGGGTAAACGCAGGTTGGGTTGAGGTTGGAGGTTTAGGACAAGGTGGGTAGAGAAATAATTAGGGCTAGATGACATTGACATCTTTTGTGTTAGTTGGAGTATCACAACAAATCATAGTGGACAAATTAGGGGAGATGAAGTATTGGAGGACATCATCTAACATACCCATATCATCACAACTAAAGGGTTTGGAAGACAAGGGGGAGAAGTTGTAACTAAATAATCACCAATCTTAGTGGATGAAGTGAGTGAGAGGAAGCTTTGAAGAGCTTCATCTAACTGATCAAAATCATCACAACTAAAAGATTTCAATGATATCTAGTGTTCCTATAGTGAACAAGTGTGTGTAGTGTATTATGTGAGTTATCTATGTTTTCAGGTGTATGTGTCATGGAATCTACTTTGAAAGAACTAGGAACTAAACCAAAAAGGGAAACCTGTAATGCTTTAATACTACTTTAAAATGCCATTTTAAGCTAGGAATAAGCATATAACAGAGAAAATCAACACTAAAACCTGGCATTAACAAAAGGAACAAAGAGTGCAGAAACTGGAAAACAAATGCAAAAAATATTGATGCAAAATGCCTACTGGGACTAGGTCTCCTAGGTGGGTGACTTAGTCCTGGTATGATTTTTTTTGAGTTTTTAAAGTGTTTTCTGATGGAAAATGCAATTTTCTGGAAATTAACATGCAAAGATGTAATATATATGTGAAATGTCTGTATTAGGTAAGGAAATAAATGTCAACTATGATGCTTTTTCACTAATGCAAAATGAAAATCCCTAGGATGCTTGTTTACACAATGCAAAATTCAATGCAATGCTAAATAAAGAGCTCCTAGGATGCCTATGCAATGAAAATCATAAGTATGTAATGTGTTGAAATGTAAGTTCACCAAAATGAACCACAAAATATGAAGGGGTGCTTTGTGTGGGGGTAAAAGAGTGGATCCTCTACAACATCCTAGGGTTTTACCTAGAAGGAAGAGGGTTTTCTTTCACCTCTAGAGGCACCCTATTTTGCGATTTGGTTAAAAGGGTTTTTAGGGATTGGAACCCTAAAGGGTGTGATGATGTGTGCAAATGCAATGAAATATTTTATGGGAATGCAATTAATTAACCTAAACTAATCTAACTTATTCTATTGAAAAACACATGATGTAATATATAGAAATGCAAGCAATAAGAGTAAACTAATCTAACAAAATGGAGAAGTGCACCTGGAAACCGAAGAGGGTTGGAACTGAGATTGTGGAAGTCACTGGAAAATTGGAAAATCAGAGTTTTGAGTTATCTGGGACACTTAAGCCCAGTGGGGCGACCTAGTCCCTTTTTGGGAAATCTTCTCTGGGAGTCATTTCTGCCAAAAGGGTCCCCGAATCTCAAAATTTTAGTGTCAGAAAGCCTCAATGGGACTAGGTCGCCATTATGGGCGACCTAGTGCCTTTCTACTTTTTTGGTAAATTGAAAGTGGACTCGAGTGCCTTGGGTCTATGTTCTGCTTCTTAATGGGAATTTGGTCCAAAACTTGCAAAATAACCTACAAAATTATAGAATGTATTTGGGTTTCTAATGTGGGGTTTTCCTTGGTCAAACCCATAGTTGGTATTCAAAATTGAAATGAAATAGAAATCTGCATAAACCCTAGCCCTAAGTGTGTCTAGAACTAGGAAAACTTGAAACAAAGCAAAACCCTATTCTAATGTGCTAGAATAAGATGTATGTAAGATATTTGAAATGATGCAAGACTCTAAACCCTAGAAATCCTACAACATTGCAAATGAAAACAACAAGGAATGCAAATGGGATGCAAACCTCAAATCTGCAAGTGGGTTGAAGGTAGAAGATGGAGGCACTTTGAAATGAGTCTTTAGGAATGATTTGGTGGCTAGTTGCACCTCCTCAACCTATATTTCTCCATGAATGTCCATAGGCATCTATCTTCAACCTTGTCAATGTGTGATCTTTGATGTGAAGTGAGCTTCAAGACCTACAAAAATCTCTAGTTTTTCTATCTAAAAGCTTTAACTTTTGTTGTGTGAGAGATGAATCTTCTGGAGGAAATTTTTTTTCACTTGATTTTGGAGTTGATGTTGATTATTGATGATTACTCTAGGATGATATGGGTTGCATTCTTGAGAGAAAAAACATGAACCACTAGAAAATTTCAAATGTTTCAAGGCTATGGCAAAAAATGAGACAGGTTTGAAGGTTAAATGCTTAAGATCAGACAGAGGTGGTGTATTCACTTCCTAGGAGTTCAATTCATTTTTTGGAGAACATGGAATCGAAAGATAGTTATCTGCTCCCCAGACCCCTCAATAGAACGGATTTGTTGAAAGAAAGAACAAAAAAATTCTAGATGTTGCTAGAACTTTGATGTTGGAAGGTAATATTCCTCATATCTATTGGAGAGAAGTTGCAAGCAGTGTTGTATACACTATCAACCGGGTAAATGTTAATGGTAATTTGGGTAAGACTCCTTTTGAACTATGGTTTGGTTATAAGCCTACTGTTAAATATTTCAAAATATTTGGAAGTAGATGTTATATCAAGAGAGATGAAGATACTGGCAAGTTTGATGCTAGAAGTGATGAAGGAATCTTTCTAGGTTACTCTACTAAGAGAAAAGCCTACTAGTGCTACAATAGAAGATTGAAGAACATGGTTGAAAGTGAAAATGTTAGAGTTGATGAAGACACTGTTAGATCATCCAAGTACTGTGGATATGATTCAAATGACCAACATGGTAGTACTGATAAAGGAAAGACTACTTAGACAAAGAATCAAGTTCAAATTGTTCTGGTGAATCAAGAGAATCATGAAGGAGAAGCTAGTGGAAGTGCAAAAGAGAGAACAAAAGAACCAGAATTTAGAGAGAATCCCAAAGTCCCAAGGTATGTTAAGCTAAATCATTTCGAAAATTAGATTATAGGATATAAGAACAAAGGTCTGCATACTAGAACAAGAATTGCATAAGAGTATTGCTTGATTTCTAAAACTAGGCCTAGCAATGTCAATGAATCATGTAAAGATGAATATTGGATGGAAATAATGAAGGAAGAATTGATGCAGATAGAGAAAAATGATAAATGGATTCTTGTTCCTAGACCTCGGGATAAAAATGTGATTGGAACCAAATGGGTCTTTCGGAATAAGCTGAATGAACAAGGTGAAGTGGTTAGGAATAAAGAAAGACTAGTATGTAAAGGGTACTCACAAATGGAAGGTATTGATTTTGAAGAAACCTTTGCCCCTGTTGCTAGAATTGAAGCTATAAGGTTATTTCTGGCTTATGCTATTTTCAAGAATTAAAAAGTCTATCAAATCGATGTGAAGTCAACATTTCTGAATGGTGAGCTAGAAGAAGAAGTTTATGTTGAGCAACTAGATGGATTTCAACTGACTGATAAAAAATACATGGTTTTTCGATTGAAGAAAGCACTATATGGACTCAAACAAACCCCTAGAGCTTGGTATGCTAGATTGCATAAATACTTGTTGAAGCTTGGATTCAGTAAAGTTACAACTGATAACCATTTATATTTCAAGATGGATAAGGATAAAGAGTTGATTATTGAAGTCTTTCCTGATGATATTATTTTTGAAGGTGATGATGACTTATGCATGAAGTTTGTTGATGAAATGAAAAGAGAGTTTGTGATGCCAATCATTGGAGAGCTAAAATTATTTTTAAGATTGCAAATTACTTAGTTAGAGGATGGAATCTTCATATCTCAGTCCAAATATGTAAGAGAACTACTAAAAAATTTTGGCATGGAAGATTCAAAACTAGTTGGTACACCCATGGTAACTAGATGCAAGTTAACACAAAATGATGATTCTCCTAAAGGTAATCAAATAAGGTACAGGTCAATGATTGGTGGATTACTCTATTTGACTCGGACCAAACTAGACATTATGAATGTCGTATGTATGGTTGCTAGATATCAAGCTGATCCGAAGGAATCACATGTGACTGCAATAAAGAGAATTTTTAGATACTTGAAAGAAACAATTGACTTTGGGCTTTGGTATCCTAAGGATGATGATCTAACTCTGAATTCCTTTACAGATGCAAATTGGGCAAGAGATGTGGATGATAGGAAAAGTACAAGTGGTGGTACATTCTTCTTAGGGAAGAAGTTGGTGTCTTGGCTAAGTAAAAAGCAGACTTCCATTTCCTTATCTACTGTCGAGGTAGAATATATTGTTGCTGCAAACAATTGTACTCAAGTATTATGGATGAAGCAGATGCTAAGAGATATCAGAATTGAGTATAATGAGCCTATTTATATATTTTGTGATAACTCAAGTGCCATAAATATTTCCAAGAATCTGGTGTTATATTCAAAGACAAAACATATATCTATCAAGTATCACTTTTAGACAAAGTAAGTGATAAAGAAGTCAGATTGGAATATGTGCCCACTAAGGAATAAATTGTAGATATATTCACTAAACTGTTGCCTATAGATACTTTTGAGTATCTTAGAGGCAAGTTAGGGGTGATTTCCCCTCCTAATATAAACTAATATGCAATTATTTGCATCAATCCGTGCACTTACAATCAAATCTTGTTTCAGATTGATGTTGTGGTGGCTACTACTTAGAGGGAGTAGACAGGTGATTCAGATATGTGGTTCAGAGCTTGTGTACATTTTCCATTGATGTCAAAGGGGGAGAAGAGTAATGTGAAAAACCTTTGAGGAAGAAAAGGGGAGAAGAGTAATGTAAGAGGAAGAAGAATACTATGAGAAGGAGAAGAACAATTTGAGAAGAGATAGTTGTGTTGATGGTATTTTTCACATCATGTGTTTCCATCAATGCCAAATGGGGAGATTGTTGGATGTTGTGGTTGTATTGCTAATATGTGGTTTTTATTGATATCAACACTATTGGCATTGATGATTCTGAAGGTTGTATATGTCAAGGATATTGAGAAAATTATAATAAATATGTTGCAAGCAGTCTGTGAAGATGTGAAGATCATAATGGTGGAAAGTTTTGCACATTGATATTTAGAAGTCATGAATTAAAGGGTTTTTTGCTGAGCCTATCTAGTATGTTCTCTGGAAGTTTCAGAGATGCACATCAATATTGGAGCGAGTTATGAGTTTTTGAGTTCCTACAGTTATTCTATTACTGTAGCAGGTGGTTTTGGAAGAAGAGAACACAATTCTGGTAAATTATGTTGTTGTGTATGCTCTTGTGATGTTCAATGATGTTTCTAGATCATTCTCTATCATTGTGGTACATCCGTGTTGATTGGTGTGTTCGTGATCGAATATTTTTCCTTTGTGTATTCAAGTTTTCATGTTCTTGGCTGACATGATGGTGGTAGCATGTTGCAGATCCTTTTGGATTAATCTCTTAATGTTTTTCATGCTCGAGGATGTTGATTTAGGTCTTCATTATGTTGTGATTGACTTACGTTAGTACGCATTGAGACTTGTTCATGAATTGGGTCGACAGTTTGTAATTCATTTATTCTTTATTTGTGGCCGATAGAGTTGATGTAAATTCATGTCGCAGATATATAAGAGTGATTGTTTCCTTATTTTGAAGTGTGTTCAATGAATGTATATGAAGTGTAAATGTGAAATGTGCAAATAAAGATCAAATTATTCAATTTCAAAGCAAAGTGAGAAGAAGATTGAGTGAAGTGTGAAGAAGTGTTTTTGTGCCTAATTGGAACTATCAGCAGGCTTTTGTAGAAGCTAATTTCTTAGTTCAACCTCATCAGATGGATTTAATCTAATTTTTTTATGTAAGGTAGTGAGCCATCCCTTTTGAGTAGTGAGCTCTAGGTAGTGTGCCTAAATGCATGTGGATTCCTTATTCATTTTTCATTATACTTCTAATAGGGTATAATCTTGTGGGCTAACATCCACCGTGGTTTTTTCCGTAATAGGGTTTCCACATATAAAATCTTGTTGTTCATGTGTTTCTGATGTGTTATTGATTCATGCCTTCACTGTTAATTATCGGATCCGATATTAAAGGTTGCTAAAGGTTAAATAAGTTTAAAATATGTAATAACTGATTCACCCCCCCTCTTAGTTGTTTATCCTTGTTTTTCTAACAAATGGCACAAAATAGGCCTAGACTAGGGTGTTAGCATCCATGTCTACCTATTTATTCCCAATTTAAAATATTATTGTTGGAATTTTAAAATTTTAAAATCCAATTTCCTTTTTTAGCTTTTGATAATTAATTTTATGGGAAATAAAATATACATATAAATACAAAGTCTTTTTTGCGATTTGAAATCTTAGAAATTTTGGAATTACAATTGAGCATCCCAAAAAGTAGTCAAGGAAAATTCAAGGGTAAGATTAGCAACGCTATTTAAACACTTTCATTAATAGAGATGAAGCTTCCAAAATATTAGGAAGAAGGAATAAATTATGAGCAATGGCATATTATGATCAATGATTCCATTTTTATTAAGATGTATAATCTATCACCTACACACTAGCTACAACAATATATTGGGTTTTGTGGACTAACCTCTTGCAGCTCTATCAAGCAATCCAAGCATCCATCAATCAAATTTTGTGATGATTTATAGTGTGAGCATCACTTTGACAAGGGTTTCATGATTAAGGTAACATTATCCATGTATCATTTCTCATTTTAATCAATTATTATTACTGCCTCCGATTGACCTATAGAATGTTCTCTTGATCATCATCATTTTTTGTACGTGGAGGTGGAAACACCAAAATAGGGTTTAACTTAGGCAAGCCCCTATACAACACAACCTTTCCCCTTCTTTTCATGTGTGCAGGTCAAATCTGAAGGTTTCATCAGTAGAAAGTCATATGAAACATAGTGGAGACAATAAAATGTCTCAGATTTATAGATCCCAAACATGTTGAATCTTTGGTCTAAGGTTCACATGCCCCTGTCCATATAATTTAGGATCAACATTCAATCATAGGTTCTTTTCTGTATCTCCTTCGTAGATCTAGAACTTTTTTTTTTTAATTTGTTTCTATGCAATAAAATAATTGTTCACATCTAGGGTTTATATCTCATAGGCTTGTTAAAATACACATAAAAATTATCATCTTTACAACTCAAAAGGACCAAAATCCTAAGAGTTTGGCTCTCCCTTGTTGCAACAAGCCAATCATCAACCCTAGTTGATTTTCCTACTATAGATTGTTAAATAATTAATTAAATTGAATTCCCAAATTTACCTTGATTTTTTGAAAATGTAATAAAATGGGAAAATAATAAGCATAATTAGGTCCAAGCACATAAAGGGGACCCAAACATAGTGTGCAATTGTCAAGGGTGACAATTTACAACACTACACAAACTTCTTTAGAAAATATACTAAATTGTGAGGTTCAAATTCTCTTTAGTGAAACCCATAGTTGACTATTTTAACAACTTTGGAAAAAGGATTGAGGATAGCAAGCAAGAGTATATTGGACTTAAGATAATATTTATTGACTTCATAATATTAATATGATATTCTCATAAATGTTCCACAAGAATGCTTTTTAATAATTAATAGGATAAAAATACATAATTTTAAATAAATGAATAAGTATCTTTAAATACAACATAGCACACACGTCAATCTAAATTTGTGCAAGTTTTGCTCACAATCATTAGTGAAAAGGTGGAATAGAAGGAATAACACTGAATTTATAATTTAAGAATTTAAATATCCAAATTTGCACTTGTGGAAATAATCTTAATCAACTATACCTCAATTCTAGACTAGCATACTTGATTCAAGATCTAATCTCTAAAGACATGAAGAAGAGATAATGAACTTGGGATATAATTATATTATGAATTAAATTTACATAAACATATACCACTCATAAATTAATCATTGTATTAAAAATAATTTAATCAAAAGAAACAAAAACTCAAAAAAATAAAATAATAATATATGATTTTCACCATTATAAATAAATAAAAATATTATTTAATAATATAAACTCAAATTCAACATTAAAATCACTTAAACTATTCTTAAATTATAATTATAGTATTATTTTTTTATGATCGTATTATTTTAAATATTTATCTTTTTGAACCTCTAGCTTAAAATCTCTCTACTCTTTAAGTTTTCTTCTCAATATGATATAATTAAATATATCTTTAATTTGATGTAGAAATAAATAAATAAATCAATATTTAATTATTTGTTACTAATAATAATACATCTAAAGTTACCATAACCTTACTTTTTTTTTTTGATGAATTTTCCAGCTATCTATATTAAAAGAGATAAAGTTACAAAATTCACAAAAAAAGGTTGAGTGGTAGGAAAGCACACCTCGAAAGTCACATGGGCCCAGCCCAGCAAAAATTAACTAAAGTCACATGGGCCTAGCCCAGAAATAAAATAATAGAAAGAAAATTATGTAGCTAAGGCAATGCCAGTAGATCCGGGGGGATCCTGGTCATCCAAATTTTTTCCCCATACATCAGCGGGGTTAGGAGTGACGTCAGGAGGAGCACCCCAACCATCTTCATTCTTATCTTCTTTATCTTTATCCTCGCACTGAGGCGAGATTGCGAGAGCAAGCCGCATAAAGCTTTTACTAGTGGAGGGCCAGCCAGTGCCAGAGTCAGGAGGAGCATCCGAAGGTCACCCAGAACCGCCACCACTGCTCCTCGGTGCACCACTAGAGTGCCAGCCCTGACCAGGACGTGGCGGAGGATACCGAGCCCAACTAGGAGGCTGGGAATGGGCCCGCGTGGAATCACTCCGCTTTCGGCCCCGAGAAGATGACTGGCGGTGGGAGGAGGAGGGCGAGTCAGGAATCCGAGCCACACTACAAGGAGCATTGCCCCAGTAGTCCAGGAGAACCTGCAGGTGAGCCACTTCCAGTGCAACCTTGTTGGCTTGCACTTGAATCTGTAACATAACATTAGAGCATATAACAGCTTTAGCATAAAGAGATACATTAATAGCTAAATGCGAATGAGCAAAAATACAAGCATTTCTGTCTTTCCAGATACTGAAAAGGATTTCCACTTTGAAATTGTGCCAAATCTGGGTGAACTTAGCCGGGGTTCCAGGCGGGTCCCCTAGCATAACCATATGCCATGAAAAGGGTTCGGGCCTAAAGGGCCGAAAGAAATAATGAATTCAAATCCAGAACTGCTGAGCTCTGGGACAAAACCAAAAAAGGTGCTTGAAGCTTTCAGGCTGCCCACAAAATGGGCAACGAGGGTCAGAAACCCCCAAATGCAAAGTGGGCCAGCTTCGGATTAACAATTGTAGACCAAATGGCATCAAACCTCCTGCGCCAAGTAAAGGCCGAGGAGTTAAGAAGCCATCTCTGGTTCAAAGAGCTGAGCATAGGGAAATGGGGTGAAAACCACCTATAACCGAGCCGCGGCTTTTAGCCCCTTAGAGGAGTATCTAGAAACCATTTCCAGTCTTTCCACCAAGGTTTGTGCCCATGAATACCAACATTGTGAAGAATCTCTGTCGGAATGGCATTCACCAGTCCGTCAAAAGTAGGACGGTCCTGGTTTTGAAGGTGGTACTGAGCTTTAAAAGCATCCCACTACAGAATACTCATGGTAGGCAGGTGGAAGAGCTGGTGCAAGGTCTGAATGTCTTTCTTATGAAATCGGAGAGCTTTGAGCCAAGGCGACTTGGCTAGGTGTTGACCATTTTGGTCCAAAAGGGGAGACCACCAGAGATTATGCTGGTTGATGGAAAGCCCATCACGAAACCCAGCCCCAACCCAACGGAGCCAAGGCTTGACATTTTCCCAAGAATGCCAAATGCTTTTATCCACAAAGGAGCCTATAATTTGGACCGGCTCCCTCATAACCAAAAGGGTTTGGAAGTCGATACCTTTCCAGGAAGGTCTGTGAACAGGAAACCCAGACTGAATACAATGTCTGAGGAGAATTTTCCAGGCTTCATCCCCGATGAGCGCATGGATGATTCATTTGACACAGAGGGCAGTTCCCTGGCGTTGAGTGGAAAGCAAGCCGAGCCCTCCCAACTCCTTGGGAAGACAACAAAATTCCCAAGTGACCCGATGAAAGCCCTTATGGGTCTCAGAAAAGGCCCAAAGAAAATCATGGAGCAACTTCTCAAGCCTACTGTAGGCTGCTTTAGAAGGAGCCCAACAAGAAGAACAGTAGACGTGGGTGGCAGCCAAGATTTTAGAACACACCTAGAATTTGCTTGCCAGCGATAGAGGCTTGGTAATCCAATAGGCCAACTTTTGCTCAATTCTAGAGAGAACAGCTTGGCATAGCTCCCGGAGGGAAGCCTGGAAGGCGAAAGGAATGCCCAAGAAGCAAAAGATTTCCCCTTGACCAATCTATTTCCAGTTATAGGGTTGAAGCCACGCAGGAGTGGGAAGCACAGACTGTCTGTAGCACAATGTTTTGTGCCATTGAATAGCAGATCCAGACACAAGACAAAAAAGTGTCAAGGCATTCAAGGGCAGCAACGATCAATCCTTTGTCCTCTAAAAGAGTGAGAAATGAGTCATCAACAAAATGCCCATTGACAAGCTGCTCTTGAGAGTCTGGGAGAGTGATTCCCTTAACACGTTGCTGGGAGATAGCATTGGCCAGGAGATATCCAAAACCCTTAGCTGCCAGAACATACAAGGCAGGGGCAAGAGGGCATCCCTGTCGAATAGAATGAAAAAGACCAAAGGCAGAGGACTGGCGGCCATTAATGGAGATGCAAGTCGAGGCACCAGAAAAAATCATGCGAATAGACTGAAGAAAATTGGATCCAAAACCCAATGCCTGTAACATCACAAGAATGAAAGGCCATTCAATACGGTCGTAAGCTTTAGCAAAATCGATTTTAATAAACACAGCTTTCTGGTTCGAACTTCGGGCCCACTCCATGCCTTCCCAAACAGCAATAATGTTGTCAAGAATGAACCTGGATTTGATGAATCCAGTCTGCTCGGGACGCACAATCTGAGGTAAGAGGTGGCGGATTTTCAAAGCCAAGGCTTTGGCAATAATTTTATAAGAAACATTTAGAAGCGTGATGGGCCGCCAATTACAAATATCCTCTGGATCTCTAGATTTAGGTATGAATTTAATATTGCCTTTATTTATTAAATTGCCTAACAAATTGTTGTGAAAGGCTTCAAGATAAACATGATGAAAGTCACTCCCAATACAGTCCTAGCGCACTTTATAAAATTCACAAAGGAAACCATCAATCCCAGGAGCCTTGTCATTGGCCACGGAGGAAACAACTTCCTTGAGATCATCAATTGTTAATAATTGATCACAAAAATTAATCTGGGCTGAAGAAAGCCTATGTGGCACAATAGCAAGGCAGCTCTGAAGGGCCTGCTAGCGCTCAAGCATGGGGTCCTGAGCCATGAAAAATTGCTCATAGTGATGCACAAAAGCCTGGAGAATGTCAGATAGCTCAGAGAGCACTTGATTACCATCTTTGATAGCTTTAATGCCTGGGGAAGAGTGCCTAGCATGAAGAGCCAAAAAAAATTCTTTGGAGGCACAGTCCCCAATTTTGAGCCAGTGGAGCCGAGCCTTGATTTGAGCACCCCTGGTAGAATAGCTATCTTCCACTTGCTTCTGGTGTCTTAAATCCACCACCTGGACTTGATGTGACAGGGAGAAAGGACAAGCCATTAAGGCCTCTGTAGCAGCATGTAAGTCAGTAGTGGTGGCCTCGTAGGAGCGTCGATGAAAGATAGCAAGTTGTCACCCATAAATGTGTAGGAAGCGTGCAGTACAAATAATAGCATCATTCCACCAAATAATCCAGCTCGTATTGCCAGATGGGCGGCACTCTAAATTCCACACTCGAAGAATGTGGGCCATGGTGGGCTTGTGTCAGAGCAAAGACATGTTCAAGAAGAATTGATTCTTGCACGTGCGTGGTTGCCAAGATGCCCACTCAATGCAAAATTGAATGGGGAAGTGATCCGAAAGGGTCACATCCATTAACGACGTCATAGGCAAGGCAAAACTTTTGAAAGAAAAAAAAGATTGTGCCGAGATCATGGCACGATCAAGGCGCTTAAAGACTTTGTCAGAACTAGCCATGTAATTACACCAAGTGTGTCAGAGGGAATGAGAATGACGGTAGCCCAGATTGGGATCAAAAAGCCCCAATTTATTGGGCATGTAAAACCACGCCTCCCTTTCGCCCGCAACCCAACGAAAAAGCACAATGCCATTTTTATCATACGCCATCTCAACCATGTTGAAATCCCCACAGAGCAACCAGGTGGCAACTGGTAAAGAGTCGGCAAGCCAGCGCCAAAGCAAGTAGCGCTCCACAACATCATTAGAGGCGTAAATATTAATAATCCCGAAGGAATGGTTCTCAATATTGAGAAGAATCCAGACAGCCCACTCGGAGGGATCCACCCCATGGTCAACCATATAAGGAAGCAACCGCGGAGCCAAAAGAGTAGCAGCTCCACCATGACCAACCTCATGCAGGGTATAAAACATAGTGTTGGCTGGCCAAATAGAGCGACAAGCCGAAGCAAGCAAAAAACCTGAAGTTTTAACTTCCTGGAGACAAAGCACTTCAATCTCTGGATAGTTCTTCAAAGTATTCCTAACAAAATATTTTTTTGAGAGGTCTGTGAGACCTCGAACATTCCATGAGAGAAAATTCATGAAAAATCTTCCATACTTGCAGAATCCCAGTCCTCTTCACCCAGGGAAAAGAAGCTATTCTTCAAAAATTCTTGCAGAACTGAACCCTATTGAATAGAGGGGGAAAATCGCCGCTTTTCTGGCACATATTCACCTTCTTCTAGTGGAGGAGGCCGGCTGCGAGAGTGTCGTTGGGTTTCCACAGCGGCAAACAAAGCCGGTTGAGCACATAAAACTGTAGCAACCTGGGGTGCGGCCTGCGGCCTGGATTGTAAAACAGCAGAAACCACTCCTGAAGGAGTGGCAATCCCCTTCGCTGAAGGGTTTGAAACCTACTGGGGCAAATTCGGGGCTTTGGGAGCCGACCCAGAACCATGCGACTTATTTTTCCAGCTGGTGACCATGGTCCATTTTGTGTCTGCCTTAGCTGAAGGCTCTATCTGACGAGACTTTTCAGCACCCTGTGGCTGAGAAATAGTACCGGGAACTGACAAAGGGCAGTCCCTGATCTTGTGATCAGCTGATTAGCATCGGTAGCACGTGTTGAGAAAGTTAAAATTGATTTTCTGGAAGTGGTGAATATCTCCGATTTGAAGGTCAACAGATTCTTTCAAATCCTTGGATAAATCAACTTCTACACAAACCCTCTTTTGAGGACGGGCTTGAAAGAACTTATCAGGTTCAATGCTAACAACCTTCCCGAGAGAGGAAGCAATATGACGCAAGGAGGGCACACATGGCAAGGGCAACCCGAGAAACTCAATTCAGACCGGAACATGCATTTTGGTGTCCTGTGAGATAGCAAAATCCTAGGTCCAAGACTGGAATACCAACAAGGAGGAGCGAACATACCAAGGTCCATGACTCAGAATAGCTTGGACATGATTGACTTTCGCAAAGCGTAACAAGAAAAAACCCTTGGTCAAATTTTGGACCATATCAAGGCAGACCCTATGAGGGACCCAAGCCTTGTTAACCTAGTCTTTTAGCACATTTTCAGGGGGAGTCCTCCCAACAAAATAACCCACAAGGGTGTGTTGTTCCAACCATTGACATGCAGAATCAAAATAAGGTAAAGGTAAAACTACATCAGCAGGGGCGTCAGAATGCTTACCTCGTGAAAGACTTTCGGAACAAATTTTCGAGGGCTTTTGTTCAGTGGGGGAGCTATTAAACTGCGCCAACAAATCGCTAACACCAACAAAAGTTGCTGGGTTAGAGCTGATTGAAGGCATAATAAACCCCTAAACCGCAGTAAATACGGCCGTACTCAAAGAAAGAAACAATTTCCTGCGCAAGAAGCGCAGTATGATGCAAGAGGGGCCACGAATGACCTCAGAAAACACAAAACCCTAGCAGAGCTCATGCATTGCCCTTCCGTTCACATCTCATTTTTATTATTGACAAATAATTTTTGTTGTCATAACCTTACTTTTAAAAATTCTAAATCTTTAAGATGAAAATAATGTAAATTTATCTTTACCATAACATATTTTCAAAAATTAGAATAAATTATTTTTAAAATTATTTTTGTTATACTCTATACTTATTATTTAATGGACAACCTAATCACATTAGAATAAATACTCTGATATCCTCGTTGTTTCTTATTTTATGATTGCCTGAAACGCAACGCAGCAACATATGTACTAACTATGAATTATTAGTTGACCTCAATTTAATTCTCCTAATAATTGTGTAAAATATAATATAATCTCCCTCTGCATGAACTATTCAATAAAGGCTCCACATGCAAAACCTCGTGTGCTACGTAATACCAAATATTGTAATTATTATTATAACATATCAAGTTTTGCTGTATAAATAGTAATTCTGTAACTGTTCTATAATTCTGTAAGTTTTCGTACACGAAACTGTATGATAATAACCAACTCTTACTCAATCACATCACATCAATCAATCACTACCAGAGAAGTTATCAAACAAATTATTACCCAACAACTCTCAAGTCTCTAAATATTATATATAGAAAGCCACCTACATATTAATAATATATTTGGTTATGTTATATTATAAATATAGACCGGCCTGCATCTCTTAGTTATGTTTCTGAGCATTTTCAGATTAGAGATATGGAGTACAGGAGCAGCACTAATGCAATCCAGTGTTTGAAAATTATTGCATTGTTTTCAGTCGTCCTTATGGTTGGCAGTTCAGATTTGATTGACCCAAAAGATAATTGCTATAGTTCAATATACCAGTTTGGAGACTCATTAGCTGATACAGGGAACCTACTTATCTCTGGTCCTGTTGGATTAAATGCAATCACAGAGCTTCCCTATGGAGAGACCTATTTCAACAAGTCCACAGGCCGTTGCTCTAATGGCAGACTTATTATTGATTTTATTGGTATATTTCCAATTCTCACCTCAGTCTTTTATGCGACTTTTTTCATGTGTTTGTCTTTGATAAGTAGGAGGTTTCCACAGTGTGCCACATTGTGATATTGTTATCAGGATTCAATCTACCAGTCAAATTCATTGACCCATATTTCATTAGTGATTCAAAAAACCCATCTCTCATAACAATAATATTTTAGATTTATCTTTTCCAAAGATAATATTTTGTTAGAGTTTTCAAATAAGAGTTTGATAGCATAGAAATGGACATAATATGGAACAAAGATCTCAGGGATATGGCATTCTGTTTTATCAAGGGTGTAATGATATTTCTATGATTTTGATATTACTGTATTATTTTGTATGGCTAGCCAAAGCATTTGGGTTGTCATTTTTGCCTCCATATTTAAGCAGACTTGCAGACTACAGTTCTGGTGTCAATTTTGCTGTTGCCGGTGCCACAGCCTTGGATGCCTCTTTTTTTCAAAAGCTGCAAATACCCATCATTACAAATTTGAGCCTAAACACTCAGATCGGATGGTTCAAGGATTTTAAGAAAATGTATTGTTCTGGCACAGAAGGTTAGTTGGTATTTCATTGTAGTGAATATATAAATGTAATTATTATTCTGATAATTAAATATATAGTTTTTTTATTTTAATATTAATATATTTAAAGTCAAATACTTTTTAATAATTTTATATTTCATTTATATATAATTAATATTTTATGATGTTGATTATACTAGATTGTGAGGAGCATTTTCAAAATTCATTATTTATCCTTGGAGAGATTGGTGGAAATGATTTGAATTACCCTCTCGGCCTGGGGGCGTCCATACAGAATGTCTCCACTTTTGTACCTTTAATCATCCAAACTATTAGGACAGCCCTTGAGGTAGGTTAGTTTTCTCAATGGTTCTTAAATATTTTTTTTGAATTTCTATTAATTTACTTTCATGATTTATGTAACTTTATTATATCTTTGATGTTGGTTAGGTATTAATTCAAGAAAATGCAAAGAAGTTTCTGGTTCCAGGCAATTTGCCTATTGGATGTTCACCATTGTATTTAGCAACACACCCAAGTAATGTTCCATCTGATTTTGATGATATTGGGTGTCTGGTCAAGTTTAACAATTTTTCTCAAGCTAATAACCAGCTTTTGAAAGCCATGCTACAAGATGTGCAGAGAGATCATCCAGATGTCTCCATTGTATATGCAGATTATTACTCATCTGCAACGACAATTTTAAGAAATCCTAAGAAATATGGTGAGCCATATTTTTGCATGATATCTGTTGTATCCTGAAAATGTTTCTAAATGATATCTATGGTCAGGAATTTAACTGAGAGTATTGGATTTTGATGTTGCAGGATTGCAGAAGAATATTTTGAGGGTATGTTGTGGAAAGGGAGGAAAGTATAATTACTCCCCACCTCTCAGTTGTAATGTGACTGCTACCCTGTGTCCTAACCCTAAACAATATTTTAACTGGGATGGTATTCATCTTACAGAGACTGTTTACAGAGCCATAACGCACATGTTGATTAATGGCAAGTTCACAATTCCACCATTAAATTTGGTAAACAAGAACTGTAAAAATCCAAAAAGAATCTAGATTCCTTGTTGAAAAAAATTTATGATTCATAAAAATAAAACAGTTCAAAAGATCATTACTATATGAAACAGCCTCACACCTCTTGTCAAGGCTATCCTAGCGTCTCAATTCTTGTATCTGTTCTTACAAGTTTAGAATAAGAGAAGGCTAATCAGAGCCTCTGAATTCTTACATTGATTGCTGTTCTCTTGAATAAGATCTTTAATATGATTGGGTTTATCCCTTTTTATGAGTTTGTGCTGGTGTCAAATTGGCATATGCATTATAACAGTTTTTTTCAGATTATATGCCTGATGCAAAGAATGAGTTTATGGTTCTTCTATCACTAAAGTACTTTTATTTATTTTTAAATCTGAACCTAATCCTGGCATATATAACCTATCTACACGTAATCAAGTCGAAATTATTAAAAGCTTAGGAAGAACTAGATGGTGCATTACAGCGGTATCCCAGTCACTAAAGAAAGACACGATGTTTGGTTTCTCTCTATTTATTTTTTTTGGTTGAAATGGGGTTGTAAAGATACCCTGAATAATTGTGAAATCTAGTTTAATATTTTATATTATGACATAAATCAAATATACTTAAATTAATTAAAAATGTTAGGAATTGATAGTTGAAATATTTTTGGAGATTAAATATTAGAGATAGGAGCTTCAAATTTTAAAATTAATGATAGGGTATAAATATTGGTCTAACACTATTGAATATAATCTAAGTATAACTTATAATGTAATTATACTATTTTATATTATCATTAATAAATAATAGAACTCGAACAATCATCTTATTGATAGATTAAATGGGCATTTCATGTCGATATATACATAAACATATATGTACTTCGGGATATATTTTGAAGTTATTTGAGATTGAGTTTTCACTCTTTTAATTTCAAAATTATTCATACTATTTGAAACACACACCCTGTACATTCATTATATTGAACATTTTTAAAGTAGTATTATTAATAGATAAATAAGAGTGCCAAATACAAAAAAAAAAATCAATTATTTATGCCTCTAATTGGATGATAGAAAAGAGTGAGAAGGATAGGTGCTATTTCTATTTGAATGTTTCCCAAAAATCATGCTAACAATAAACCTTTCTATAGACAACTAAAATTGACCATTTGCATTTTGTCAATTTATCCCTAATTCATCCAAATTCTTATCCTCCATATTAATTAAATAATATTTCTAATGTTTAACTAATATTCAGTGTCTGAATATTCATTCAATTTAGTCCCTTATATCACCCCTAAAATCTTAAGATAATTGTTTTTTAGCTATGGCCATACTATCTTACCCCTTCTCTCTCATAAACTAAATAAATAACTTTTATTTAATTAATTTTTTTTCCTCACATGTCACATCCTCCAACTCTCCCACTTGTCCTCTAATCCTAATCCTAATTATCCACTTAATCCCCTCTCTAAGCACTTGCACATTCCTAATCCATGATTAGGAAAGGCTAACCTCCTTCCCAAATATTTTATGCCCTCTTTGTACCTTAGCCTTAATGGCTTTCCTATTGCAAAATCCCCATCTCAAGCACAATAATTTTATTTTTTTAATTTAATTTGCATCAACTACCAACTTAACCAACTAAACATATTCCACCTTAAATTAGAAGTGCTAACTTTAAAAGTTCTTCATTCACTATAATGACAATATATCAATGTGCACCACTTATGTGGTTACACTAAAAAATGCTAAACTCCTATAGTTAGGGTCATCCCTAGACCCAGACCTAAGCCTTGAGGGTTCGTGGTGACCGTACCTACGTATCCCCACATGGGAATCAAAGGTTTCATAGTTTTCCTTCGACTATTAGAAGGATTTCATTATCTCCTCTTGCATGAGATATTGGATCTCACACTTAAACAAGGACTATTCATTAACATAAGCTATCACTTAGTTAATTAGAACATAATGATAATAACTTTGATATTAGCTTTCTATCAAGCGTTGGGTCGATACAGAACATTACCAAGCATTAGTGTATAAACACTCACAATATTCACAAGGGTATATCATACCATAATCCCAAAGATCATACACAATGACTGTCATGAACATACTGTTGGTATATTATTGTCATTGATGTCAAAAAGATGTGGATCAAGTGCTGGAAATGGGCAAGTAGTTCATGGTGTAGAGAGCATGTCTCACAAAGCATTGCATAAGTTGATCAAAATGGTGACATGAGGAGTTTAGAGTCGCAAGCCCTCAAGTAGTATTCTATTTTGTCGATGACTTACTATTATTGGTTGTAGGTCATTTAAGTCATCCTTTATGTCTTTATAATCATGTGAAAGCCATCCCCTTTCCATAGCACTCAATGGTTACACATCTAGTGGCTCGGGGAGAAGGCTGCATTTTGATAGGAGTTACATCGAAGTTCCCTCGATGTATTGATGTCCCTCCTATGTAGGTTGGAAAAGTTCAAGTGGTTGATTAGGGTGACAAAATTACATCAAAGAGTCTGAGGTTTGTGTCATGATGATGCTATGATGGAGAGAGGTAGTGTTTTCTTGGAGCGATGGTGGCAGTTCGAAGAGACTATATTTCGTGTCCCCTTGATGCTTCGTAGGTTGGTCCCGAAATGAAGTATGTTTGGGATGGAAAGTGTGATGTGGAGTACGAAGATGACATGGTGAAAAGGTGACAGTAGTTGACTACACTGGCCAAGGTGGTATGGTAGAGGAAGGTACAGATGCAAAGGCATCTAATCAAAGTGAGACCTCAACATCTCGATGGGAGTATTTCAGGAGTCCCTTCGAAGTTACGATGGAGTTCTCATGAAGATGTTCAGAAGGACTTCACGATGTTGGAAGGACATATTTTACTGTCTCCTCGACATAACAATGGTAGCATATGAAGAATAGTAGAGGTTTGTCATTGGGACAATGCTTATTCAAAAAGAGAGACATCTTGGTGTCTCTTTGATATGTTGATGACTCTTCATCAACACATGAAGATGATGATCAAGCAAGCCTATGACACATGGTAGAAGGCATTAGTAGTTGGTGATATGTGATGACAAATAATGAAGAATGATTGTTCGATTGAGCAATTCACATCCTTGTTGTGAATTGTGTGGCGACAATGTGGACATGCTAATTGAAGGCCATTATTAAGGAGAAAGCAAGAGCTTGAAGTGATTAATTTGTAAGTCTCTTTGATGTGGCGATGAGTGTTGATGTGGAAGAGAAGATCGACAACTAAGATACAAGGGAAGGCTCATCTGATGGTAGTGTTTTAAAGAGCGATAATGAATGGAGAACCTTGGATCATGGCGCAAAGTGACAAGATCAAGAGTCAAAATTTGAAGATAGTGGTTTTAAATGGTTAAGTATGTGTAAGCAATTTATGACTGGCAACCGACTAGAAGAAAAAAATTAATTGGCTTACCTACTCCAATAATTGACTTAATTGGTTATTTAAGTTGCATAATAGATACATAGAGTGCTATGTGTATGGAGATTGGATCTAGATCCTGTGAACAAAGAATTACATTAAATGTGTATCTGGTTTAGGGTTTATAGTCTTCCAATCTTACAAGACTCTCTAAGATAGGATTTAATGTAGGTATGGCTTGATGCAGAGAATGCTTCACAAAGAATTAAGAATGAAAACCCTAATAGTAGTATGAGTGGTATTGCTCAGTGGTGCATGGCTCAACGAAGTGTCTACTATTAGTTATCAAAGAAAATAATATGGATGAGAAGGTAGATGTATGTGTGAACAAGTAGCCAATAAAAATAGAGAGAGAGGTGTGGAGAAGGAAGAGTTGAGAGTAGTAGAGTGAAGGGAACATGATTATAGAGAAAGAGTGCACTATGCCTGAATAAACTAAACCAAACAAAAATCAAGAATTCATGTCTAGATTTGCATTCAATGTAAACCCCTTGATTGTATTGGTGCTTTTTGTTTGGGATTTTCTCATTCCAACTGGTGTACTATAGAGAAGGGGATATGTTTCCAAGCAAGCAGAAGATGCAGAGAATATAAAGAGGTGTAGAAAAAAGAAAGAGTTGGATAAAATGCAATATACATGTATGTGTAGTTGCAAATAAGTTGCAACATTGATTCACCATCAAATTTGTAATATTCTCCATTGTAAATCTGACCAGTGGGTTCCATCAAATATCTAAGCAAGTGCTTAGATTAGGGAGTGAGTGCTTCCTTGGAGTGGATGCTCCTAAAACTAGGGGATTGTAGTCTCCTTAGGGTTGGAGCCCTTAAAGTCATTATAAAAGAGCTTTATTTGTGAGGCTGGATTAGGATAGTAGATCCTAGCAACATTTCTCACCATGGTTTCTCCCAACCTTGGGTTTTCCACGTGCTTTTGGTTTTATGTACTAAATGCATGTGTGCTCTCTCATGTGTTTTTTTATTTTAAAATTTTCATTTGCACATTAAAAGCTCAAATAATTAATTTGCACTAAGTGTGAAGAAAAATTTGAATATCTATTGTTCACCCCCCAACCCTTTTAGAAGATCACTATGTTTCAACAATTGGTGTTAGAGCCCCAGGTTCACTAAGTGAATCTTAATAAGCTCGAGTAGATTTTGGTAGTGTGAACATAATCAACAATCAGGAAGGTCCAAGCAAGTTGCCTCGGTTCAAAGGAACCAACTATGCTAAGTGGAGCTCATTGATGAAGGGATATTTGGGATCCATAGGACTTGATGTTTGAATATCAGTCAAAATTAAATACATTCTCCTTGCTATTCTTCCCACTGACACTGCAGGAAAGAAGAACTATGAGAATAATGAAAAAGATTGGTTTTCCATTATGATCAACTTGTTTGATTTTGTGCATGGCAAGGTTATGCATTGTGAAACTGGTTATGATGTTTGGGAAAAACTAAAAAACATCTATGAAGGAGACATAAAGGTGAAGTTAGCAAAGCTTCAAGTGCTAAGAGAAAAATATGAAGGCTTAAAGATGATTGAAGAGGAGAAGATTGCAAACTATCTTCTAAGAGTTGATGATGTTGTAAACTCTATAAGAGGATTTGGAGAAGAAATAAAAGAAGATGTGTTGAAGGTTTTAAAGTCTATGACAAATAAATATGACCCCAATATCTTTGCAATCAAAGAAGGAAGAGAACTGGACAAGCTTACCCTTGATGAATTGCATGGAATATTCACGACATATGAGGTGAGAATGGGAGATATTGAGTTTTCCAAAAGAGAAGATGCATTCAAGGTTGTAAAAAGGGAAAAGGATGAAGCAGATAAAATTGACAAGGCCATAGCCTCTACGTCAAACCATGAGGAAGTGGATGATGAAGAAGAAACTTTAGAAGAAGATTGAGGAGAGGATCTGACAAGTATAAATGTAAGTTGACCTTCAAGTGTTTCAATTGTGGTAGAATAGGTCATTTTTATTCTAAGTTCCCTTATGATAAAGAAGATAATGTTGAGAAAGAAGGAGATAGAAAAATGAAGAAACTTTATTACCCTAAACGAAGGAGTTTTTGAAAGGAAAAGAAGAGTTTGTACATTAAAAAAAAAAGTGATTCATCTGATGCTAGTGATAGTTCATCTAATGAACACGACCATGCTCTTGTAATGGAGGAAGGAGAGGAAGAATTCCTTTTTATGGCCAAGGACTCTAAGGATTTGAAGGATGAATCAGTTTAGGATTCTCAAGATGAAGAAGAGGAAGCAGTTGTTGATCTTGAGGGGGAATTGACCAATGCCCTTGAAGATATTGATGAACTGGGAGATAATTTTGATGATCTTAAAAGAGAAAACAAGAAACTAAACAAGAGTGCTCAAAAGGAGAATGGTTAATTAACTCATGAACTTTAGAAATCCAATTAGATGGTGGTAAACCTAAAACTTTAGGTTGAAGAATCTAAAAGAATGGAAGAAGTGGTGAAATCAATAGTGTAGGAAAATGCATACCCTTGTATTTTCACACTTGTTTGGGCCTGCCTTGCTTTAGTTATCTTTATTTATGTCTTAATTGGTCCTATTATGCATCTAGAAGCCTAATAAACTATATCTTTTTCTAGCTAATCTCAAAAAAAATCAATAGATAAATAATAATTTAATGATTTTATCTAAGTACCCCTGATTTTTGGGTCGGGAATAAGACACCACCTAGGGCATATTTGTCCCCCGAAGGTCTTGGGACCCTAATTTCAAAGGCACCTTAAATGGGCCCCTTTTTGGAGTATGTGCCAAAGTTTTTACCCTTGGGACTAAGATGCCACCTAAGGCATGATCTTAGTCCCCCTTAAGCTTTTTTGTGGATTTAATTTAAAATTCTGATAGGATTTAGCCTCCTTTATGTAATGAATTCATATGTCATCTTGTAATGTTGTAATTTTGGGATATTAAGCATAGATAATTATAAATACAAGGTTCATTCATTAATTTTCAGCCAAAGTCTTTTGTGAGAGCATTCCTAATAGCATAATTGAGTTCACAAGAGCATTCAAGAGAAATTCATCAAGCATTTGGAGCCATCATCAAAATTCAAGCATCATACCAAGGAGATTGTTGCATCATGTGTTTTTTTGAGCTAACATTTGTGATGTGGGGTTTTGATTCAAGCAAGCAATTAAAGTCAAGATCTATCAAGCATTCATTAGATTCAAGATCTACATCCAAGCTAGCCACCTCACACAAGTTTGCAAACTTCATAGCAAGGGTTTGGTGAGTTGTAATATTTCATGTTTTTCATTCATCATTTCCCTCTATTTCATTTTATTTCAAGGTTTAATTACCACAAAGGGGTTTGAACAAGGAAAACCCCAATTTACTAACAATCAACAAGTTTTTCCTCTCTTGTCTATTTGTGATTGTAGATTCAAGTTGAAGACTTGAAGATTATTTGAAGTACAAAGTTGTAAAGTTTCATTACAAAGTTGTCATCTTCACATAAACTCACCTACAAGCCAGATCTGGAATTTTTAGGACCTAAGATCTAAGAAGGAAGTGTAGACTTTGGACCTCAAGATCATACTCAGAGATTTCAAAAATTCTAGACGTGACTAAGTTGCCACCTAGGGAATGTTAGTCCTCTTGAGGGTATTTTTTAGATATTCTTTTAGATCTGATTCTGACATCCAAAGATTCTGCATCTTCCCTAAAAAATAGTAGTGGGACTAAGATAATAGTAAGGGCATCTTAGTCCTCCCTAACATATTTTGATAATTTCTTTGCATTTTCGAATTCCTCATCACATTTCTAGACTTCACAGGTACACATACCCCAACTTTTTGTTGCTTAATTTCATCATTTGCACTCATCATTTAGCTTGCATTACTAGGTTTTGTGAGTTCAATGTTAGGTTGTCTTTTCCAAGCTTTTTCTTGGTGGTGAACCCCTCAAAGTTTAAAGAACCCCCTCCTAGTTCTTCCCTATTGAGAATTGACTCACACTTTGGGTTGATATTCAATCCAATTAGGGATTCTTAGGACCTTATTGAATGTCAATAGGAGAAGAGTGGTGTTCTATGACCTAGGTTATAAAGCATCACCATTTTCATATTGTTCATTTTGGTGAAACCGACCTTTTAGAGCATTCATTTTCTGATTTGGAGTCCATTAAATTCCTATATCTAGGTTGTATTCATTCTTGCATTGCATCTTGCATTAGTGAAAGTTCATCTAGGGTTTCTAATCTTTGCATTAATGAAAGTGCATATAGGTTACCTTTTTGTTTTCTTGCATCATCTTATCTTATTGAAAAAATTGAAAAGTGCATTGTCAATCATCCTAATTGCATTTAGGAACATTGTTATTGTGCATTCAAAACTAGAAAAATTGCATTTAACTTTGTATCCAATTGCTTGTCATTAGTTACTTTTTCTTGCATTCATTTGCACACTTTTCTATTTCTAAACATTAGGTCCCTAGGTAGGAAACCTGGGAACACTATTAATAACTCATAATTTTTTGTTTCTCTAAAAAAACCTCTACTAGGAAAAAAATGCCCTTCCTGGCATCTTAGTCCCTCTATGGATTTTTGGCTTAGAATCTTATATCTATTGTTTGCTTTTTGTTCTAGTTTCTGGAACTTCAAAATTTTACCAGTAGGACCAAGACACCCTTGTCGGTGTCTTAGTCCCTATTGACTTTGAAGTTCCAGTTTTCAGTGTTTAAATCTAATTTTATGTGCTTTTGTTTGCTGCCATTGGTTATCTATTTTAGTGGTTTGATCTTCTATTTCATGTATTTCACTAAATCTAGCTTAAAGTGGTTCATTTCATGCATTGCTTCATCCCAAATTTTCATTCACAACATTTCATTGCATAGCATAATAAGTAAATTACCTTTTTGAAATATGAAAATAACATCTACACATTTCATTTTAGGCCTTTAAATTCCATTTTGAATTTGTATAGATTACCTTTCAATAATGTTAGTATCTATATTTTCCAAGTTTGTAAAGAAAAATTTAGTCAATAAACATGTTAGTCATTCATTCAATGCATTCCCTAGTCATGAGAGTCTCCTAGTGCAAGAGAGTTGAAATGTTGACGCTTTCCTTAAACCTACACCCCCTCTTATCTATCCTATTTGTGGGAATGATGTGATAGAAGGATATATAAGAATGGACATTCATTATGATCATAGTTGTTCTTCTCCCAATACCTCTCTTTTTAGTGATGAAGGTATCTTGGTGAAAGAAGATGCAACCATTGTGAATCATGAAGGTCTTGTTCTCCCTTCTCCACATTCCCCTTGGGAAGATAGTATAACAATAGAACATGAATTCATTGCCACCACTTTACTTAGTTTACATTCCTCTCCAAACAATTCCCCTACTTGTGAGAATGCTACAATCATGAACGACCATGAAAATGACATTTGTGAAGAGGACATGGTGTTAAGAGATCTAATAATTGAGAGCTTTGAGAATCCTACTTCTCCCACTTGGGAAGACATTATAGAGCACAAGGGTGTCATTCTAGATAACCATGACAATCACATTATCTCTTCTCCTAATATCCTTCATAGTAATGAAGATGATAGTTTTGTATTAGAAGATATATTTGAAAGTCATGAAAATCTTGTTTCTTCATTTCCTAATGCTCCTAACATTTGGAAATATCTATTAGAATGAAATGATACAATCATTCACAAGCATGATTCTCCTCCTCTTGATGCCTCCCCTAGTTGTGATGAAGCTACTTTACAAAATCTAACCATGGAATATGACGAACATCTTACAATCTCTCCTACTAGGGTAGATATTATGGCACAAGAGAATGAGACCTTAGAGAAAAAGGAGAATCAAATGGAGCCTTCTCCTAATATCCCCTTCTCCTATAGGGGGTCCTCCCTCTATAGGACCCCCCTGTATTTGCATATATGACATGGGTTTTTGATGTTATTTCACCCCCAATAGGCAAGGTCTTGGAAGCTTGTGTCAAGACCCATTTGCCCTGATGGAACCCCTGAATTTTATTTTGGTTCCATTTATCATCCTGCAAATTTTTTGTCGTATCTATCCTGAGAGCTTAGGGTTTTGTCTATATTCACTGTATAGGGTTTTAGGTTGCCTAAAACCTTTCTTTAATAACTCTAAAGCTTAGGTCTTGGCCATGGCCCTAATTCATCGTTGACATCCTACTGCCCATCCCCGATCATATTAACACATCTTACGTTGTTTGAGTTTGTGAATTGACAAGCCCCATGTTCCTAGGTCTAAATTTCTTCTATTTTATAAGGTTTATCCATTAAAATTATTTGGCCTTTACATCCTTTAAAAATATGTGTCTTAATGTTCACTAAGGCCTTTTGTTCATCATCCTAGGTGGATCCTTATCTTGAAACAACTTACAGGGACATGCTAAATTATCTTTACTTAAGTCCCGTATCACTCATCACTAATTGCTTTTAAAGTCTGAACTCAAATGAGCAATGACCGATGAGTGGTGTTTCTTTGATTTCACGCATCACGGATTTGATTTGAATGTTCAAAGTTGTATTAGCAATGTGGGATGGACTATGTTATCATGAGTATCTCTTGTATCACTAATTGCTCATATGTTTTGTAAAATGGATTAGCGATAAGCAATGGCATTTGATGCTCTTTGTTATTTCTCCTTTCTCTCATCGCAAATCCATTTTAAGGTTTGAGTTTCAAATTGGCGATGCGTGATGAAGTATTTTTATCAAACTTTCTTTCATTGATATGCGTTTCTCTTGTGAGAAATGTATCTTGGGTCTTTGATTTTCACGTAGGTGCATGTGTCTTAATCTTGCTTTATCGCCTTATCGCCCATCGCTGATGTGATATGAAGAATGAAGCATGAATTAGTGATACACAATAGAGAAGAGGAACATAATCAAGGATGGGTCTTAGATCCAATGGTTGAGATCTCATCGCATGGATGTTCACATTGTTGATGGGAATTGAAAAGGATGAAATGTATTAGGGATGAGTGATGGCTTCCACATGAAGGACAACATGGTAACATCTTGAGGACATTGTTTAAGGTAGAAAAGAAAGAAGTGAGGTGGAGGATAATCGTTGATGTGATTTTAAAACATAATGATCTATTGCCAAGTTTTAAATATGAATGGTTAAATGTCAGTTTCACTCACGCGAGCTTTCTATCAAACATTTATGGTGATACATTCCATTTCCCAGCCATAAAGAAGGTGGCTAGTTTATTTCTTCCACATTTGGAGCTGCTCAAGAGTGGAGAAGAAAACTAGAAGTTGAAGAAATAATACGAATAACTCTAGCAAGGTAATTGCAGCAACATTGGTGTTAATAGTTCACCTGGGTAAGAAAATTATATATCTCTTCATGTCAAAAGTGTTGAATTGTGTTTCTTGAATTATCATGAGGAATTGGGAGATAATTTTCTTACAGTTTATTTAGTTGAGCATCTTCAATCGGGGTGATATATATTTTGTAGAGTGTTTGGGATTATTTTTCTTTGTGATTTGCGCCTTGGGTTTTAAGGAAACGGGGTGGTATTTTCAATTAATAAAACTACAAACCCTAGTCCCACCACCCTACAAATACGAGTGAGCTAGAGCCTAGTGAGTCCAGCATTAGGCCAGAGAGAAAACCAAAGTAGAATAAGGTTAAGAAGCTTAAAACTCAAGATGTTTCATCCACAGCCAAGATGGAACCACCTGTAGTGACAATCCCTACACCAAGTACCCCTGTTGTGTCTATGGTTTCAAGGGATGCAAAGAAAACTTAGGAGAGATTTATGGAAAGTGTCGCTTGAGAAGTAAAAGAGGGTGGATCATGAATTGGTAAGAGAGCCACGGGTCATGTCATTGTGACAAGTCGACTAATTGACACTGCTGGTGAAATTGGAGAGTTAGCTCTACCTAGAGTTGGTGGCAGTTGTTCACATATGCCTTTAATAAGAGGTATTCTAGAAATCCAACATGTTACTTATGGGGGATCAACCTTGGGATGCTGGTGGTATCCAATGTGTTTGTAGAGGTGAATGTAATGATGGAATTGGCCAAACATTATGATCCTGTAGACAAAAAAATCAAAAGTGAAGGTGGAAATGTAATCCTTGAAGTAAAAAGGGATAAAATGGTAGAGATATTTGGGTTGAATCCCAATTTCACTTTAAAAATCAAGTGAGCTAAGCTATATGGTGAATATGAGAGTAATAGATTTTCATACAGAAATAGACTACTAGTTTGACATAGAAAAAGCAAGGAGAAATTTCTCCCTAAAGATATTGAGCCCTTTGAATATGAAGAGTTTGTGGATTACTTTAGGAACACATATTATTGCCTAAATTAGGTTCTAGGTCAAAGTTTTGAGGCAAGGATAGCTCTTGACCTGTTGGTAATGGTTGGAGATATACAAGGCCACAATTAGAACACTGGTTTTGATTATGGTTCTTTTGTTGCAGATCAAATACATCAAGATTTCATCAATTTACAAAGGGAGGTTCTTCCTTTACATTTTCCACACTATTCTTTGTCAATTCATATGTTGTTGTTTGAAGGTGATTATAATTGGAAAAGGAAGTTGAAATTGAGGATGAGGGATAATGAAAATAATGTTATGCCTGTCCAAATGTGGACATATGTTTGGGACTAGGATTGACCCAGTTCTAATTATTTAATGTTTGCTAATATTATTAGGTATGGTATTCTAGAAATTTTAGGTGTGGCACTTGTTCATAGGCTTTCCCCAACAATCAGGCATGTTATGCATCCAAGGAATTTGACAGGGCTAGATAAGCATCATAATTTCTCGAAGATTTATTTATGCATTTAGAGTATACTCCGATAAGAGCTTATGGCTCCAAGGTGGCACCACACCACTTTCCTCTATATTTTTTTGACCAATTGTCTTTTATGGAGTTGATGTGGTAACTTTATGTTATGGATTATGAAATGTTCTGAAAACCTAGGAAGGGTATTGTGGTAAACCTCAATGCTCTTTTGCTTAAGTACTTTGTAGTTATTGCCCAGGATGAAAAATTTGGAATCATCTTAAATAACCTCAGACTACCTATTGATGAGGTTAGGGTTTTTGACCTAGAGGGTTTTTTTCTGCAAGGAGAAGGGAGAAAAGTTTATCTAGGATTGGTCATCAGTTCTTGTACTTAGATGATGTATTGAGGAACTTGAAAAGTGATGAGGTTGTTATATCTAGAAAGAGGGAATGGACATTCATAATGGAGATTGAAGAGAGTATTAAGAAGAGGAATTCCTTCTATGTAAGTCCTTATGATGAAATTGAAGATCCTTTTGAAAGAGATTTTGCAAAGCTGAGTGATTAAAAAAATGGTGACTTCAAAGAAAAGGTGAAAGAGGCTACTGAGAGAGCACGAGCTTTCTTAGAACAATAGCCCCAGGCTATTGATGTTCTATAGTAGTCTACAAATGTGCAAAAGGAGATTTCCAAGAAATTGAGGTAGAGAAAATGACCGAACATGTGCCTTATGATGGGGAGGTGGGGAATAAATTCCTTCTCCCTAATATTGAAGATACCACTAATTCTGAGGTTCCCCAATATAAGATGATCTAATGGCACTATGATGAGAAGAATGATGATGATCCTAAGATTAACGATTGTAATGAATTCCTTGCAGATGATAAGTTTGTAGAATATAAGGAATTTTAGGAATTCATGGTTCAGTACAGGAACAAAGAGATAAAGAAAGGATTGAACAAGCTAGGGCTAGTGCTAAGCCTTCTCAACAAGAAGAGGCTGAGAAGGTAGAAGAAGATAGGATCTTGGTTGAGATTGCAGCTATCACACCTATTGAAGCTAGGAAAACTCTCATAGATAGTGTACTAATTTTGTTGTACCAGGATGCACTATCACTTCAGCTATTGCACTTGATGCCATAAAAAGAGATCATCAGGCTTCAATGGGTAAACACACAAAGCTATGTCACACTTTCAGCCTGCATATCAACACAACTGAATTTAAGTATTTCTAACTAAAAATCAAATTTGGTCAAACATATGACCTAGTAAGATTCATTCTAGCTAAGTTATATACTTCCACAATTTATTCAACTAAAATTGTTGGCTAAAAATATATGGAGCACCACTTTGAGTCCAATTTACCAATTTTTTTTTTTTTGAAAAACTTGAAGTTTTAATAACTCCTCCTCATGTAAATAACATTTTTTTAAAAATGTAAAAATACCCTTTTGTAGATCCATAAGTGTAGTTTTAAAAAATATATTTATTTTAATAGTTAATTATAATTTATATTTATATTTTGATTTATACTAGAAGTAGGTTATCAGCAAAAAATATTAGGTTGATTACCATGCTAAGGAAAAATACTAAAACTTATTAAAAAAATTGAAAAAAATATGATGCACTAGATAAAAGAATCTATTTCAAGATGGTATAATTTTTTTTCCATTTTAGATAAATATTTAATATGAATGTTAATGTCTGATGGAAATAGTTATTTTTTATTCACGCACATTTTAATATTTATATAAAAATATATATTTATCAAAATTGGAAAAAAATATATCCATGCACTAAAGTTTCAAGTTATAAATACACACAAACAATTTGAAAGAAAAAAAAAAAATTTACTATAAAAAGTTTGATGTCCCGTGTAACTTCATTTTTCAGCATTTTATCAGCAACTAAATTCTAGTGTTGATTTATGAAAAACTAGTTTAAAATAATTTTTTAATTTAATATAAAAAATACAAACATAGAATATACTAATAAATACATATTTTACTAGTTTACATCATTTAAAAATTCAAAACATATATGCTACTTTTTAGTGATTCAAGTTTAAAAGCTGGATCAGCATTGGTTGTTTCCTTTATAAAGTGTGACACAGCTTTGTGCTTTTACCCCAATATCTAATGAAAAAATGGAAGATAATGTGTTTGGATCTGGATATAGTCTGAAGTTTCATACTCTTGCAATTTGGTCCATGGCACCCAATATTGGAAAGCATGAGTTTACTCAGCCTATTGAAGAGGTCATGGGTTCCTTGGTGGTGAAAAGGGCCACATATATAACACCTGTCGAGGCTGCTAAATTAAATACTCATGATGTAATGCCTGGTATAGACACTACACAAATAAATTAGAAGAAGTATGATTCCTTGGTGAAGGAATATAACGAGCCCTTAGATGAAATGAACAAAATGAGAGCCACTCTTCAAGCTAACCAATAAGTAAATAAGATCTTTGTGCCATCCTCTTCTTCTTTTGAATTGTGTACATAGGATTGGGAGACCTTGGCCTTAAGAATAGATTATTTAAATAAGCAGTTAAAGGAAAAAAAGGAAAACATCAAGAAGGCCAAAATTGAAACTGTTAACATAGCTAATGATATTTTTGAAGATGTATTAAGGTAGTGACCAAATTGGTCAATAAGGTTGATGATGTATGGGCTAGTTATAGAGCATCCATGAAGCAAACATAAAATACTCACAAGTTTAGGAAGCCTTCAAGAATGAGTGGAGCAAGCGGAGCACTCGAGTGGGTGCTTTAAAAGAAATGATACCTAAAATGTAAGAAGATCATGAGGCACCTAGAAACATCCTTGAAATATTGCAAGTGATTGATTTGGTAAATGAAATAAGAACTTTTCATGGGAAGCTAGGGATGCAACTCCAAAGAAAGCTAAACGCATTCAAAGAAATAGAGAAGCATCATATACCTAAGATATTGAATCAAAAGGGTGATTAAAACATTTTAATGAATGGAGGTGTGATTTGGGAGAGATGCTCACATCAGCTAAGATGGCATTAACTATAAGCAATTACACCATGTTGAATCCACATATTGATATAACGGTGGAGATTGAAAATTCGATGGATCACTACAACAAAATAGGAAATTAGTTCCTAAAATAGCACTAAAATTTAGTGCATTTGAGTTCATGAATTGGACACTTATGCCGGTGCAAAACTCAGCGCCAAACTGCATGTTCACTTTGGTGTTGTTTTTTGCACCAGATTCTATGTCAGATTTTGCAATGGATTTTGTTGCTTCTAGTTTGCTTCTAGTTTTGCTTCTGGTTTTTCTTCTTGTGTTGCTTCTAGGTTTGCTTCTAGTTTTGCTTCCGATTTTCTTCCATGTTTTCTTCTAGTTTTGCTTCCAATTTTTCTTCCAGTTTTGCTTCTAGTTTTGCTTTCAATTTTGCTTTTGGTTTTGCTTCCAGTTTTGCTTCCAATTTTTCTTCTGATAAAATGTCACTTGTTTCATCTAGCTTTGCTTCCATTTTTGCATCTTTTTTTCTTCTAATATGGCTTCTATTATTGCATCTTTTGTTTCTTCTAAAATTGCTTCCATTATTACTTCTTTGTTTGCTACCCGAATTTCTTTTATTTTTGCTTCCTTGATAATGCCAAGTTTTTCTTCCAAGATTGTTTCTGGTTTGCTTCTAGTTTGGCTTCCATTGTTGCTTCCTTTTTTTCTTCTAAAAATGCTTTTTTTTTTTCTTCCATTTATTAATTTAATGTGTTTTATTTCAATTTGATTAGTTAAATATATCACGCCTCTTAAATAACATATGATTATAGAGTAAGTAAATTAAATAGTATGCTTTGTTTCAATTTAATTAGTTAAATTATATATCATGCCTCTTAAATAACTCATATGATTATAGAGTAAGTAATTTAATTATTTAACTCATATGATTAAATAACAAGATAATTGTTTTAACATGATCATCATCTATAATTAAAACAAGTGAGTCAAATATCTATAATTTAATTGAATTTGACAACATCCATCCCGAGCAATAAATTAAAATCATCATACATAATAAATATCCATCCAAAAATCATCAACCACTTTCAATATATATAAATTGACTTGAGTCAATACTGATAAGATCATCATATATAACTAAAACAAGTGAAAGTCAAATATGCTAGTAGATCAATAACATGTCCAAATGATACATGTCAAACAGTCGACATAAGTGAAAATAATATATGTACAAATTATATAAGTAAAAATGATAAATTATGTAACTCAAAATGATACAAGTCAAGATGATACATGTCTGAATGATATAAGTCAAAATAATACATGTCAATAATATGCAACTTAATAATATGGTACTACAAGTTTTGAAAATGATACATATGATAGTAACCATGAAAAGAGGCATCATAACGATATATCAACAATAATCCATGATGCATTCTATATGATAACGAATGCCACTGGCTACTACTAGCAACTACCTCATCATCATCATCATCATCATCATCATCATCAACATCATCATATTCATCATCATCATTGTCATCAACCTTAGTGTCTTCTATTTATGTGTCATCATCATCCTCTGCCATGTGATCTATACCAAAACAACATATTCTAGATTTATATCATGAGGATCATCATGATCTTCTAGAAGACCCATGTCCTACAAGAAAAAACATTCAAAATGAAAATTTATTATTTATTTCATGCAATAATTTATTTCTCTATTATATATCTAATATTACAACATATGAAATGAAACCATAATCATATTACATCATATCAAAGTGCACATACCATAGTAAAATTTCAAAAAAATTATAGCTCATATGTCATTCCAATGATGTAAAACATGCAACAATTCTAATAAACATTATTACAATATGCTAGCATTTGGTGGAAGAGGAAGAAAGATGACTAGAACTCTGGAGGCCCACCATAATGGATTTCAGTATTCAACCATCAGAGCAGAAGAGAGATCTAATATCATGTATCAAAACATTAAGCATGCATTCTTCCATCCAAGAGAGAAGGGGATGATTACTTTGCTTCATTTTCATTTGCATAACCATATCATGGTGTGAACCAAGAAGACCAAGGATGTCCAATTTTATGTGGAGGTAATGGATGTGGTCCAAAATTTAGGAGGGGCAAGAAGATCCACCTAAGTGTGCTAAGAAATCTTGGCAAAAGAGCACCCATGATAAATATCTCAAGTCGGTTATAAAATTGGACAAATATAGCTAAGGCACAAAGTGAAACACAAAATTAAGGGGTACCAACATAATTAACATAGTTATCTTTGATAATCAATAGATACTAAATTTCTTTTGGAACCATCATAAATAAGTCATTTAATAGATAAAAAAGAATCTCATAATCATAATTATAGGTAATTAATGAATATGATGCCTCAAGAAGGTTTCTATTATATTGAACTTTAGGGTTTTTTCCTTTTCTTTTTCTTTCTTCTAGGCAATGCATCATACCATTATGTTGATAACCAATACTGAGATTCCATTTATTTTCTTATGGTTCTATGACACTACATTGACTGTGTTCATTCTTCCTAGTGCTCTATCCTTATATCCAAGCTTGTGCATAAGTTTATATCTAGGACCATAAATTTTTTTAAATTCTGGAGGGGAAGAAAATGGTTTAATTATAGAAAAATGACCTTTATAATCACTATCATACATATGTGCCATCTTCTCATTGTTAAATTATTTAAGTGGGTTTCCATAAACAGATGGATCCATGTAAAGATATGGGATGCTATAAGCCTATGGATCAACACTATATTCATTGAAACCACAAGGCCTATAATATAATGGTCTCCAATCATCATTGGATAACACACCTTTGTTAAGATATCTTGTTGTACAATGCTATTATTGAGTGTAATATTATGTCTAATGGAGTTCTTGAAACTATCCACCATTTGACACACGTTAAATGGTTAACGATCAATGGATGGAAAATTTTAGCACATCTATGAAAATTTGATGGCATGAATCTCATAGCATGTAAATGGACATCCTAAGAGGATATTATAGGATAATTTTTTAAGAATTTCATGGAATGACACACCTAATATTAAAGGTTCAATTATGATTAGAAAAGTAATAGTAATCATATAATATATATCCACATTCTTGAATCCTCCAACGGTAAGGTTAACTAGTTGTAGCCTTTCCATTTTTACATTTAATTGCTTTAAGCAATCCTTAGTGGATATGTTTAGACTAGATACATTGTCAACTAAATAATTTTAATATTTAACTTGTTATGCCTCACAACAATATGTAAAGGTAAAGCTTCATTAGCAACTGATTCATGTAGAAATTTTTTGTCATAAAATAAAATAGTATGTTATTCGTTAAGCCAAGGTATTCTATCAAACATGTCACCAATTTTGTAGTATCCAAGTTGATTTGAATCTTCCCTAAGGATTTTTACGTGATATGCTTATATAGATGGGGTGTGCACACTACCTCACAAAATTATATCTTAACTTGTATTTCCTAAGTTGGTCAATGGTGGCATAGAGATTTGAATTTATATTTGTAAATGTAGGCTTAGGAAGAAGATTAGGTGCACAAGGAGGTAACATAGATTGTTGGGAAGGAACATTTTGGCCTCTAGCTAGTCATTGATGTCTATGGCCAACTATGTTATAATCTTATGAAGGACAACATGTAAGCAAAGGTCATTCCCATGAAAATATGTATATTTCATGGTAGGTAATGAAGATTCAAAGGGTAAATCAGGTCTCTACTATCTTCATAGCATTAGGTTTATAAAAGAAAGCAATGAATTCATGTGCTAAATTCATGAAAGTGATGTGAAGCAAACAAGTTGATTTAGTCCATTACAAAACTTTACCATTTATACGAATTGTAAACTCACTAATCCATAAGATGTCATCATCTACATACTAATAGTTAGCAAGCAAGAATTATTTAACATGTAATACACCATTTGTAACATCACCATAATCATTGTGTAATAGTTCTTCACTAAGGATCATATTGTCACCATGTAAGGCAATGTTTTCTCTTCTACTCTTCTTTTAGTTCATGTGATGTGATATTTTATGTACAAATAGGATTGGTTAAGTTTTAATTTATGTTGATTCACCCTCCTCTCAACACTTCTTTTTGTTTAACACACACTAATTCTCATCTATTTCTTTAGTGTTTGGGATGGCTACAACATGACAAGGAGTTATATGTCACCAATGCATATTTAATTATGCATGTTGCACCCTATAACATTGTGGTATGTTTCTTGGTATAAATTTTTCTATTATTGTGAGGTTACTTACCACATGAACCCCAATGTTGGATAATTGATTTTGCTAATTGATACTTCAAAACTGAAGAAATTTCAGCATAATTTAGATTCATGTTGGTATCAACTAAACAATGTAGAAAAATTATTACACATATAATTTTGTAATTTTTATGGTTCACACAAATTAACATGAATAGATGAAAAAAAATTCCCTTAGAACATGTAGTCCCATGACCATTGTGTCACAATATTATTAGTTAGACACTATTTTGGAACAATACAATGAATTCTTCACTGATTCTCTTCCTATGCATTATTTACTACAACATAAAATTGAATTGATTCTCAAATATCCTCTTTCAAATGGTTCTTTGTACTCTATGTCAATTTGGGAGAGTGACAAAAATTGACAGCAAGTTTAAGAGATTGCCAATCAAAGAAATATTAGGCCATTTCCCCCCCTTTATGTTATTCTCATTACACTCACACCTAAAAAGGATGGTACATAGCAATTCATATTGAATACTATGCATTAAAAATATCTTGGTAAAGAATATGGACCCCTTCCATGCATCAATGATCTTTGGGATCAACTTCATGGAGTGTCTTTTTCATCAAAATTGACTTGAAATTAGGATATCATCAAGTTCTGGTCCACTCATAAAACATCTATAAATATTCCTTCAAAACATAAAAAAGGGATTTATGAATGAAATGAAATGGAGTTTATATTTTTGGTGGCCATGTGAGATTATGAATAAGTGATGTAGATGAAGAGTACCTAGTATGTGCTTGGAAAAACAAACTCCCATTGGAACAAAACTGCATTTATGAGAACAAAGAGAATGGAGCCATGCTATTTTCTTCAGAAAATCAAGCAATATCTTATTGTGAAGTCAAACATGTATTTCTCAACATCAAATAGAATGGCATGATGATATTAGGGTTTTGAAAGAATGAACAACATTTTCATAAGGATGAATGGAACCCAATTTTATGTTGAGTACCAAAAACCTTGCAAATAATAAAGGGGTCCGTGTTTAATTTTGTGGCTAAAACGAGGATTATATGCAAAGGAATATGTGTTTAGGGAGCTAATGGAAATATCTAGATCAATCAAAGATTCATCTAGTGGATAAATGAAGCCCATAGCTTGTACAAGTTCATGAGGGCACAATGATGAAGAGGATCGAGCCACATAAGGGTTTTCCTCTTTATTTAAGTCAAAATGAGAGAAAATAAAGTTATACTCTATTCTTTAGAGAATGGAAGAAGCATATCATAAAGGCCATGGTAGCCAGTTTTAGAACCGTTTTGAGAATCTGAATATAAGCATCGAATACAAGCTATATGTAGAACAAAATCCATAAGAATGGAAACATCTCATATTTAGCCATACCCATAATGCACAAGAAAATCAAGATATAAAGCTCAAGGGTATGTGCAGGATCATGATGGGCCAAAAAGTGGCGATATGTAAGCCATATGATGACCAATGTGGCTAACAACTTTTTTTCTACCCAAAATTGATGAAACGAAAAGGGTTTTTAGAGGAGATTCTCAACTTTCCACCAATATAAATTATGCTTTACTTTGAATTTAATAAATAATTATTATTCATTTTCTATTAGAATTATGAATAAAGTCCTGATTGATAGGCCGATTGAAAAACATCTATAACTTTCAAACATTATCACATTTTTTGAATCTGAAACATGCGTCACATTCTATGCTTTGCATACTATAGGATTATAAATAATAAAATTGAATTTCATGAATTTTTTACCAAGTTAAGTTGGTTAGACAGATGAGCTTTTATATTTTTTAAAAGTTGTAATTAAGTAATCATAATTAATTATTTACTTGGAAACAAATTATAAAAAAATATGCATCACATCGGGACATGAGTCCTCTACTTATATCTAAAATCATAAAAAAATATTATCATTTTATTGTGGTTAGGGTGGTCAGACAGACACCTACTTCTTATTTTTACCCTGAAATTTAAATACTACTGAATTGAAATTTCAAATTTTCACCAAATAGATTTTTATTTTTTTAAAATAAAGATCTAGTAGTTTAGAAACTACATTCAATTTTCTACAGATTCTATTTTTACATTTTTTTGAAATAATATAGGTAACTTATTCAAATTTTTACGTCAAGTTGTCTAACTCTGATTTTATGTCTTTTTATTGCCACTTAAGGGCCTATTTTTTTCATGATGATCCTGCACATACCCTCAAATGGTGTGAAAACTTACCAAAATTTTGCTATTGATAAGATGCAACCGAAACCATATTCAATCCTTTCAAAAAGCCCTCGAGTTTGGCCATGAAGCACAAGTAAATCATCAATAGAAAGAGGAGATCAAAATACATCAAAAAAATATGACAATGGTCATGGCTAAAGCCTTTGCAAATGCATTCAAGATTAAAAAAAAAGGGGTTTGTATGTTTTGCAAAGAGAAATACTCACAATGCTAGTTTCCTAAAGATAGAAGCTTGAAAACTTGAAGCTCGAAACCCTTCCATGGTGACCGCTTGTGGAAAGCACTTTTCTCAAAGTTGGGAGTGTTGAATGAGGAGAAAAATTAGGGCTTGACGATTTTGATTCTCTTCCTTCACATGGGAATATTTTGTTTTTTGTTTTTGATTCATTAGTTAGTTCTATAGTCGACATAGTTAACATCTACTTAAGTGCCAACTTTCAGCCCTAAATGTAATCTCTTTGGGGTGCCAAAGGCAGTGTAAAGTACGCCTAATTTAGCACCTAGCTATGCCAAGTTGGATAAAATGTTTTCATATAGTTATTAGAAGAACTAAATTAATAGTTTAAAATAAAATTTAGTAATTTAGTATTATTATGGAACATGTGTTTCTTTGATGAGGTAATTAGTTCTTAGTTTCCCATGATTTATTTCCCCAATTTTGTGGTTAATTTTAATTTTTAATAATTTTTTAAAGGTTTTGTATCGATTACCTATCATTTATTTAAAAACTGTAATGAAATTAAAAAATAGACAAATAATTTTAGAAAATATGGTGCAGGCTATTAAAATGCGTTGATTTTTTTTTTAAAACTTCAAAAGATACATAATTCTATTTAGCAAATATGACATAAGATTCATAAGGAATACATTTTGATGTATAAAGATTATACATTTATTTTATGAATCTCATTTCATAACAATTTTTTTATATTTGGACTATGGATTGGGATTTGAGTTTTCATTACAATCTTGAACATAAAAATAAATATAACATAAAATTATTTGTTTAGTAATAGAAATTATTTCAATTCATTGTTGGCATGTATGTTCTATAGAGGAGATTATATGGTTGAATCTCAAGGGACTAAAGTTGTATACTTTGTTGAATTATAAATAAGATATTTTTTTAACTTTTAAAAATTTGCACACAATAAGTTAGTGTTTTTCTTAGCTACATCCCAAAAAGTGACCTTTACTTAATTTATATAATAGATTCAATTAAAAATAAAAATATTTATAGGTTGCATAAACTAGAATACATGTCTTAAAAATATTGCCTACTATTTATATACTTGTAATGGTGACAAATTCATACCCTTCATTTTGGGATTACTTTGACTTGTTTGTCCCTAAAGCAATGACTTGTGTGCAAAATGATGTATTTTGCATGGAAGTTGATAAATAAATTGATCCCAGATTGACTTCATCTTCATATGTTCCAAGGGAGCATTCATGGTTCCCTGTTTTATCTATTCCTTATCCCATGTCAATTTTTTGGGTGAAAAACTAATAGAGGTTAGATTTGTGAACTCGAAAATGGCCCCTAAAATTTTAAATCTAAATTTAAATGGGCCCATGTTCACCCTATACAACTAGACAAGTCATCTAAAGTGTGAAATATTTCAAATTGCATGTTACAGATTTGTATAAAAGGATAAACCCTAATTCAAATGTACTATCATCTTAGATATAGGGCTTATTGGCAAATTATGAAAAATCATCTATGAGAACTAAGTCATTATCATGTGACATGTAACGCCCCGCCACTCAACCCTAGAGGAAGTTGAATTTAACTACTTAAACAGAATAATTTTTTTTTTCTAAAGGATAAATAATAAGTAAGCTAATTAATTAATGCCAACAACCTCTAAGGTTACGAGGCAGAGGTTATATAGAACCTCAACAAAACATGAATATAAACTATGAAAATTATTTAATCAATACATTAACGCATACATTCCAAGTAAGATGAAATAACAACAAGCATAAGATAAGTCTTTCGATTTCATTAATCTATTCAATAAACCGTAAGGTTACAATCACTCATTCCTCGAATGAAGCAAGACCAATAATATAAGGTTACAATTACAAAATTCCACCTTGATAACAAGAGGGGTAATGATAACATGAATAATGGAAAGGATAACAAGAAAGGAAAGCAACTAAAACAACCACAAGCTCTCCAACTAGAAGACTCATCCACACGAACAAGGAGAAAACCCAATGGAGTAAGGTGCACGTCTAGCAAGGATCGAGGCAGTGCGTAGAGCGCTAGAGGAGGCTTTGGCACTCCTTGGACCTAGGCAGGCAGAGATTCAGATTAACCCTGTGGTGAGGGAAGCTCCACCCCAGTCTGAGGCTCACATGAGGGACTTGCTCAGAGGGCACCCTCCATTATATGATGGATTTGGTATGGGTCTAGAGGCCGAGACCTGGCTGATAGATCTAGATAGGTGTTTTGCCATGCATCCATATGGTAGCAACACCAGAGCTCAATATGCCATTATGCAGCTGAGAAGATTTGCCTCCACTTGGTGGAGATTAGAGGAGCAGAAGCTCCATATTGATATACACACTACATCATGGGAGATCTTTGTAGAGAGATTTAGAGCTCAATTTTTATCTGAGCATTGGCATCAGTGCCGAGGGGACGAGTTCCATGCCTTGCGTCAGATAGAATTATCTGTTGAGCAATATGAGCGTCATTTTTACGAGCTCAAATAGTATGCAGGGATTGGCGACGACGAGAGCATGTTAGTTCACCATTTTGTCAGGAGCTTGAATGCCCGTCTCAGTGGTGGTGTGAGGGTTTTTGAACCCAAGACCATGGAAGTAGCAGTAGAGAAAGCACACCTGGTTGAGGAGAATTTGAGTATGGCATTTGAAGGGCACATGAGTGCTCTAGTTGGCAGTAGTGCAGTTGCAGGATCTAGTGCTAGAGGAGGGCAGTCTCAGGGAGGTTTACCTCCTAAGTCTCAGTAGGGGCCATCTCAGGGTGGTTAGCAGCAGCAGTAGGCATCACAGGGGAAATGTAAGGGTTTCCAGCAGAGACAGGGAGATAGGAATTGGAGGCATGTGAAACGCTCCAACTTTGAGCAGCCAGCACAAAGTTCACAGTCTACTTTTAGGGATAGTGCACAGTAGTCTAGTGCGCCATCTGGAGGTAGAGGTTTTGGCAAAGTCATTGAGTGTTTTGCATGTGGTCAGCAAGGTCACATGGCTAGAGGTTGTCCCAATAGGGGCACAGCTGGATTTTCTCAGGGACCAGTAGCATCAGAGCTGATAGTTGGTGATGCAGGTAGAGGGCATCGAGTTTTTGCAGTGATTGATAACCGCCAAGAAGAACATCAGGGCACGGTCATCAAGACCTATGTTATGTTGACGGGTAACCCAGTTACCATTTTATTTGATTCAGGAGCAACAAACTCCTTCATTTCTTCTTTAGTCGTGTCACGATGTAGACTGGGTGCGGTAAGGCAAGGCAATAGGTGATAGGTAGAGCTAGCTTCAGGTGCAAAAGTCGCATCGCATTCCCTTGTGCCAGAGTGTAGGTTAGAGGTTGGACCTCTTTAGACTATGTTGGACCTTCATGTTATTCCCTTGGGTTCTTAAGACATTGTCATGGGGATGAATTGGTTGGAGGCACATAGTGCGGTCTTGGATTGTCGACGCAAGTCGATTTGAAGCATTGATGCATCTGGTAGAGAGATAGAGATAGTGGGAGTCCTGAGGTCGATTTCTTTTAGGGTCATCTCAGCTATGCAGTTGAGAAGGTGTGTACATCAGGGTTGCTAGTTGTTTGCAGTTACAGTGGATGACTTGGATCTAGGTAGTGGAGAAGAGAAAGTCTCTCTTGATAGTCACCCCGTCCTTCAAGAGTATTCTGATGTCTTTCTAGACGAAATTCCAGGGATGCCACCTCAGAGGGATATTAACTTCAAGATTGATCTTATACCTAGTCCTCAACCCATCTCTCAAGCTCCCTATCATATGACTACCTAGGAGCTTAAAGAGCTTCATTTGCAGCTTGAGGAGTTGTTAGAGAAGGGCTTCATTCACCCTAGTGTTTCACCTTGAGGAGCACCAGTCATCTTCGTGAAGAAGAAGGATGGTTCACTTCGGTTATGTATTGATTACCGATAGTTGAACAAAGTGACCATTAGGAACCGATATCTGCTTCCTAGGATCGATGATCTCTTTGATCAAGTCAAGGGTGCCACCATATTTTCGAAGATTGATCTCAAGTCTAGATATCATCAGCTTCGGATCTTTGACTCTGATATTCATAAGACAATGTTTCGAATGCGGTATGGTCACTACGAGTTCATAGTAGTACCATTTGGGTTGACGAGTGCACCTTCTATGTTCATGAGTCTGATGAATGGTGTATTTCATACATACCATGATAGGTTTGTCCTGGTGTTCCTTGATGACATTCTGATTTATTCCAGGACTATGGTTGAGCATTAGGAACATTTGTGGCAGGTATTGTAGTGCTTGCGAGATAATCAGTTGTTTGCTAACCTATTGAAGTGTGAGTTCTTCAAATCTGAGGTACAGTACCTTGGGCATGTCATCTCAGGGAAGGGTATTTCAGTGGATCCAGCGAAGATCCAAGCGATCTCAGATTGGCCTGTGCCCATGAAGATGGCAGAGATACGTAGCTTTATGGGGCTAGCAGGTTATTACAGACACTTTGTGCAAGGTTTTTTGAGGATAGGTTATCCTATCACTACCCTTCAGAGGAAAGGGAAGAGGTTTGAGTGGTCAGAGAAGTGCGAGGCAACGTTTCAGAACCTCAAGGAGATGTTGACTAGTGCACCGATACTTGTGATACCAGATCCGACTGGGGACTTTGTAGTTTGTACAGATGCGTCCTTGGAGGGTCTTGGTCTAGTGTTGATGCAGGATAGTCGAGTCTTTGCATATGAGTCACGAAAACTCAATGATCATGAGTTGAACTATCCCACCCATGATCTTGAGTTAGCGACAGTTGTGCATGCATTGACGAGATGGAGGAATTTCCTTCTTGGCCATAGGTTTGAGTTGCATAGTGATCACAGGAGTCTTCAATATATCTTCACACAACCCAACCTTAATGCTAGACAGAGGCGTTGGATGGAGTTCCTCTGTGAGTATGACTATGAGGTGAAGTACATCCAGGGGAAGGAGAATGTTGTAGTGGATGCACTCAGTCGACGGAGACATGAGATATCCGAGTTGACTCTAGTTGTGGATCTGCGGAGTCAGATTCTTTCTTCCCTTCCAGCAGATAGTTGGTACTAGGAGGTCAAGACAGTGATAGAGGCAGGTAGACCTCTTGAGGGCAAACATTCAGGATATACTCTGGATTCAGATGAGCTATTGAGACACACAAAATGCATATACGTTCCTCCTTCAGATGATCTTCATACCTTGGTCATGACTAAAGTACATCGTGCACCTTATTCAGCCCATCCTGGGGTGAAGAAGATGCATGCAGATTTGTGACAATTGTACTTTTGGCTAGGAATGAAGCGAGATATCGTGGATTTTGTGTCAAGATGTCTAGAATGTCAGTGAGTTAAGGCTGAGCACCAGCATCAAGCAAGGTTCCTACAACCGCATTTAGTACCAGAATGGAAGTGGGATATCATCTCATTGGATTTCATTGTTGGTTTACCCAACTCTTCGAGATGACATGATGCGATAATGGTGACAGTTGATAGGTTGATGAAGGTGGCACACTTCTCACCTATGCGCTCATCCTACACTGCATCATCCATAGCTAGAGTGTTCATGGAGGATATTGTGAGGTTACATGGCATTCCGCGTTGGATTATCTCTAATAGGGATCCAGTGTTTACTTCAGCTCTTTGGACATCATTGCAGCATGCGATGGGGACACAGTTGAACTTCAGTTCAGCTTGTCACCCCTAGATAGATGGACAGACTGAGAGGGTTAATCAGATCCTTGAGGATATGTTACGTATGTATGTGATGGACCAGTAGACGTGATGGGAGGATTATCTCTATTTGGTAGAGTTTTCCTATAATAACAGTTTCCAGATTTCCATTGGTATGCCTCCATTTCAGGCATTGTATGGGAGACGGTGTCATACCCCTTTGAGTTGGGATCAACTAGAGGACAGGATAGTGTTGGGTCCCAAGATGCTACAGGATATGGAACAGTAGGTAGATAGGATTAGAGAGCACTTGGTGGTAGCGTAGGATAGGTAGAAGAAGTATGCAAATGCGCATAGAGTGGATCGTCAGTTTGTTGTAGGTGATAGAGTCTTCTTGCGGGTGCGTCCGCGAAAGAGTCCCATCCGTTATGGGAAGGGCTCTAAGTTGGTGCCTCACTTTGTCGAACCCTTCGAGATACTCGAGAAGATTGGTCTTGTTGCTTAATATCTTGCTTTACCGCCCAATCTCTCACGCATTCATGATGTGTTTCATGTTTCAGTTCTTCGGCCGTACCATCCAGACATTTCTCATGTCCTTGATTGGAATGCATTGCAGGGAGAGGACGGGTAGCTGGCTTTGGAGCCCGTGGCCATTGTGGAGCATAGAAGGCTCACCCTTCAAGGGCAAGATATTGATCAGGTTAGGATTTAGTGGGATCCTAGGGATGACACGTCATCCACTTGGGAACATGCAGTTAGAATGAGGGAACTTTATCCCTATTTGTTCGCAGGCTTCCAGGAGTAAGCCTAACCCTAGGGGGGGAGGATGTAATACCCCTCCATTTTGATCTATTGTGTGAACTATGTCGTTCCTCTTTATGCTTTAGTTTTGCTTTGTACTTGGACTATGTACTTGATTTCAGTGGATCACTGTTTTATCGTGACGTATTTTGATGTGGTGATATTACATTTGGATATGATTATTATGCCATGTTTGGAATTAACACATGTGGATATTTAACTTATGATGTTTCATGCTTTCGATTATGTTGCTATGTTAGATGTGTCAGTTAGAACTATTGTATTGGTGAAGAGGACGGTATCGCATCACTCGCTTGCCAGTGCCCTGCAATCTCGTGATTTCCTCTTCACAGTGTGCCTTATTTATGACATATTATTGCATGTGGATATATTCGGTGTTTGCAGGTTGGCAGGTATAGGACATCCACTCCACCTAGTTTCTCAGGTTCAAGCGTGTCCATTTCCCAACGACAATCGATTGGGAGATAGTAGCTAGGATTTATGCGTCAAGTCGTCACCCTAGTTGTAGTGTGTTGTTAGTCTTATGTAATCCTGTTGTTCTATTTTGCTCTTTTTCCTGATTTCGATCTATTTGGGGAGTTAGAGTAATGTAGGATTTGTGGTTAATTATTGAGTAATTTAAGCTAATTAATTTGATATTTAATCTTATGGTAGATTTAATTATTAAATTGATTAAGTTGTTCATGTTGAAATGATTTAAATTATTCATTTTGAAAATGCATGCAAATTTGAATTGGAATTAAAAAATTAGAAAAATAAATTAAAAGCTAATTTTGAAATTCAAAAATTCAAAAAATTCAAAAGAAAGACTTTTGCTATTCTGTTTTCAAAAATTCATTATCTTGAATTTCTTCACAATTTTTAAACTCTAAGGAAAAACTTGTGGAATCTCTCAAGAGGGTTTCAAGGCAGCAGTAGGTTCTTGTTTTCACACCTTGTTTTAATGCAATTTTGTTGATTTAATTGTGTTGAGGAATGAAAGGTTAAATTTCCATGTTTCTTTCAATTTTTCTTTGTTCTTGATGTTCTTCAATTTGTTTTTAGTCTTCAATTGATTGTTTGGCTATTTAGACCTATTTTTATATATAGAATAATCCATGTGAACTTGGGATTAATATTTATAATTTCCTATGGTGGGGTTATGCTAGCCAAATTTTCTTAAAATGAATCTATTTCCAGAATTTCATTATTTATTTTCCTTGCCTCTTTAAGTTCTGGTTTTTTTTTATTGAAAAAAATATATTTCAAAAAAAAAAAGAGACATCTCATTTTGTTGAGAAAATAAAAATTAAAACAAAAAAAACAAAACGAAATTAAAAAAAAAAAGATAGTTAAATTTTTTTTTAAAAAAAAGAAAAAAAGAAGATAAGGTAGGCGAGTGGGGGCTCACCCCATCGCTGCTCCCATGGGAGCAGAGTGGGGGAGCCGCACCCACTCCCCCCGCCATCTGCGGCTCGCATGAGCTACGTAGGCAGCGGCCGGCCGCGGGGAACCGCGGCAGCCTCTCCAACGGTGGCGCCGCCTCCTGTGGCCACCAAACCCACCGCCACCTAACCCGCGAACAACACAGTCAACAGAAGAGAAAAGGGTTGACCCACGGCCTCTGCCCTAGCCGCGCATGTGGACCGAGGCGAGGCGTGGGCCTTTTATAAATTATTATTATTATTATTTTTTAAATATATATAATAATTTAATAATAATATTTTAACTTTAAATATTATAATTTTATAATATTTTAATATTATAATTATTATAATATTTTAATGTTAAAATTTATTATTTTATTATTATTTGTTTCTCCATGCGATTTAAAATACATATAATATTTTTTAATAGTATGACTATTAAATCAATGAATTATGGAAATTGTAAATGATAATAGTCATATTATTATTTTAATATTAATGTTTTAAAATGAGTATATTATTATATTATTTCAATTATTTAAAGGGGGAAATATTGTTTTCTTTTAATGGGGTTAATTGTTTATGGAATAATATTTGATTTAAAATGGGAACTTGTGTTAAACGGAATTATGGGGACACAGGTAATGTCTTATGCATTCATATGATGTTGTGAATGAAATGATTCCTTTTAAAGTGGCGTAATAAATTCTATTTATTGAACGCACTATTTATTGAATGATTAGTTAGGACATGGGTTTAGTGAACCCAAAGTAGATTTGATTCTGGTGTTGGCATTGATCTACGTGTGTATCATTGGGAAGTGTGGGTTTCTTAAATGTCAAGTCTTCCAATTGGAATTTCAATCTGTGGGTTGTCATTTTGTGTAGTCAACCATAGATGGCCTTGGGTAGTGCGTAACTAGTGGTTTCTCGGTTATCACGAACGAGAGTTTTGTTGACTGTATGTCATGGTTATGGATGTGATATCCTTGCGTAGCACTTGTGTACCCTTGGGTTGTGGAGTTGTTCCACGTGTCGTCTTAGAGGAGTGGCTTATAACGGGGGCCAGCACACAAAGTGGTGCCAGGATAACTCGTTGTAAGTTAGTTAATCCAGTGATAACTAAATTAAATGATTAGAGTATCATGTAGTATCAAACATTTAAATAAGATAATCATGCCTCGCTCCTTACCACAAGGGCTTGTAAAGAATTGGGTTGAGATGGGAAGGCCTGGAATGGGAAGATTGTTATCTTGTCACCACAAAAGATAACTGATTCTGCATTGGTTTACATGAGGGGCCGGAAGTCGTTAGAGGTTACCAGGATAACCCGAGATAGGGGCCGGGACCTAGGAAGACTCACCAGGATAACCTATGTAATGATGTGATGACACTTCTCCTAGGTTGACAGTATGTTCGCATCAGTGATGCAATTGATCAAGTAATTTCTAGAAGCATTGTAACCTTGTGATTTAATGTTGCCACTGTATTTATTTCAATATGGTTATGTTAGCCTATGTCTAGAGGTAGACGTTCTTGGTTAGAGATTCTGGTTACTATCTCCTAGCACGGGGGGTGGACCTTTGGGTTCCACTTGGTTGGGTGGAATGTGCACCTTACTCCGTTGGGTTTTCTCCTTGTTCATGTGGACGAGTCTTCCAGTTGGAGAGCTCGTGGTTGTTTCAGTTGCAGTCCTTTCTTGTTATCCTTTCCATTATTCATGTTATCATCACCCCTCTTGTTATCGAGGTGGAATTTTGTAATTGTAACCTTATATTATTGGTCTTGCCTCATTCGGGGAATGAGTGATTGTAACCTTATGGTTTATTGAATGGGAATGAAATCGAAAGACTTATCTTATGCTTGTTGTTATTTTATCTTACTGGAATGTATGTGTTAATGTATTGATTAAATAATTGTCATAGTTTATATTCATGTTTTGTTGAGGTTCAATATAACCTCCGCCTCATAACCTTAGAGGTTGTTGGCATTAATTAATTAACTTACTTATTATTTATCCTTTTAAAAAAAAAATTATTCCGTTTAAGTAGTTAAATGCAACTTCCTCTAGGGTTGTGTGGCGGGGCGTTACATGACATTAACATTGCATCAACATCCTATGTGTATTACATGCTTCCCTATTTTCTTCAATCATTTATTTGTATCATTAAATTAATAATAGGAATTTAACTAAAGGAGAAATATCCTAGCCTAAAAAAACCCTCAATAATGTCTATCAACACAACCCATCTTAGACATAGGTTGTAGACATCAAGATAATAAGTTATAGATATCCAATTCAATGATGACTAAATCTATAGTTAAGGTTTAGTTCTATCTTTAGGTTCATATTTTTATGCATTGAGATCAATTCCATATCAATGGAAGTGTATTGGAATGAAGCATCATGAATTTTATAGTTTTGAGATAGGTTTTTATAGTCCTATTTATCATTGCACTAATAAATCACTTGGCAATGTCTAGCATAGTCATATCTTCATTGAACCTAGAGCTAAATACCATTATTTTTATTATTTAATTTTGAGCATTTATTTTAGTGGTGTTATTACTCTCAACTCTTTATCCTGGGCAGGTTATATTATTTATTCATTTTGATTTAATTAGTTTACTTGGGATATTTATTTGAGACATGTTCCTTTTCCTTACATAAATTCATGAACCAAACATTCTTAAACACACTCAGGTTTCATCCTTAGAGTTTATCCTTCTACACTAAGGCTATAAATCTAACACTTTTAAGTAGCTATGATTCATTTTATACTTTATTAGGTCTTGGATGAACCCCTTATCTATGTTTCATTACTCTTATCTTGATTAGGGTTTAGGATTTTTTTGTGTAATCTCTTTGATCCCACTAACCCACCCTTATTTAATGTATTATTGATAGATCATTCATCATGTATTATCATATGTATTTGTCTATTTACTTTATGCATGCATATATTACATATTTTGACATGTTTTTACACTTTGTTAGATCTCATCATTCCATGCTAAAGTAGGTTTCAATCAAGAATAAGGAATCCAATCTCTAGTTTTCAAAGAGAAAATATCTACTGTTTTAATGAATTTGTGGAAGAAGTGTAAGGTAGAGAACTAGCTAAAATTATTAGTAATAGGTTTTCTTTCATCTAGGATAAAAAGGGACCATGGAAGGGATGTTAAGCTAAAATTATTAGTAATAGGTTTTATTTGTAGTTGGCTTGTAAATAAATGTCTTTTTTATTTGAATTTGTAGTCATATTGTAATCATAAGATTTGAGCTCTAGTTGTCAAGATTCTGCATGTAAACTTTTTATGGAGAGAAAAATGTTGCAATGTCTTATTTTGTTTTTCATAGTGCATCTTAATGGAAAGTGAGCATATTAAGGAGATAATTTCAACAATATTCTCTTGGTGCACAATTTTTATGTGACTATTGTAATTGTTGTGTATTACAGGATCTAGAGGAGGCCATGGAGAGAGGATGTGGATGGCGTAGAACTACTAAATTGCAAAGAGGAAAGTTGGTGGAAATATATATGACAATGAAATCTGCAGATACAATAGAGGTAAGAAGAGAAAGAAACCTCAACCAAAGGAGGAAGGTGTTTATGAATTCACAAATTGTACAACATAGAGGAGATAAAGTCACTTTTTTGTCCATGAGGCCCCTAAGGTCAAACTTATTGGTTGAAAATGCACAAGAATGGTGATTAAATGTGATTCTATGATCAAGGGAAAAGTTTCAAAATTAGGATGGCCAAAACATGATATCAATATGTCAAATATATACCTAAAGTGAGGTTTTGTGTTGGATATCATATTTGTTGAAATGATATAATTGGTGTACTAAACATTATTTACTATGTTGTGTATTATAAGGGCCAAACGAGGCCATGGCAACAGATCATGGCATATCAAATGAGGACACAACGGATGAAGCAGGACATCAGGTACTCAAATTTTGACTTAACTTACGAAAATATGATGTGATGGCATTTTGTGATACGTTCATCTTTTTTCATAGTGATATTGAAATTTATAATGTATTGTCCAATATTGAAATAAATTAATGCATGTTGTTGATTATTTTCAATGGAGATTGGAGCAAATGCAGAGCCTAAGTGTTCAACTAGAAAAATAACAAGATATGTACGTGGATGTGAACCTAAAATTGTTAAATCACATAGAGGATAGTGGGTGGAAGAGGATATGACAATGGATCCTACAGACACAACAAATGATTGCACTGAACAAGAGGTTGGTCAGGACTATAGTACATGGGATGAATGCTTTGAGAAAATTATTGTTTGTGGATGTTCGATATGTCATGAAAAGAAACAAATCAAATGAGTGATTGTACAAACATTACACATATGATGAGCTTCCAGTTGGTAGTATGACTCCTATAATCAATTCAAATCTAATAAGAATTATGGTAAATGATTTTACAATTTGATATAAATAACATGTATACTTCATTTAAATATTGTTTTATATTATTTAAATAACTATTTTTTTTCTTAATGGATACTTGTAGGATAAAGTTCTTGATTTAAAGTTTCATGGATCACCGAATTCTAGAATAGAAGGAAATGATCATTTATTAGATGACACATCTAACAAAAATATGTGCCAATAAACCAACTCGAAAGATGAGGAATTGATGAAAATAAGTAACAAAACAAGAACCGGTTTAAAGATGCATAATTTGCTTAAAGACAAGGGGAAAGTAGACTACATACCCTATGATAATGAATGTGATGGAGATGATGAATTGCCCCTAATTTGAGATCAATTTACAAAGAGACATTTGATCATCGATTATATTGCACTTGGCCTAATGATCAACAAATACCTAGAGTGTATGAGGTGTTTCAATTTTGGGGATACAACTACATGATACTGTTGGAAATACAAGGGAAGACCACTGAGAGGGGGGGTGAATCAGTTGTCACAAAAATTATATTTATTAAAATTATTCTTAGATCTTATAAATAAACATGAAAGCATAAACCATCACCACATCAAAAACACACATTACACCAAGATTTTTGCGTGGAAACCCTATTAGGGGAAAAACCGCAGTGGAGGTTAGTACACAATTTTATACTCTGTAAAAAGTATTATAAATGGGGAATGCACATGCATTCAGGCACACTGCCTAGAGCTCATTGTACAAACTGTTGGCCCAAATTAATAAACAATTTATCAATGTGAACCAAACAATGTCAGCCAAAACATAGTAAGGATCCAAAACAACATGTCTCGAACATGAAACATCTTAAAAAATTATGCCTCGAAGATCCACAACATGCTACAATCACCTTGTCGGCCATGATCATGAAAAATATGAACTCAAAGAAGAAAATCACCAATCACGAGCATACAAATCAATGTGAACCAACAAAATAGATAGAGCACAATCTAGAAACATCCACAAGCATCATGAATCACCACATAAGCATCCAAAACAAATCAAATTAGTAGAATCATATCATCTTCTTTTAGGAACACGAACTAAAGTAATAAAACAACTATCATAACACAAATACTCATAACTTGATCAAATCTTCATGCGAACCTCTTAAAATTCATGTGCATAAACTAGATATACTTTTCAAAAAACCCTTTAATCTGCGACTTCTTATCATCATTATACTAAGCTAGCCATCGTATTGAACTTCACTACATCACCAACAACCTGCAACTTATTTTATTACAATTTTCTTAATATCCTATTACAATTTTCTTAATATCCTCAACATATACAACTTAAAGACATTAATTCCAATAGTGTTGAAATCAATGATAACCAAATAACAACAATATCCAACAATCTCCCCCTTTGGCATTGATGGAAACACATGATGTGAAAAACATCATCAGCAATACTTTCTCTTAGCACTTTCTCCCCCTTAGATTTTCACTATTTTCTCCTTAACTCTTTCATAGATTCTCACATGACTCTTCTACCCATTTGACATCAATGACAAAGGTAAACATTATCTTTCTCCACACAACCTCTAGACCACATTTCTAAACATCTGACTACTCCCCTTGAGTAGTAGCCAACACAACATCAATCCAGATCACAAGATATGACTATGAAATACACAGACTAATGCAAGTAAATGCATCTTAATTATTATTAGGAGGGGTAATCACCCCTAGCTTCCCTCTGAGATACTCAAAATTATCCTTAGACAAGGGCTTCATAAAGATATTTGCAATCTATTCCTTAGTGGGAACATACTCCAATCTGACTTCCTTTTCACTCACCTTTTCTCTCAAAAAATGACTTGATAGATATATGCTTGGTTTTTGAATGCAACACTAGATTCTTAGAAATGTTAATTACACTTGAATTATCACATAAAATAGAAATAGGTTCATCATACACAACTCTGATATCTTTCCACATCTACTTCATTCATAATACTTTATTACAATTGTTAGCAACAACAATGTATTCTGGCTCTGAAGTAGATAAAGAAATGGCATTCTGCTTCTTAAGCATGAAATCAACTTCTTTCCAAAGAAAAATGCACCACCACTAGTACTCTTTCTATCATCCACATTTCTTACCAAATCAACATTAGTAAAAGCACTCAAAGTAAGGTCATCTTCTTTAAGATACCGTAGGCCAAAATCAACTATCCCCTTCAAGTACATAAAAATCCTCTTCACAACTGTCACATGAGATTCCTTAGGATCAGCTTGAAATCTTGCAACAATACATACAACATTCATGATATCAGGTCTAGTTTGAGTCAAATAGAGAAATCCACCAATCATGGATCTGTATCTAGTCTGATTTGTTTTAGGAGAATCATCATCTTGAGTCAACTTACATCTGATCACCATAGGTGTACCAATTGGCTTTGAATCTTCCATACCAAACTCTTTTAGCAATTCTTTCATATACTTGGACTAAGATATAAAGATCCCTTTATCTAGTTGAGTAATTTGCAATCCCAAAAAGAATTTCATTTCTCCAATCATAGACATCTCAAACTCACTATGCATCTCATCAGCAAACTTCATGCACAAACTATCATCTCCTCCAAAAATTATATCATCAACAAAGACTTCAACAATCAAATATTTATCACGATCAATCTTGAAATACAAATTACTATCAGCAGTACCTTTATTAAATCCAAGCTTCAACAAATACTTGTCCAATCTAGCATGCCATGCTCTTTGGGCTTGCTTAAGTCCATACAATTCTTTCTTCAACCAAAAAACCATATCTCCCTGGTCAATCAATTGAAATCCATCAGGTTTCTCAATATACACTTCTTCATCTAGTTCACCATTTAGAAATTTAGATTTTGCATCCATCTAATAAACCTTGAAGTTTTTGTAAGCAACATAAGCAAGAAATAGTCTCATAGCTTCAATCCTAGCAATAGGAGAAAAAATTTCTTCAAATTCAATTCCTTCCATCTGAGAATATCCTTTACACACCAATCTTGCTTTGTTTCTAACAACTTCACCTTGCTCATTAAGTTTATTCTGAAAGACCCATTTAGTTCCAATTACATTTTTTGTCCTTAGGTATAGGAACAAGATTCCACATATCATTCTTCTCAATTTGAAATAGTTCTTCTTTCATTTTTTCCACCCAATGTTCATCTTTGCATGTGTCATTGACACTATTTGGCTCAATCTTTGAGATCAAATAGTATTCTTCTATAATTCTTCTCCTTGTTTGAACACCTTTGTTCTTATCACCTATAATTTGATCTTCTAAATGATTGTCTTACATACCTTGGAGTCTTAGGATCTTGAACTTCAAGTTCTTGTGATCTTACTTCTACACTTTCACTAGTTTCTTCCTCTTGATTTTCCTAATTCACCAGAATGATTTGAACTTGATTTAGAGTCTCAATTTTCTTTCCTTCATCTAAACAACCATTCTGATTGTTTGAATCATATTTGTAGGTTCTGGATGGTCTAGTTGTGTCTTCATCAACCTTTACATTATCACTTTCAATTACTTTCCTCAATCTCTTATTGTAGCACCGGTAGGCTCTACTTTTAGTAGAATAACCAAGAAATATTCCTTCATCACTTCTAGCATCAAACTTTCCTATATCTTCATCTCTTTTGATATAGCATTTACTCCCAAATATTTTGAATTATCTAATAGTAGGATTATGACCAAACCATATCTCATAAGGAGTCTTACCGGTATCACCTTTGACATGAACCCAGTTGAGAGTGTAAAATTCAATACTCACAACTTCTCTCTGGTAGATATGAATAGCATTTCCTTCTAGCATCATAATCCTAGCAGCTTCTTGAATTGTCCTGTTCTTCCTTTCCACAACTCCATTTTGCTGAGGGGTTCATGGGGTAGATGATTGTCTCTTTATCCCATGCTCTTCATATAAAGAATTAAACTCACTGTAAGTGAATTCACCACCTCTATTTGATCTCAAAAATTTAATCTTCAAACTTGTCTCTATCTCAACCATAGCCTTAAAAATCTTGAATTTCTCTAGAGCTTTAGAATTTTCCCTGAAGAAAGTAACCCACATCAATCTAGAATAATCATCAATAAGTAACATGAAATACTTGTCTCCTTGTAGACTTCTGATTCTAGAAGGACCACACAAGTCAATATGCACAAGCTCCAATACTTCATTTGAACAATGTTATTTGCTTCGGAATTAAATTCTAGTTTGCTTCCCTAACTGACATTCCTTGCATATAGTATTAGTAGGTTTTATCAACTTAGGAAGATCTCTCGCTTCCTGGGTAGAACTTATCTTGATAATATTGTTAAAGTTTACATGACACAATCTCCTGTGCCGCATCCAACTTTTATCAACTTGAGCAATCAGACAACTTTTACTAGTAGTACTTAGGTGAAAGATATTACCTTTTGTTTTTGTACTAGATTCAATCAAATTTTCAAAAATCCCCAATATTCTACAGTTTCCATCCTTGAATTGAAGATTATATCCTTTTTCAACCATCTGTCCAACACTTAAGAGATTATGCTTCAAACCTTCCACATATAGAATATCATCAATATTATGCTTACTATCAAAAGAAATGGATCCTCTTCCATGGATTACACTAGCTTTTTCATCGCCAAATCTTTCAACACCACCATCATACTTTTCGAAGCTCACAAATTTACTTTTATCACCTATCATGTGATGAGATAATCCACCATCAATCACCCATTCATATTTTTCTTCAACTTTGGTAGCTAGAGCTTTCCCCACATTCATGCAATTGGTAGATTCAGTAAGTGCTAGATTATTTTCCTTGATAGCAATGAATATGCATTCATCCTCACTTACATTCCCTTTATTAGATTCATCATTTGTCACACCTTCATTAGCAGCATAATAATACTTTCTTTGGAATCTAGGCTTGTCAGATCTTGGCTTAGGAACTCTTTTGGGACACCTTTAGGAAAAATGAACCATATTATTGCCCCTTTATACTTACCTTCTCCTTTGGCTACCCTCTTGACAATAAGTGCTTCAATCTCATCTAGTTTTCTCTCTTCTTCTTCAATCTCTCTCATTTCTTGCTCATACTTGTACATTTTTCTAGAAGAATTTTCTCCCATATCATATCTTTGCTTATCTTTTCCAGAGATAGTGGCTTTGAATGCATATTCTATCTTAGGAAGAGATTCACCAAACTAACTTATCTCGAAAGTAGTAAACTTACCAATCAACATGTCTTTGGTTACATTGGTCACAGTTTAGATCTCCTCAATAGTAGCAGCTTTGTGTTTGGATGCAATAGGAAAGGATTTGAGCACTTTACCAACAATCTCTGATTCTTCCAATGTTCCACTAGCACATTTGATACTATAAACAAGTTCATTCACTCTCTGCATAAAAGAAGTGATGTTCTCATCTTTATCCATTCTCAATGTTTCATATTTCCCTTTTAGGATTTACAACTTAGCAATCCTCACACGGGTATCACCTTCATACAAAGTTTCCAACTTTTCCAAATCTCATAAGCAGTCTTTAGCTCCATTACATTTGTCATCTCAAAATCAATCAGAGCACTCAACAATTCTTTCTTAGCCTTGATATTGTACTCGACTTCCTTAATCTCACCTAAAGTAGAAGGACCATTTTGTGGAATGATATATCTATTCTTTGTAATTATCCAGTAAGGTTGACCAATGCATCTCAAATGACACTCCATTCGAGTCTTCCATAGAGAATATTTTGTTCCATCAAATCTGAGACTGTCCTTCTTATATGTCACCATCTCAGATCACCTCAAGCAGTCAAGCTTCTCTAGAGGAACCTGCTCTAATACCAAATGTTGGCAACACAACGGTAGACAACTTAGAGGGGGGTGAATCAGTTGTCATAGAGATTATAATTATTGAAGTTATTCTCATATCTGATAAATAAACATGAAAGCATAAACCATCACCACATCAAAACACACATAACACCAAGATTTTTGCGTGGAAACCTTGTTAGGGGAAAAATCACGATGGAGGTTAGTCCACAAATTTATACTCTGTTAAAAGTATTATAAATGGGGAATGCACATGCATTTAGGCACACTGCCTAGAGCTCACTTCTCAAATAAAAAAAGGCTTACTGCCCAAGGGAAGACACACTGTCTTACAGTCACATTAGGATTTCATTCAAAGATTTTGAACTAAGAAAATAGCATCTTCTAATACCTGATTATAGTTCCGATTAAGAACATAAAAACTTTCTTCTGCTAACTCTTCTTCACATTTTACTTTTTCCTTCAAAATATTAGAACATTATTTGCATGCAGAGCACACACATCTTGCTCCCCATTTCTCTCAAATGGTATAAACAATTGATCATATATATCCACAACTAAGGATAACATCAACTACATGTCAGCCCAACAAAATATGAAATGTGTACAAACTGTTGGACCAAATTAATAAACAATTTATCAATGCAAACCAAACAATGTTAGCCAATACATAGTAAGGACCCAAAAAAACATGTATCAAACATGAAACACATTACAATTATGCCTCAAAGATCCACAACACACTACAATCACCCTGTCAGTCGTGATCATGAAAAACATGAACTCACAGAAGAAGAAAACAAATCGCAAGCACAACAATCATTGTAAACTAACAACACAGATAGAGAAATATCTAGAAACATCCACAAGCATCATGAATCACCATAGAAGCATCCACAACAAGGGTATGTGCAGGATCATCATGGAAAAAACAAGCCCTTAAGTGGCAATAAAAAGATAGAAAATCAGAGTTAGACAACTTGACCTAAAAATTTGAATAAGTTATCTATATTATTTCAAAAAAATTTAAAAATAGAATATGTAGAAAATTGAATGTAGTTTCTAAACTACTAGACCTTTATTTTTTTTAAAAGAAATCTATTTGGTGAAAATTTGAAATTTCAATGCAGTAGTATTTAAATTTCAGGGTAAAAATAAGAAGTACCTGTGTTTGTCTGACCACCCTAACCACAATAAAATGATACTATTTTTTTATAATATTTTAGATGTAAGTAGAGGACTCATGTCCCAATGTGATGCATATTTTCTTATAATTTTTTTCCAAGTAAATAATTAATTATGAATTTTTTATTACAAATTTTTAAAAATACAAAAGCTGATCTATCTAACCACCTTAACTTGGTCAAAAATTCATGAAATTCATTTTTTTTTTTTTTAATCCTATAGTATGTGAAGCATAGAATGTGATGCATGTTTCGGATTCAAAATATGTGATACTATTTGAAAGTTATAGATGTTTTTCAATCAGCCTATCAATCAAGACTTTATTCATAATTCTAACAGAAAATGAAAAATAATTATTTATTAAATTCAAAGTAAAGCATAATTTATATTGTTGGAAAGCTGAGAATCTCCTCTAAAAACCCTTTTCATTTCATCAATTTTGGGTGTGAAAAAAAACTCGTTAGCCACATGGGCCATCATATGGCTTACATATCTCCACTTTTTGGCCCATCATGATCGTGCACATACCCACAACTCAAATTACTAGAATCATATCATCTTCTTTCAGGAACACCAACTAAAGCAACAAAACAATTGTCAAAATACAGATATTCATAACTTGATCAAATCTTCATGCAAACCTCTGAAACTTCATGTGGATAAACTAGATATACTTTTCAACAAACCCTTTATTCCGCAACTTCTTATCATCAATAAACTGGGCTATCCATCATACTAAACTTCACTACATCACTGACAACCTGCAACTTATTTTATTACAATTTTCTCAATATCCTCAACATATACAACCTTAAAGACATTAATGTCAATAGTGTTGACATCAATGAAAACCACATATCAGCAATATCCAACAAATATAACACAATATTCATGGAGTTAATCTAGGCCTCTTTATTGTCCAAAATGTACATGTGGGATTTAAACATAGAAATGATTCAAAAAAAATCACTAGGAGATTAATGCCATATTAGGGTCCATCATATTACAATGGTGAATGGAGAAGGATAGTAAAATATAATCCTAGCATGTCAGCATATGGTCTAAATTCAAATATGTATACATGTCATCTCCAATTGGAAAGTGGAAAATAAATGAATAGAGGTCATCTTATGTATATAGATGGACATGCATACACACACAAAAATATTATAGGATTTATAAATAGTATTAAGGGAAGGGACCCTACTGTAAGACCAAATTTTCAATTTGTTGAGGTTATAAATGAGAAAGATGGAGATATGGAAAGAGAGTTTGATAGATTGATAATGGTTGAGGCTATTATGGACCTTACCATTGGGGATGGGTTATTGATTGATTACCCCTTCTTAAAACATACTCCTGCATGAAATAAAGGGGAAGAACAAGGTCTCCCTAAGGATGTTCTTAAGGGCAGAAAACCAAAGAATAATAAATGAGTTTGGACTGATGTTTTATAAACTATGTTTTCAAAATTGTGTTTTATTTAAATTATTGTATAAAAAAGGTACTCTATAAAATAATGTTCCATTATTAAATTGATGTATATATGTTCATACAATTTTTTATTTTATTTTTTAAGCCATATTTGATTATATTTCTTTGAAATTGATACATTTATGATTTATCCAATTATTGCCAAACATTAAATAATGCGTGCGTTTGCTGATAGGTAGAATATGTTGATGAAACACATACTAATACCCAAGATCCAACTGGGTTATTAATATTTGGATGGGATGATCCAAACCATCCTTTAAATAATACTAGGTTGAAAAGAGAAACATTTAAGAGAATACTACCAACTGAGAAATTTGAAGAGCTAATGAGATCTGGATACACTAATGACATGCCACCTAGCCTTAATGATGATGATAATGATAGTGAAAATGGAGTGCATGAAGAAGGATTGAATGAAATCCTTAGAGGTTTCTTTAGGGATGGAAATAATGATGACAATAATGATCATATGGTTGATAGTAATGATGATAGTAGGGGTAATTACCACCAACGTAATGTTGATGATAACAACCTAAAAGACTCCATCAAGCAAGGAGTGAAGAAACCCATGTTCAAATCAGGTGCAAGTAGAACCTCAAAACTGGCATGCAAATTAATATTATTAGAAATCAAGTCACTATTTGGTTGGTCAGATAAAGGATTCACTATCCTACTAAAGTGAGTTGAAATCTATTTCTTACTTTGCATTGTCAATTGGTGTACATAATTCGTAAAAATTCATCGACTTCATTTATATTTCTTTAAGGGGATTTTAAAACCATATATTGTATATAAAAATTCCTAGTATAGATTGGCATATCAAACATGTTCATCAGTCAAATATTCAATTGATTTAATCTTTGGAAATATTATAGGGTACTAAAAACTAAAATATTCCCTGAAGAGAATGTGTTTGCATCAACTTGAAGAGAGGCACATCTATTGTTGGTTGAGTTGGGGATTAAATATAAGAAAATTCATTCATATAAAAATGATTGCATTTTATACAAAGATGAATATAAAAACAAGGTAGAATGCCTAGTATGCAAAGAGAAGAGATATTGTATAGATGTACAAGGTCCTACAATTCCAAAGAAGGTTTTACATCATACGCCAATTATACCTAGACTTAAATGAATGTTTCATTACAAGTCACTTGCACAATTGATGGATTGGCATGCAAAGAACATGAGTAAAGATGGAGAATTCCAACCAACTCCAAAGCAATGAAACACAGAGGAAAAATGGCCAGTAAAATTCAAAGATGAACCTCGTAGTATCAGGTTTTGTCTTGCAATTGATGGAGGGTGCCCATTCTCTTTCCTGAGCTCAAATTATAGTGTTTGGCTAGTCGGATTGATAGTATACAGTATTCCCCCATTGATGAGTGTTAGAAAGGAGCACCTTATGTTGTCTCTCATTCTTCTAGGAAAACATTAAGATAAAAACATGGATGTTTATCTTGTGCCTTTTATTAATGAGACGCAACTGCATGAAATGCATGAGAATGTATGACATATCATGCCCTCCATAAAATAGGTCCTTCATGTTGTATGGTGTGCTATTTTGGACTATTCATGCTTTCCTAGAAATTGGTGTTTGTTCTGGTAAGATAAAATATTTACGTATTTACACTCATAATTTATTTTCATCCCAACTTTCGTACTAAGTCATACTATTTTTTTATGTTATTAACATTGCTTATTGAATTGAAAGGCTTCAAATAAAGGGTATATTTACATGTCCAAGATGTGCAAAACAATTTCAAGGGTGGTATTCTAAAGATCCACATAAATTTATTTTCACAAACAACAAGGTTTTTGTACCACTAGTTCAAAAGTTTAGAAATTGCCTCAAGAATCAATTTGATGGAAAATTTTAAAATGCCCTCCCATGATTATGGGTCCAAGTGATTGGCTTAAGAAGTTGAAGATGTTGAATTGAAAGCTTTGGATGATTTTTTTGATTGAGGTGATTCAATTGAAGAACTAGAACAAGTTGTAGTTAATATGCTAGAAGGAATGAAAAGGAAATCCATATTTTATGAGCCCCCTTATTGGAAGGATCTATTAATATCTCACCTATTAGATCCTACGCACATCTTCAAAAATGTCCTAGATTCTATATTTTGACATATATCAAGAAAAGAGAAGGACACCTTGTCTTCAAGGAGAGATGTTGCTCTTTCACATACCAAAATTGATAGAAAACATTTATGGCCAAATAGGGAAAATGAAACATATGCAGAAGCTCCATGGATTTTGAAAAAAAAAGAGCTAGACCAACTAAAAAATGCCATTTGTTCAATAAGGACGCCTAATGACTATGGTTCATCATTGGCTAAATATTTTTAAGTTGATGGACATATCACGGTGATTTAAAACACATGATTTTCATAATTTTATGAAGGTATTATATATCATCATTTAATATTTACTGGTAACATTGATTGAGTACTAAATATATTTTGATATTTTGTTGTGTGAGAAAAAATTGCTAATGATATTTTCATAAACATGTGTTTGATAGAATATCATGCCATTGACAATTAGCGGTGATTCTTGTCTTATAGTTGACTTAAGGAATGTCATAAGTCGATTGTCAATAGTTATTAGCAAAACAATGATGGAAAAATTAAAATTAGAGAGGGATTAGAGAACATCAAATAAATTGGCATCCATGATGATGTTGAAGATGGTTATGTTTAGGCACAAGAAGACAACAATCTAGAGTTAGATGATGTTATGGAAGATTACAATATGGATGGTATAGGAAATGATGATCCAAATACATCTGGTAACAATATAGATGGTGTATAGTAAAATTTCAATGATGATGAAGATGATACAGGTCAAGACGAGGATCATGATATTATTAAATACTTGTAAGAACATATGAACATTGACAATGATACACTAGGTGACATTGTACTAGAAAATAATGTTAATGACCAAGACTTCTAAATTTTCAAAATTATTTGCAATCCATGTTTAAAAAAGGATGATTCTTTTGGACTAAAATTTGAAATGCTTCAGTAATATTATTTGTGTCAATACAAATTACCTATTGCAATATCCTTAAGTTGTTCAATATTTGGTATGAATTGCTGGCAGAAAAAATTAGATTACTTGGATGCTTCTTCCATTCATTTTGTATCAACATATGTTCATGAAGACACAAAAAATAATAAAATATTAATGCATGTAACTCACAATTATTTAAATAAGCAACTTTGTTAACTTTATTATTTTTAAATAGTTTCCATTTTTATGTTGAATATAATTTTGAACATGTAATTGAAACATCCACAGTAAATGGGTATTGTATCAACATATTAATTCACATAAGCATAGTATTGAGGCTCAATAACTGATATTCATTCAAATATAAAAAGAAATAAGTATGGAAAACATAAGAAAAATACAAAATGATAACACATTCATGGAGAATCTCTAATAATAAGATGTTCTATTTAATTCATAAGCTCAAAATTTATACCAATAGATTTTTGGTACACCCTTCCACTCATACCTTTATTATTTTCTATCAAATTCTATATAGAGATTACATAATATCAACCATAATCCCTAAGCCATTAACCATTAAACTACCTAACCCCTAATCCCCAAATCCCTTATCTTTTGATCCTTAATCCCTTAAACCCTAACCCCTAATCTCTTAACCCTTAATCCCTACTAGATCAGAACAATTAGGCACTCAATTAGGTGGTAATTCAGGCACTAAATTAGGCTCTAAATTAGGTGCTAAATTAGGCACTAAATTAGGTGCTAAATTAGGCACTAAATTAGGTGCTAAATTAGGCACTAAATAAGGCGCTAAATTAGGTATTAAATTAGGTGATAATTTAGGCACTAATTTGGGCGCTAATTTGGGTACTAATTTAGTTGCTAATTTGCATCTAATTTAGTACCTACTTGTTCTGATTGGTGCAAAAAATGCCAAAAATAGCACCATCCCGATAAATAGCCTCAACTTTTTCAAAAAAATGGAGAAAAAAACATTAAAACAGTGGGTAGAAGCAAAAAAGGGAGCTAATCATAGGGTTTTTTTATAGTGGATTCTTTTGTCAAGGAGGCCAGGGCCTTAATTGATTCTAAATATACTAAGCATAGTGTGAAGGTCCAAAGGCTTCTAGATGCAAAATGGCCAACCGAAGAAGAGTACATCATGGTTGGAAAAGTATACTAAGTAAATTTGTAAGAGGGTGATGGATATGATTAATAATGGATAGGAGAACAACAATGCATAGCCTGAAAAAAATATAAATTAGGATTTTGATGAAGTATTGCAAAAAAAAAAAAATTCTCCTCAACTTGAAAGATGGTGGCACAAATGCTGATGTGGATAAATTAGTTTTATATTTTTATGCTTTTCGTATTTTCAAATTTTGTTGACTACATTTACCCATGGAAATAATTTTTCAGTACATGGAAGATATTTTGAAGTTGTTGTAACAACAAAAGATGCCTTTTTATGGTGGGACCAGATCTTCAGCAAAAAATGAAGAATACTTTTGCTTCATGTTTATTCCCACCACTTGAGAGCTCGAGTGTAACTGAAAAGTGAATATATGTTATAGCGGTCCATTAGGAAGGTGACATGTGTGCTTTCTGGTTTGAAGCTTGTTTTGCTTCTTCATTTATATAAGGAGGAATTTAAGACTAGAAAGTGAGATTTGTTGCATTGTAATTGAAACAATGAATTGTAGAAAGAATACAAAGTATGTTTTAAATGTTTTTCTTTGTCTTAGGTTCTGAGTCTGGAATAGTGTATGTGATTTTGATAACAAGATAGAAAATATAACATAGAGTGGTTCTAATTTCATGACCATTTTCTCTCCTTTGTATGTGTTTTATGAATTATGAATAATATAATCAAGGGTTGTTTTGTTCATCTCCATTGTTCCAGTGGTTATGTGATCTCATTCTTTCTATTTAGTTCAAGGAACTATTATAAATGCTTGAATGAAGTTATTGATTCATAAGAATTATATGCTATGATATCTGTAAGAAGTAGTGGTGGAGAAAGTAATATGGGAATATTGTAATGAAATGTTTCTTGAAGCTCATATATTTTTATGTGAATGATTGTTATTAGGTTTCATAGGTTATCATTCTTCATTTTTAGGATAAGGTACTAGTTCAAGTAAGGTATTCATAGTGCAGCTTTTAGGTCAATTCATCAGAAAATCACTCTTTATTTACAAATCTTTCAAATGAATTACCATTATAGTTATGTTGAGTTTCAAATGTTTCTCATGCTCTAAGAGTATTGTATTGTTTAAGAAATTTCCTACCTTTTCAATATATTGCATTGTTGAGTGGTTATGTGAGAAGTATCTATTATTGAAAATGTATTTACATATTGGTCATATAAATTCTTGAATATACATTGTGGGATCACCCTCCATGGTTTCACAGAGCCCAAAGTGTAGGAGTAAAAGTTTTGTAAATTTTACTCATTCATTGGCCAATCCCTTTAGATTATTGATTATTGGAAATGGAAAGATCCATAGGTAATTATAAAGATCAACTTAATTACCATAAAAACAACCAAAAAATTGGTGACTCTACTAGGGATTGTTAAGGCTAAAGTCTCTAGGTCAGATCTAGTACTATTAGAGTCAAGTACTTTCTTGTTCTTCACCTTTTGAAGAATAAGTGTTTTAGAAGGATTCAAGTATAAAATTTGTGTCTAGTCTTATGTGTCAAGTGTTAGTCCTTTCTTTCACTTTGTGTTAGGTTATGTTTATAGTCTTGTCTAAAGTTACAAGTATCAAGTCAAAATATAATACAATTCTATTTCCTAGCATTCTAGGTGATGACTTTGAAGTCTCATTTACCACTGAAAAGATAGATTTTCAAAGAGAATGGGAGAAAAAGGATTCTGGCATATTGTTAGACACCATGAAGAAGACCAGGAGATATACAAAAAAGCATTTGGAGTAGAAACTGGAGTTCGAGCTTGCAAAGGATAAGAAGCCATTATGGGTGAAGAAAACTATTGAATTGGGTAAGTCCATTGAATCCGTTGCTAAAGCATCTCCTACTTTTAACAATGAAGTGAATAGTGAAAATACCTAGGAAATTTTGCATAAAGTTGAAGTATGTAGGGTAGATCAAGGAAGTTTTCTCATTGAGCAAGTTTTTGATAATGAATTTGATATTTCAAGAGAAGAAGATAGATGGGGATTTTCGGATAAAAATAAGAAGTTCTCAAAACCTTTGACCCCTGGAGTTGGGTTTGTTTTCAATGGAAATAATTTTAAGCCAAGAGGTGAAGCTCATAACGTAGAAGTACACTTATCTCTTGAGGAGGACCCGATTGATTAGACCTACTATACTCCTATGCCAAGTGAGCTTGGAGATGTTTTGGAAAATGAAGAAGATATTGACAAAGACATGCAAACCTTAGAAGAGGAAGAACTTAGGCTTAAGAAAGAAGAAGAGCATAGGAAAAAGTGATTGAAAGAAGAGGAAGATAGGATTAGAGCTAAGCAACTTGAGAGGGATGCTAGGAAACAAAAAATAGAGAAGATGAGAGAAGATATTGCTAAGTTGAAGGCCTTTGATGAAAGTGTCTATAAGTTGATTGCTATCATCATCCCTGAAATTTCTAAAGTAATAGTCCAAATGGGGACCTCTATTACTAATACCTATACCCCCTCTGTTGCAACTACCAAAGCTTTAGACCCTTCTGCTACTGCTAAGAAATCATCATTTATAGATCATAGGAGGAAACCCATTGATTAGACAAAGAAGACTACCTTCAATACTTTCAACAGCAATACTTCATTTACCAACACTGCTAACTGAAATGTCAAGATTGATCCCACCCCATCTATTGCACCCCCAAACCCTAATATTTTGAAATTACAGTTGGAGAATGATAAACTACAAGAATATTTAAAGAAATTTTAAATAGAAGTCGCTAATGCAAAAATAGCTAGAAATATTTCATCTCTTAAAATCTCCACTCCAACTCTAGAGGCTTTAGCCTCTAGAAATACTGATAATGAATCACATAAGAAAAATTCTATGGGATGTTGCTAGTGGAAGTGGTGATGGTGGAGGAAATTGAAATAATTAGAATTCATATTCTGAAGATGAAGAGGAAGAAAGGAAGGGAGATGATGAAAATACTAGAGATAGAAATAGTAAGGATAAAACTCAGTCTGAGAACAAAAAAGATGACGAGCCTATAAATTATCATAGAGGTTGACATACTAGGAGACCACTCCAAGTTGAGATGGATCATCAATTATGTTTTGTCCAAATACCAGGCTATCCTAACCCATTTCTTGAGGATTTTAGGCTTGCCTTAGTTAGATTCTCTAGGAATAATGTTGTGAGTGGTGAAGACCATCTTAAAGGTTTTGCTAACATCATGAATGACCTTGAGGTAGAAGCAGAAGATGTAATGATGAATTTTTTAATGCAATCAATCATTGAATATTCTAGAGAGTGGTATAGGAGTTTTCCTACTAAGATCATTGGCTCTTGGGGTGATCCCACAAAGCTGGTTTACAATTTATGGGAGATTCTGATTTTTTCTGAAATCACATAATTTTAGAAAATATAATGATTTAAGCCTTAAAAATTTCCACTTTAAGGATTCCAAATGAAGAGGGATTGATCAAACCACCTTATATCAAACCCCCTTGTATAGAACCCTGATAGTTTTAAACCATACCTACAACAGAGTCTCCTTTACACCTATCAAAATGCTGATAAAAAATCACTTTTGATTTACCTTTTGGGGGATCAAATGAATTTATTTAAAATTTATTTCGAATGATCATGGTAGTCCTCAGAACGAGCTATCCATCAATATAATTTTAATATGTTTTGGTTTTATTATGTATGTGTTTTTTTAGTTTTATTAAACATAAGTTTTTCACCGCAAATCAAGTTGTTCTGCACATGTGGAAAAATAGAAGATTATCAAAATAAAATTTTAAAAAATATGTTTAGGCTAGGTATTGATGTCCTTGATCCATTAAAAACAAAAAATGAATTTTGATACATAGAGAAAAATTTATGTTGTATACAGTCCGCCTATGTTTCAATTGTAATTGGTCTGACTTCGAAACTTGATTAAGGAAAAAATATTTAATAAAACAATATGAAACCAAATGAAAGTGCTAGATATCATAGTTACAAATCTAAATTTGAAAAAAAATAAAAAAATCCTTTCATAGAAAAAAATTTATGTTGTATATGGTGAGCATGACTCCTTAAAAATGTTATTTTTTTAAAAAGCTAGTTTTCGAAGGAGATGGAAAAAGAAGTGCAATCTAATTCCAATGTTTTTGAAAAGAATATATTTAGAATCTATAAACAAAATGTCACAAATCACTAGTTTGCATCATCTTCAAATTCCTCACGGTTTAGCCGCTATAGGAGCCCAAAAGTGAAGATTTAGTCAAAAAAAATCATTTAAGTGTCCAGTTTGCCCAAAAATTGTAAACCAGTATTGTGGGATCACCCCTTGGGAAGAATTTAAAAGGCTCTTTAGGGAGAAATATGGTGATAAGACAGATTCAAGGTATATGTTGAATAAGTTTAATAACATTGCTAAGGGTTCTAATGAGTCTGTCACTGATTTTAATAGATGGTTCCAAATTTCTATGAAAATATTTCCCTCCCATCTACAATTGAATGATAATATGTGCTTAGTAAAATACTACAATGCCTTTGATGCAAAAATGAGCTACCATTTTCTTGATAAGAATCCTCAAATATTAAGAAAATCTTATAAGGAGGCTATCCATATTGATAACATTAGTAGAGTGACTGGTAAAGTTGGAATAAGAGATGATGCAAAGATTCTTAGAAATCCAAAAAAGGAGGATACTTGAGATTTGGTGTTAAAGGAGGTAACCTTGAGGATAAGCTTGATATTTTCATGAAGAGTATGAATAAAAGAATTGCAAAGAAAGATAAGGCTCAATCAAATAATTATCATATGATTGAAAGACCTCCTCAGTTGCAAGATCACCTATATACTACCAACTGGCATAATGGGAAGCCCATCCCTAACAACCAAAGAAATACTTAGAACAAGGTTCCTCTGAATCCTTTATAGAATAATTCAAGGAATTTTACTGATGAAACTCCCTGGTGTATGGTTTTTCAAATGCCACATTCTCCTCATCAATGTGTAGTTGTATAGATGGTTGAAGTTGATGAAGATGTACCTGATGATTGTGACTAGCCAAGTGATGAGGATATTGATGTGCTTATGATTATGGATGATTCTGATTTTGATAACAACAATTGCTCATCTAATGAAGAGTATTATGAAATCGATGTAGATGACCAAAGGAAAATTGCTAGTCCATATCACTAGCAGGTTCTATCAGATAAAGATATGGATAGTGATAATGAAGTATATAATTTGGAGGCAATAGAGGATAATTTTTCCTTGAGAAGACCTTTAGATGAAGAGATTACAAGATATACAATAGCTTTGGCTGCTCAAGCCAGAAGCTCATATCACTTAAGAAATAGGATAGTGGGTGATGAACAAGGTAATCATGTTGGTCTTTTCATTAAGGAGAAAAATGTCAAAGGCAAAGATTAGAAGTTTGATGGTAAAGCAGTCAAAGCTAAAGAGGGTAGGGGAGATAATATTTGGGAAAACAAGGTTGATAAACTAAAGATAGAAGGAGATCTCAAGAACCCTACAAGCAATACCAAGACATAAAAGAAAAATAATGATACTGTGAGAAAATATTGCAAGCCCGAAGCTAAGACAACAAAAAATCAATAGAAGGAAATTAGCACAGAACAAGGTATGCTTCCATTTCAATTACCTAAGTACACTCTTGTTGATATGATTCAATTACTTAGTTAAGTGAAATTTTTTGTTCCTTTCCTTGAGATGATGAGGATTGATGAACAAAAAAAAAAAGGAAATAGCCCTTATCAATGGTGCTCTGATAGGCTATGTTGAATTAGTGGTCCCCACTCCACCTAAAATAAGTGAAAAGGACAAGAAATATAAATAATTTGAGGGAGTGATTACTGAAATCCCTCATATATTTGTAGGAAACTCAGTAACAGCTTGCCCTGGGAAGATAGACCCATTCTTCCTTACATTGATTATTGAGGGAAATTTTCTAAAAATTTGTATTATTGATTTTGGAGTGTCTAATCACATAATGCCAGCCAAGATCATGGAGGGATTGGGATTGAAAGTTGACAACACTCATGGTAAGGGCTATGCTATGGATTCAAGAGAGGTCCCTATCACTGGTGTGATTGATGAACTCCCTTACAAATTGGTGGTATATCTAGAAAAAGAGTTTAAGATAAGTGTGGTGGTTGTATATATCCCACCTAATTATGGAATGTTACTATCTAGAAAATGGAGTGCTTCAATGGAAGGTAGTATGTAGTGTGACATGTCCTACACCACCTTTCCTATTGATGGCAAGGATGTGCAAGTGGTAAGAGAACTAAAAGTTCCACATATGTTGGAACATGCTCCTGAAGATGATGCAATTCTTTTTTATTGATATATCAGTGAATTCAAGGTTCCTTGCACCTATAAATAGATAGGTTCCTTGCACCTATAAATAATGAAGCAATAAAGTTATCTAACAAGGATGGGTTATGGAAAATGTATTTTGATGGTGTAAGTTCCAAGGAAGGATTTGCTGCAGGGATATTGTTAGTGTCACCTAGTGGCAATAATTACAAATTCTCTTTCACTTTATCTTTTTTTTGCACAAATAATGTGGTAGAATATGTAGCACCATTACTTGGATTAAGGCTGGATGAGAAACATGGGATAAAGAAGTTGCTAGTAATTGGTGATTTTGAACTAGTGATATTCCAAGTAAGAGCCAGGTATGCGTGCAAAAACAATAGATTGAAGTAGTACAAAAATGTTGTCTAGGATTCTATAGAGCAATTTGACACTTTTGGAATTGACTTGATGGAAAGAGGACAAAATAGAGTGGTAGACTTACTTGCTAATATTTACTTGAGACCAGATGATATAAATTTTGTAGGTATATCAAAGGTTGAGATACAATCAAGGCCTTCAATACTCGACAATTTGCACAATTGGCAAATATTCAATGACGATGAAGATATTCTTAAGTTTTTGAGATTTGTAGATCAATATGAAGGTCAAGAGATTGATTTTGGGGTTTTTGTGGAAAATATAGATGGTAAGGATACAATTATTGGTAAAGAGATAATCCAATTGAAAATAAACAAAATCCCCAAGGGTCTTGTGGTACTAGAAAGGGTCTTTGACAACCAAGATAAGGGCAAGCTTAAAGCAGTTGTTGCTCATCCAGAGGATTTGGAAGAGGTGAATTTGGGGACTTCAAATCCCCCTAAAAAGGTATATATAGGAAAGAAGATGAAACCTAAGGTTAAGGCAATGTTGGTTTCCTTACTAAGAAAATTTAGACATGTCTTTGCTTGGTCATACGATGACCTAAAAGCATATAGAGAGGAATTATTTCAGCATGAGACTCGCTTGTAAGAAGATGCTAAGCCTTTTAGGTAGAAGCAAAGACCAATTAATCCTACCTTAGCTCCTAAGATGCAGGAGGAACTGATGAAGCTAAGAGATGGTGGTATCATAAAACCTATTAGGAATTCTTCATGGGTGTCCAATCTGGTGCCAATTAGAAAAAAGAATGGTGATATAAGGTAATGTGTGGAATTTAAAAATCTCAAGATATCATCATTAAAGGACAACTATCCTCTATCGAATATGGAAGCCATGTTGCAGAAGGTGACTAGTTGCGAGCTAATGTCCATGATGGATGAATTTTTTTTCAACCAAGTAAAAGTAAAGGATTCTGAGCAGTAAAAGACTGCATTCACTACTCCATGGGGCACTTATGTATATGTGAGGATGCCATTTGGCTTAAAAAATGTAGATGCCACTTTTAAGAGGTCTATGGATGTAGCTTTTCCTGATTTGATAAATGTGTTCATGGCTATCTATCAGGATGACCTGACAACCTACTTTAAGAAGGAGGCAAATCATTGTGCACTCTTGGAGAAGGTATTTATAAGGGATTTAGAGTATGGGATCTCAATGAATCCAAAAAAATGTGCCTTTGGGGTTACTGAAGGGAAATTGTTGGGTAACATTGTGTCCAAAGGAGCGAGGATTGACCCTAAAGGGGTAGGATCCATAGATAAGATCCCTCAACCAAAGAATGTCAAGGGCATTCAATAATTTTTTGGATAGATCAACTTCTTGAGGATATTTGTAACCAACTTTGCAAAGATTACAAGACCTATCTCCAAGATGCTAAAGAAAGGAGAAAAGGTAGTTTGGAGTGAAGATCCTAGTTAGGCCTTCAAGATAATTAAACAAACTATTAAGGAGGCTCTAGTTTTGAAATCTCCTGATTTGTTTAGGCCAATTCACTTTTTTTCTTTTGCTTCTTTGCATACTATTATTGTTGTCTTACTGCAAAAAAATAATGAAGTCTTTGACCAACCCATTGTATTCTTTAGCAAATATTTATAGGCTGCAGAGCTCAAATATGATATGATTGAGAAACAAGCTTATGCTCTAGTCAAGGCTATAAAAATTTCAGAACTTTCCTAGTGGGAGCTACAATCATAGCTTTTTTACCAATTGTTGTTGTGAAAGATATCTTCACTCAATAAGAAACTACAAGAAAAAGGTGTAGGTGGATCAACATGATCAAAGAATTTAACATTAATGTATAGATCACCAAGTTATTAAGAGGGAAAGGCTTAGATAAACTAATGGTAGAAGCTAACTTGGAAGATAATCAGATAAGACAAACAAAGCTTATTAATGTTGCACCTATCTGTGATATGCAAATGTGTGGATGGTATAGAAAAATTGTCCAATATCTACAGAATTTGTTGTGTCCTACATATATGGTTGATAATGACAAGAGGAGACTAAAATTTCATGCCATTAAGTATATAATTATCAACAATGAGCTATGGTGGAGGAGCCTAGATGGTGTGCTTCTTAATTGTGTGGATGGAAAGCAAACATTAGAACTCTTGCAGGAAATGCACAATGGAGTGTGTGGTGGTCATTATAGGGCAAAGACCACTGCTCATAAGATTTTGAGGGTAGGGTTCTAGTGGCCTACTATTTTTAAGGATGCCCACAATTTTGTTAAGACTTGTGATCCTTGTTAGAGGTTTGTAGGAAAACTGAAGTTTTCAAGAAGTTTACCATTAAGGCCTATTTCTATCCAAGCTCCATTATAGCAATGGGAATTGAGTTGATTGGTGAAATAATAGAAAAATCTAGTGGAGGGCACTCATGGATTCTTGTTGCTATTGATTATTTCACAAAATGGGTAGAAGAAATACCCATAAAGAAAGAAATAAGAAAAGTGGTAGTTGATTTCTTGTTGAACAATATCCTGATCAGGTTTGGAGTCCCAAACAAACTCATCTCAGATAATGCTATGTGCTTTAGATTAGAAGAGTTTAAGGATTGTTGTGATAAGAATGGAATAAAAATTTCTTATTCTTCACCCTACCATCCTCAAGGAAATGGTAAAGCTAAGTATAGAAATAAGAGCTTTATTAAAATTATTAGAAGAGTGATAGAGAAGAATAAGAAAGCCTGGGATTCAAAGCTAAAGCTAGCACTCTAGGTGGATAGGGTTGTTTTAAAGAAGGCCATTGGTTATTCACCATTTGGTTTGGTATATGGTTTGGATACTAGGTTTCCACAAAACAACTTGTTGAGGCTGTATAAATTTGTATAGGAGTATGATAAAGATGACTGTGATGATATGCAACATAGAATTTATAATCTAGTGCAACTAGATGAGACTAGAAGAGAAGCTCATGCTAAAAATGTGAAGATATAGTTGTAGGTTAAACACTTGCATTACAAGAGAGATTCTCTTAGAAAATTTGAAGTGAATATCATGGTACTAGTCTAGAATGCAAGGGAGCAAGGGTAAGCATGGTAAATTTGATGCATTATGGTTAGGCCCTTATCTGATAGCTAGTACACATGGGGAGGATTCATACTTCCTCCAAAGTTTGATAGGTGAATTTCTTGAACTACTAGTACATGGACACTTCTTGAAACCATAGCAGAGAGGGGCCCAAAGTAAGGCAAGAGCCTATACTGGGGATGGAAGTATTCCCATGTGGGCCTCACAATAGAGTTGATTAATAGGAAAATGTAAATTATTTTTCACCCACAAAGTCAACAAGGGTACATGTATCATCACTATACCATCAAATTTGTATTATAATCAGAGAATATTTTTCCCATACACAAATAGATATTGGTAGTCTTACATGTCAAAGAATATTCAAATCACATATATAACCACAAATATACAAGCCATATTGCTTTTTATTGGCCCGTCACTTTAAAACATGCATCCAAAATATAAAATTAGTATAAACCAAGCTCCCCTATAATTTCACCACTTGCATTACATCACAACCAACTTTTGGGAAGTTGGGATGCCATGAGAAGAACTACCAGCCTATAATGTCCCATCACCAAATCCAATCCAATAGAACCCCCATCCCAATTTCCCACCAACACAACACTTAGACAAAAATCAATCATTCATATGTGGGTGATCCCACAATACTGGTTTACAATTTTTGGGAAAACTGGCCACTGAACTGATTTTTTTAACTAAATCTTCACTTTCGGGCTCCTATAGTGGCTAAACTGTGAGGAATTTGAAGATGATGCAAACTAGTGATTTGTGAAGTTTTATCTATAGATTCTAAATATATCTTTTTCATTTTTTTTGGAATCAAATTGCACTCTTTTTTTCATCTCCTTCAAAAATTAGTTTTTATTAATAAACAACATTTTTCAGGAGTGATGCTCACCGTATACAACATAAATTTTTTTGTATGAAGGATAAAATTATAGTTTTTATGAATTTAGATTTTAAACTATGATATATAACTAGTTCATTTGGTTTCATAGTGTTTTATTAAATATTTTTTCCTTAATCAAGTTTCGAAGTCAAACCAATTACAATTTAGACATAGGCGAACTGTATACAACATAACTTTTTATGTATGTATCAAAATTCTTTTTTTTTAATGGATCAAGGACATCAATACCTAGCCTGAACATATTTTTCAAAATTTTATTTTGACAATCTACTATATTTCCACATGTGCAGAACAAAGAGCTTGATTTTCGATGAAAAACATACATTCACAAGAAGTAAAAAATAAATATAATAATCAAATTAAATTTAATTAAAATTATACTATTTTGGAAGCTTATAATAAGAAATAAATACTTAAAAAAATAAATTAAATTAACTCATTTGATCCCCCAAAAGGTAAACCAAAAGTGGTTTTTTAAGCATTTTGATAGGTGTAAAGGAGACTCCATTATGGGTATGGTTTAAAACTAGCAGGGTTCTATCCAAGGGAGATTGGTCTAAGGTGCTTTGATCAAACCCTCTTCAATTGGAATACTTTAAATGGAACTTTTCAAGGCTTAAATCATTATATTTTTTAAAAATATATGATTTGAGCAAGAATCAAGATCTCCCAGAAAGTGTAAACCACTATTGTGGTATCACCCATGTGTCCCATCTGTAAAAATTGAACCTCTCTACTACTGGTTCCTCCTATTTTTTCCACCTGCAAACACCAAAATAATGGTGTTAAAGCCACTAAAATCTCCTGTTAAAAAGCCAAGGATTGCATGCCATTAATATATACAAACTCTGCAATTGAAGGCATTCGATGAAGGATTCAAATTTGAAAATAAAAGGACAGGAATTAAAAACTCCACACCAAACCAATATTGAACCTATAAGGATATTTTCAAATTAAAAAATGCATTACTCAATCTCTTGAAATTTCCATTTAGCACGTCCCACTTTCATTTTCAGTTATACAATTTCCTCGAGAAATATGAAGAAAGTCTAGAGGCAGTAACAACATTGTAAGAAGCTACAGTTATTCTACTGCTACAAATTATTTATGCTTGTGAATGCAAGTATGTTGTATGGGATGTCATTTTTTGTCACATTGACCTATAACTCAATATTTGGGGTTTCAACTTACAATTTATATGAATGTCAAGTCATTTCAGTTCAAGTTCAGGGTGTCATTGGTTTGCCTTTCCTCTATACTCGTCCATGCATGACATTTACCCTGCATTGTGCATTTCAATATATTGTGTTATTCCTAATCTTCTATTATTCATTGCACAACATTTACTTTGCATTATGCTTTTCATATTTTCTTCCTTATACGAAATATGAAATGGGTTTGACTGGTTTAAATGGTTTTTCATTACTATTATACTTGTTCGAAGAAATATGGAAAGGGTTTGACTAGTTTTTAGCCATGCACTTGTATTCATGTGTTTGTCATTGCACAAACCTTAAATCAACAATTTTCTTTTTACATTTTTTTGTTATTCAAAAATATGGAAATGGATACAATATATTTACTTGTTACTAGGAAAAATTCATAGGGCTTTAGTGTTTATCATTTCGAGGGTTTTTACCATGTACTTACATTCATTTCTTCCTCATTACACATACTTTATCTATGCAATTTTCTTATAATATTCTCATGTTATTCCAAAATATGAAAACGGTATGACTGGTTTTCATTTCAAATATATTCTAGTATGTCTATATATTATTTTGTTCTTCCATGCACAATAGTCATGTCTATGAAATGATTTTTTCATTTTATTGTTACTACCAAACATAGAAAGGGTTTCACTGGTTCAAAACTACAAGTTTTTCTCTTTGATAATGCACAAACTTTAACTCTACAATTTTCCTTTAATATTTGTTTATTATTCCCAAATATGAAAATGGATTCACTTATTTTCATTCCGAAGTTATTCTGCCATGCAATTATTTTATTCTGTTATATATGTATTTTTCTTTCCATACATATATATACATATTGTGCATGGAAGAACAGAATAATACATACACATATTTTGATACGTATATTTCGATACATATATGGTATGACTAGTTTTCATTTCGAAGATATTCTGCCATGCAATCGTATTATTCTATTGTTCCATTCACAATAGTTTTGAATGCAATTTTTATTTCATTGTTACAACCAAACATTTATATTCTTTCACTGGTTCACAATTACAGGGTTTTCTGTCATGCACTTATAGTCTTCTCTTTGACAATGCACAAACTAACTCTGCAATTTGCCTTTAATATTTGTTTGTTATTCCCAAATATGAAAATGAATTCACTTCTTTTCATTTTGAATATATTCTACCATGCAATTATATTATTTTGTTCCTATGTATTTATTTTTCTATATATATTATGCATGGAAGAAAAAAATACTACATAGACATATTTCCATACATACATACATACATACATACATACATATATATATATTCATATATGTATATATATGTAATTGTTTATGTGATTGTTACTATGATTTTTTTTTTTAATATTTATGTTCATCTCTCCACATAAATCATTGTTCGGCTCTGCACTGAAGAAAGCTCCCTTTCTCTTTTAGATGATTTTTTCTACCTTACTACACCTGTACCATTGTATTTTTTTTTACAATGTCTAACCAATGTTTGTTCACATCTCACTAAACAAATTTGATCAAGTCATTTCAGTTAAAATAATAAAATTGAACAAATTGTCTACATGCACAATAAATCCAATTGCATTAGAAACTGTTCATAAAAACCAAGCAAAATAAAGACAATAAAAACAAAATGTTCATGCACAATAAAGAAAATTGCATTAAAAACTGTCGACAATTGCATTACAAACTACTCATACAAACTAGAGCATTGAATTGCAAAATTTCAAGATGCATATTAAATAAATGCAAATTGTTCATGCTTCATTGTGACTTCAACAGTGTTCAATTTTTGTTATTTTTTAGCTGCTCCAAACATCTTTTTTAAGATCTGCAAGTGCAATCTAAAGGTAAACTAAGGTTGAAACCAAAAACAAAGATTGCAAAGATGTTGTCTCATACATGGAAATACATTGTAACAATCCCCAATGTGCAACAACCAGTTGCAGAAATAAACACGAATCTTGAACATGTTGAGATTGTCTCAGAGGTTGTTGCACCACCAATCAGGTGGACAAGAGCATCAAAGGAAAGGCAATGGCCATCACAGGACATGGACAAGGCACTGGAGGATATTGAAACAAATGGGATGTCAATGAGAGATATTGTGAAGAAGTGGAAAATCCCAACTACAACACTTAGCAATTGGTTAGGCAGCTTGAGAACTACTTCAAAGAAGGGTCCACCAATAGTCCTAATAGAAGAGGAGGAGGGTTTGATTATGAAGTGGTGCACAAATATGGCAGATATTGGCCACAGGTTGGATATTATGAATCTCAAGCAAGAGGTTGCTTGGATATGCCAGACTAGACCCAACCCTCTCACAGAGGGGCTGCCTCAAAAATCATGGTGGACTAGATTCAAGAGGCACCATCTATAATTGACCTTGTGTATAGGTGAAGGTCTTGACAAAGACAGGGCGATAAACATTAGACCCAAAATAGTAGCTTATTTTTTTAGAACACTAACAACAACATATAAAAGTACCCCATATGGTCATGACAGAATTTGGAACTATGATGAAATGGGCATTCAAGCTGGCAGAAATGGAACTATGTGGCTCTTGGAATGACGAGGTAGTAGGAATGTCTCCTACATCACTCCAAAAAGTAGAGGATGGATAACAATTCTATGTTGTGTTAATGCATATGGCCAAACCATAGCTGGTTTCTATCTGTTCAAGGGCAATACAAAGATAGAGAATTACATTATGAATTGTGAACTACACGCAACTATGGCAACCCAAGAACATACTTGGATGATGAAGGAGCTTTTCTTTGTCTAATTGGAACATTATTTGTGTGATGATTCTTGGGGGTGTGTCACCTACTAAAAGGAACCTGCTAATTTTTTACGTCCATGGAAGTCACATTGCATTGTCAGCTATCTAGGAGGAAAGGAGGTTAGGAATTGACCTCCTTACACTGCCTGCTCATAATTCTCACATGTTATAGCCTTTGGATGTTAGCATGTTTGCACCATTCAAGCAATATTTCAAATCAGAACAAGTATATTTTCTCACTAGATTCCCCAATATTGATATCAGAAGGCCAAAATTGGTAGAGTTAGGAAGCAAGGCACTAAGAAGAGCTATGACTCTAGCCAACATAAAAGTTGACTTTAAAAGGATGGGGATATGGCCCCTCAATTCTGATGCACTCATGGGTGACATATGTCCTAGCCCGACATATGAGATTGTTGACACCGATGATGCTTCTATAGTGCAAAACATCCTTAGTCTTTCAGGACTTGATGTTTCAATAGAAGAACTTTCACAGACATTGTAAAATATAATGGATACTCAAGTGTATGAAGTGTAGATCAAAAACTTGAGAAAATCGACATCCAACCCGCATAAGAAGACATGGAGATTTTCACATTCCCATCCCCAACACCCACACCTCTAGAGGAAATAGTGCTTTATTATGTAGATGGCAGCAATGAAAGTCAAGGTACACTAGACCAGGATGATTTTACTAACTCCCAAGTCAATGAAACAATTCAAACCCAAAGTGGTTCTTGGATCAGTAACTTCCTTAAGATACCAACTCATAGAGTGAATGGAAGAATGAGAAAGTCTATTGATGGTGTTATTCGGGTGATCTAGCAGTCTTAGTTGTTGATTGCTAACAGTTACATGACTCTCATAATGGAGTAGGAACAAAGAAAAAAGGAACTAGAAGAATTAAAAATCAAAAAGAGGCAACAAATTGAGGAAAAAAAGGCAGCATGGATTCTAGCCTTGGAGTAGAAGGAACAAAATAAAATTGAAAAGGAAATTGAGCGCAAGGAAAGAGAGTAGTTGAAACAGTTGCAAAGAAAGGAAAAAGAGAAGAAGAAGGAGCAAGAGAGGATACAAAAAGAACAAGAGAAGAAGGAAAGGGAGATCAAAGCTTCCCATAAAGCATTGATGCAAGATAGATGCTTAAGCAGTCTTGCAACTCCCTTCTCTAATAATCACAATTACCTTCGAGATATAACCAATAATAATATCCCTCTATTTTCTACAGGAAATGTGTGTTTCAGTCCCAGCTCATCTCAAGTTAGCTATACTCAATTTTTAGTTGGCCAAACTTCTTCACCACTAATGCCTTCAAATGTAAGTTGCACACAGCTAAAACATGAAAATGCAAATCAATTTATGGAAAGTATAAATGCAGTAGTAGGAGACAAGAACACATCTCCAGATTCATTCCTTGGAGCATTCGACTGAGGTTGGGAGGGACCATCTCAAACAGTGCATTATATCTTGGTTAATTTTTTGGGTTGTAATTGGGGATGCCATTTTCATTATGCTTCATCTCTTTATTAATGTGAACTAAATCTATTTACTATTTTGAACTAAATCAATTTATTTATGTTCCATGAGTGCCCTAGTTGACTTTGTGGGTGAAAACTATTTTACAATTTCATATTAAGGCACTCTAGTGTCGAGCCCATTAACTACTATGTCAATACCTTTTTATGGTTGTCTTATAATCTATGTATTAGAAAATATATTGTATGCAGATATTCAGTTTTGATTTTGTTTCTCAATTGATATGTTTATAATATATATTCTACATTTATGAAAATATATTCTATGCAGATAATCTGTTTCAATTTTTTTTACAACAATTACTATGTTTGTAATATCTATTCTACATTTTTGAAAAATATTCAATGTTGATAATCTTATACAACATTTCATACAATACACTCTTTGTTGATAATTTAACATTTGAAATTTCATGTGAATATATTTCATAGAGTCATTAAAAGGTCTACTAGACATGTCTAAAATCCACAACACTTCATAACGAAATACTTGATGTAATCTATCCTTTTATATATCAGTAACTCAATTGAAATTGACTTTTAGGCTATATGGTCTCTACAAAAGATAACATGTATGTATGTGTTATCTCAAGTTTATTTAATTTAGTACATTACAATTCACTCATTTTTTGTGAATGGTAGAGATGGATGTGACCTATTTGACCTATATGATTGTAGATATCTCATATTATTATGTTTACCATTGCACAAACTTTAAATCTGCAATTTGTTTATAACATTTTTTTTTTATCGTGAAATATGAAAATGGTTTGAATAGTTTCCATTTCGAGGATATATGTAGTACTTATATGTGCATACATATGTACATATATATGTATGTGCATAAGGATGTACATATGTATCTATGTGCATATGTATTTAGATGTATTTCTATGTCAATACGTATGTACATGTATATCTATGTGCATACAAATGCACATGTATGTAGTTGTATATATATGTATAATGAAGTTGAATAATCAAATTGAACTATGTATAAATATATCAATGTGTATCCACATGTATGTATATTTATCTACAAATAAATATACACATATATGTATCTACAAATATATATATATATATATATATATATATATATATATGTATCTACATATATATACATATATATATGCCACGTATATACATATATGCATAGATAAATCAATATATAGATACATACATTGATATATAGATTGAAAGTTATAGTGTATGTATAGATAGAAATTAAATGAAAAGGATTAAACCCATTAAATTCACAATGATGCATGAAGAGAACCATATATTTCCTTGACAAATTGAGTGTGTTATGAATTTTTTTTTTGGAATTGTTCATAAACACCCTAGACACAATAAACATCATGGATCACATTATCGATGCAGTTAGAACGTAAGAGAACCTTTGATCTATGGAAAATCACATAAAAACTTTAAATATTATGTTTAAAATCAGCAACAAAATAAATAATAACATTCAACTTAAGTTGGACGGGATAGCTTTGGTGATGTTTAGTTTATCTTCTCGGTGTATAAGGGTTTTCATTCAAATAATCTTATGGAGGCTCAAGCAATCCTTGTGGCGGTGAAGCATGGAAGTCAACTGGGGTGGCACAGGTTCATTTGTGAATCTGATTCCCAGGTTGTTGTGAACCTGTTAAATAGGCGGAATTTAGATGATGTTAGTTGGCAGTTGGCTCTGATTGTGGCAAAGATTCTCAACCTTTGTACTTCTCTGGAATGGTGTTGCGGATGGTTTGGCTAAATGGGCTTCAGATCATCCTCAGGACTAGAACATGTAGGATTGGGGTCAATTACCCCCTGATTTGTCTCAACAGTTGGACCACTTGGTGGACTTGGATAGGGCTGTGTAATGGCCTTGCTTTGTACTTTTCCTTGGTTTAATAAAGTTTTTACCCCTCTTTATTTTATAAGTAACAAAACACACCCATAACAAAACAAATAAGTGATAAGAAGAAAGAAAAGGGAATGGTAGGAGACAAAGGTGCAGCTTTAGAGAGGTTTAAAACCTCACCTCTATGAATTGGATATGGCCAATCATATGGTGAAATTCTCCAAATGAATTCTGCAAACATATATGAAAATATTCATTAATAATAAAAGTTTAGTAAGGAAAGTGTTTAATTTACAATAAGAATGTATAGTATCCTTTTGTGTTCACCTTTGAAATGCAATTGACCATCACCAAGCCAATAATGAATTGAAATTGCACACCATCAAAGAAAATTGAACAAGATACAAATTTGCAACAAGTCTCAGCCGAATATACCAACATGTCTAAAAGAATGAACTAAAAAAATCTTAATGAATATACATGATATATATGACATTCAAATTGACCAATCAAACTAAAAAATTCAATTGAACATTGCAACTGAACAATCTATTTGAATAGTCCAATTAATCAATAAAAATGAAAAATCCAATTGATCAATCAAAATGAAAAATGCAATTGAACAATTCAAATGAACATTGAAATTGAACAATACAATTCAACAATCCAATTGATCAATCAAAATGAACAATGCAATTGAACAATAAAATTGAACCTTTCAATTGATCAATCGAATAGAACAATCCATTTTCTCACATTATATACATATATATACACACACATTATATGTGTATGTAAGTATGTATCTATGTATTCATATATATATATATATATATGTATATGTATATATATATTTGTATATATATATATATATGTGTGTGTGTGTGTGTGTGTGTGTGTGTGTATGTATATATATATATTTGTATATATATATATAGATACATATGTTAGTTTTAATATACATAGGCATTGGTAGAGGCCTAGTGAGGTAAAAAATCTCACATGAAAGAGAAAGGAAGTTTCAAGAGTTTAGATCCAAAAATGAGTCATTGAGATCCAAACATGTATAGGTGCATAACCAAATGAACACTCTAGAATTATTGCAAATGAAAGGAATGACAATGAGCGAGATATGAGAGAATTTGGAGCATTGAATGAACCTTAATCTTTGAATTATGTGCTTGACAGTTCAAGTAAGTATGGAGGGATGCGTAAGGCAAGTTGACCAGTGGAGGTAACGAAGGAAGCGGCAAGTGATTACTGCTCTAAACTAGTCGTAAAGGGTAGGAAAAGGCAATAATTATATACATCTATTGCTTTCTCAACAACACATTCCCTCTTGTGCAATAAACCAAATTGATTGAGTCAAACCCAAACAAAAAATATGAATAGAATCATGTGTTTTACCCTGAATGTAAAACCCGATCTGAATTCCTATTTTTTGTTTGGTTCAACTCATTCAAGCTTAGTGCATCAATTTTCTCTAAAAGCGTTCTATGCACTTTCGTACATTAGACCCCTCTTTCTCCACACTTATCTCCAATACTTGTAGGCAACACTTCCCTAAAACAACAACCTTATTATATAGAAAATTACAAGGTTTTTTTCCATGCAATGGTTAAACATGGAATGGGATTCACTAGTTCACAATTACAGGGTTTTTAGCTATGCACTTGTATACATATATACATACATGTATACATGTATATATATACATACATGTATACATGTATATATATACATACATGTATACGTATATATAAATATACAGTTTTTTTTTTTTTAATATGCATCTTCAAAGTTTACAATTTAATGTTTGGTTTTTATGAACAGTTTGTAATGCAATTGTCTTTAATGTGCATGAACAATTGTTTTCTATTCAATATATTCATGATGAGAGTTTGTTCAATTTTATTATTTGAATTGAAATGACTTAGAGGAGATATTTTTAGTGAGACGTGAACAAACATTGGTTAAACATTGTCAAAATGAAAGAAAAAGGTACAAGCGTAGTGAGGTAGCAAACCTCAATTGAAAGAAAAAGGGAGCTGTCTTTAGTGCAGAGCCAAACATAAATATATAAAAAAAAATCGTAGTAACAATCACATAAACAATTACACATATATATATTAATATATATAAATATATTTGTATATGTATGGAAATATTTATATATATGATTTTGTACTTCCATGCACAATATATATATATATATATATATATAGAGAGAGAGAGAGAGAGAGGAGATAAATATACATATAGGAACAAAATAATATAATTGCATGGTAGAATATCTTCAAAATGAAAACAATTATATGTATGGAAATATGTGTATGTATTATTTTGCTCTTCCATGCACAGTATGTATATATATGTATGGAAAGACAAATACATATATAAGAATAGAATAATATAATTGCATGGTAGAATAACTTTGCAATGAAAACAAGTGAATCCATTTTCATATTTGGGAATAAAAACCAAATATTAAAGGAAAATTGTAGAGTTAAAGATTATGCATTGTCAAAAAAGGAATACAAGTGTGTGGCATAAAACCCTATAATTTTGAACCAATAAAACCATTTCCATGTTTGGTAGTAACAATCAAATGAAAAAATCATTTTGTAGACATAACTATTGTGCATGGAAGAACAAAATAATAGATAAACATGCTAGAATATCTTCGAAATGAAAACCAGGCATACCATTTTCATATTTCAAAATAACATGAGAATATTATAAGCAAATTGCAGAGATAAAGTTTGTGCAGTGAGGAAGACACAAATGCAAGTGTATGGTAGAAATCCTCAAAACGATAAACATTAAAACCCTATGAATATTTCCTAGTAACAAACAAATATATTGTATCCATTTCCATATTTTGGAATTACAAACAAATGTAAAAAGAAAATTGTTGATTTAAGGTTTGTGCAATGGCAAACACATGAATACAATTGCATGGCTGAAAACTAGTCAAACCCTTTCCATATTTCATTGAACAAGTCTAATAGTAATGAAAAACCATTTAAACTAGTCAAACCCATTTCATATTTCGTATTTAAGGAAGCAAATATGAAAAGCACAATGTAGAGGTGCAATGAATAATAGAATATTAGGAGTGCATGGTCAAGTGTAGATGAAAAGAAAACCAGTTAAACCCTCCCCACAATTCATTTAAGGCAATCTTTCTTAAAGACAAAATCTTGCAAGGAAAATTTCTACAAAAATAAGTGCATGGCAGAATATCATCGTATTCGAAGATAGTGGTATAGGCTGAGTGAGGTTAGAAACCTCACCTAAAAGAGAAAGGGAGCTCTCGAGAGCGCAAAGCCAATTGAAGAAGTGTGAAGAGCCAAAAAATGAAGTGTGGAGAGCCAAACCAGTTTTAGTACCAAACCAAACAAATAATCAAGAATGTTTGCAAACAAAAGGAATGAGACTAAGCAGGATATGCAAGATTATGGAGCATTGAATGAACCTTGATCTCCGATTAACGCACCTAATAGTCCAATTAAATGCAAAGGGATGCATAAGGCAAGTTTGTCAGTGGAGGAAATGAAGGATGTGACAAACTTAAAATTCTCTAAACTGTCCATTCAGGGTGGTGAGGCTATCGTGGACACACAATCATCTGATCCACTATACATAGATGTGTTCACTGATTAAGGAGGCAGATAGGCTCCACTTTTGGGTAGAGGCAAAAATGGTCTTGTTTTGGACACATCAGCATAGATGGTGCTTGATAGGTAGTGGGGTGCTCAATTTAAAAATATATATATATTGGGCCCAATGCACAGTTGGCAAGATGATGTGGTAGGAAAAATTTTAATTGTTTTTGGTCCACATGGACCTACAAAGTTGGATATCCCTACTTTGGACCCCTCTCCCCTACTTCTCCTACTTATTTTCTACTCCATGTACATTGTAGGTTTTGTACATTTTGTATATAGGTGTGTTTGCTTTTGTAATGCCCCACCAAGTAACCTTAAAGGAAGTTGCAATTAACATCATAAGCGAACCAATTTTTTTTATAAAGTGCATTTAACATACACATTCACTTACTAATTAACAACAACCTCTAAGACTACAAGGTTAGGATTACTTTAAACCCACACATACATATTATATAAACCATAGCCTTATGAACTTTATGAAATAACCATCGTACATCATAAGAATACCACATAACATAATAAGATAATCAACCAAGATATAATCTCATAAACATTATCTTAAACCAATAGTTACATCACTCATTCCCAGAATGAGGCAATAGTACTCAAGATTACAATTACAAACATCCACCTCATAACAAAAGAGGGATAAAGTATCATATACAAAACTAAAATATTACAATGCAAGAACTTACAACAAGAACCGTGAGCTGTCCATCTGGATGTCTCGCCACCAAGTACTGAAGATAGATGGGGACCCAACGGTTTTGGTGCATGTTCCACCCTACCAATGTGGTACCCGAAGGCCCACCCCCCATGCTAGGAGATAGTAACAAAGTAACATGGACAAAGATTCTACTACCTCTAACCAAAGGCAGACTCAAACTGACTCATACTATTATAACCAACCAAATGAATTAACAAGTACAACTCATTCACCGTACAAGTACGAATCAAGTACAATACAAGTACAACTCCAACATCACTGACATAGGTCACATTGCTTTCAGACATAATATTAATCAAGTATGTTCAAAGAACCATACACATAAAATAATTAACAACAGTTGTCCTAGATAGAGTGTCATCGCAAGGTTTGTCATGAGATCTCCTCTGGGCATTCTTCATAGGCTCCGGCACAAGTAATCCTGGTGGCCTCAACCGAATCCCGGCACTCATACTCACTCATGCGGAATCAACTACCTCTTGCAAGAACAAGATAGTTGATATTGCCATTCCAAGCCTTCTCACTCATCCCAAGTCTAAACAAGCCCTTGTGTCTATGAGTGAGGATTAAATTATCTTGATTAGTGAGAAGTTATTCCTAATATTCTAAGTACATTATTTTAATTATCACTTGTTTAAATCACTCCTGAAGGTTATTCAGTTTACCTCTTTGGGCTCTGGTGCCTAACAGAAGCCACTCATCTATTCGACAACACAAACTCAAACAATCCACCAAGGGAACCACAAGTGCATACCAACTAGGCATCATAATCCACTCCAACACAAGGAGGATACAAATAATAGAAACTCACTCCAAACATCTTGGAGGCAACAATCACATAGTCCACTCCTTTCACAGGAGGTACAAAAGATCTCACTCCAACCATCTTGGAGGCAACAACACATAGTCCACTCCTTTCACAGGAGGAAACAAATAAAAGAACTCACTCCAAACATCTTGGAGGCAACAACACATAGTCCACTCCTTTCATAGGAGACAACAAGATGAAACCACATAACAAGGTCACTTCATATAAGGAGACACGGATCCCATAATCCGCTCCTAAACCAAGGAGGTGCAAACATCCCCGTTCGTGAAAACCAGGTAAAACTGAAAAGACACCATGCACTACCCAAGGGGAAAACAATTGGATGGCAAAAAGATTCAACAACCCTTATCCTCTAAGTTCATCTGGAAGACTTATAATTTAGGACTAACACTAAATCCTAAAACCAACAATGCAACTTGACGACATAGCAACCAAAGCATTCAAGTCATTAATCAAATCTAATATTTGGATTTCCTAAATCCATACTCATTCAATAGGTAGTGTTGACAAAGTCAAAGACACAATAACTAGATCATCTAAAATAATCATAGCCCCTATTTCCCTTTTCATTATTGAAAATCTAAAATAATTAAACTTATTGCCCTTTACTGAATACAAAGAATTAAATCCTTTAAGATAATCATGAGGAAGATACTACTTTTGGATATACTAAATCCATATCTTTTTCATAATCCAATCACAATGATTCAACTAATCTAAATAGAAATTAATAAATAACATAATTGATTGCCTCATCAATAAAACAACTTCTTAATTTACTTTTAAATCGACACAAATCCATGCAAGTAAACTCTTTCCATTTCCTAACCAAATCTTACATCTCATTCACTTTTTTATTTAAAAACATTCAGTCACTTTAATATAAGAACATATTGTTTCTCTATCCATTTTTAAACATGCAATTTCATCAATGTATAAAAAATATCTTTTGGCTTATCTATTTGACCACGTATTCATATTGTTTCTAATTAAGTCTCATTAATTAAAACAAACATTTAAATATAAATATTTCTATAATTCTTCAATATATTTAAATATTTTTTTCCTTATCAATTTTGACCATACATTCAAAACTTATATTTTAAACTCTTCATGCAAAGCTAAATTACACGCACTTAAATAAAACAAGGTAAATAGTGATTGAAAATGCTCATGGATATATATATACATCTCAATATATTTTCTTCAATCATATTAACAAAATAAACATTTCCTTTTTAAATCAAGTAATTATTTCTATTAAAAAATATCTTTCTCTATACATTTTCTACACATACTAATTATTTCTTTTAGAACACTAATAATACCCAATTTGCAAACAGCAAAATAAAATAATATAAAATATTATTTATTCTCTCAAATGGATATATACCTTCAATATATATATACTAAATATAAATTAATATATTTAAATATATTTAATTATTAACATATCTTCTATTCTTTACAGAATATCAAATTGTTTAATTCAAAATAAAATATCCCTTATCATTAATTTTCCAAAATATATATATATTTTTCCAATTAAATCAAATTAATAATTGGACCTTTTACACATGAATTTAAATTCTACAATTAAATTTTAAATTATGCATTCTTTAAATCAAATATTTAACTCCTTCAATTAAACTTTAACATGTCATTTTAAAATAACAATAATTTCCCATACATTTATAATTTTAATTCCACTAATCTAATATACAAATTTTATTTAAAATAATATAAATAAATATAATACTTTAGTATTATAAATTATAATATAAAATATTATTAAATAATATTTTAATATTATAATAACAATACCTAAAATATTAATATTTATAAATATCAATTTATTATTATTTTATTTTTAGAACAGCCATGGGAAAATAACTTAACAGCAGTCTCATGTTTCAAGCATAACTCAAAAACTACGATCTGGGCATTTGGGATTTTTGGACAGGTGTAAGAAAATTTTAAAATGCAAAAACCCTTTAAATTTCCTGACAACCCAGTTTGTGAAAGTGAAGTTATAGGTGACGCAACCAGACCATTTTACCATGAAAAATATAACTATACTACAGATTTTAAAATCCATTTTTTAATAATAAACAGAAGGTTTCATTTTTTAAAAACATTCTAAATGCATTGTTCAATCTCTATGTTTGATTTCAATAACAACAAAATCAATTTCCCCAAATAATTTAAATTCAACTGAAATTTTCACAATTTTCACTAAAGAATTTTCACAAGCAAAGGCTGTAAATTTGTTTAATTCTTATCTTCTAATATCAAATTTGTTTTCTAAAATAGATTTAACAAACAAATCTTTAATCACTACTATTTTAAGAAAAACAATCAAGAACAATAAAATACAAAGAGGAAAACCTGGTACAAGAAGCTACAGGAAGAGATGAATTTCTGATGCAAGCCTCCTCCAAAGATTTCCTGAATTTTCTTCAATCCTCCAATGAATCCAATCCAAAATCCAACAAATGCAAACAATATTTCCTTCAATCAATTCTACAATCAAACTTTCTTCAACCCCTTGTGCAATTTTTCCATAATTTCTTTCCTGCTGTAAAAATGTATTTTTCAAAAAACTTTCTGCCCTAAAATTAAAAAATGTATTCTTTATAAATCAAAAATACCTAATACAACCCTAATTCACATTACATGCAAATTAGATATTTCAATTTCAATTTCAATTTCAATTTTTACAACCCTAATTCACATTACATGCAAATTAGATATTTCAATTTCAATTTTCGAAAACCCACTTTCAATTTAAAATGCAATTTGAAATAATAAATTAATTTCCAAAGTTGCAACTAATTTCTCAAATAAATATTTAATTACAATTTCCAATTTAATTCCCACACATCTAAATTAAATTCTAAAATTAATTTTAATTCTTTTATTTCCTTTCATTCTCTTGCATCACATTTAATTAATTAATTTAATTATTTAATAACTAAATTCAACCCCTTGGATCATATTTAATTAATTAAATAAACTAAATGTAATTAATTAATTTAAATATAAACTTTTATCCACATTGCATTATTTAAATTAAATAACCATCAACATGATTTAAATGCAATTATTCTAAATATCTATTTCCAAATCAAGAATTCTTCAGAATTAAATAACATCAAAGCAAGACAGACAATGACTCGACACATACAACTGACGACACACTAAGGCTAGGGTGTAAACTTGACACATGTTACCTAGCTACTATCTCCCATTCAACTTAACCATTAGATCGATACGCTCAAACCTGTGAAACTAAGTGGAGTCGATGTCATGTACCTGCAACCAAGTAAACAACATCATACAATATATCCAGCATATAATACACACCATGAAGAAGGAATTACGGATTCGTGGGGCGCTCACAAGCAAGTGATGCGAAACCGTTCTCTTCACCAATACACTCATTGAAACTGACACTTCTATCATAATCCAGTAATCTCATAATAACATCTCATGTTAACTCTACAACATCATTAATCCATAATACATGTGAAACAATAATCAGATAACTACATCCCACAATAATAGTTGTCGTTCAATAGTAGCAATCGAAACATCATAAAAAAATGTATCCGATATCAAAGTAACTGCAACCAAACATAGCATAAAGCAAACTGGACAAGAAACAAAACAGAGGGGTATTACAGCTTTGGTTGTGTCTGGTTTGGTCCTACTACCTTGTCTGGGTAGTTCCTTAGGCTTTTGGTTCACTGTGTTTTGATTGGACTGCTTCAACCCGAGATTCTAAGATCTCATCATGCCTGCAAGAGGCATGTGTCCCCAATTAGAGCTACTGATGGAACCCCTAAAATTTTTTCTGGTTCCATTTATCATCTTGATAAATTTTCGTTGTATCTATCTTGAGAGCTTAGGGTTTTGTCTATTTTCACTATATAGGGTTTGATGTTGCCTAAAAAATTCCTTCAATAACTCTCAAACTTAGGTCTTGGCCATGGCTCTAATTCATTTTTGACCTCCTATTTCCCATCCCTGGTCATATTAAAACATCTTATGTCATTCGAGTTCTTGAATTTACCGACCCTATGTGACTAGGTCTGAATTTCTTATATTTTATAAGGTTTATCCATTAACCTTATGTTTCCTTTACATCCTTTGAAAATACATGTCTTAATGTTCACTAAGGTATTTTGATCATCGTCCTAGGTAGTTCCCCGTATTAAAATAACTTATAGACATGTGCTAAATTATTTTTACTTAAGTCTCGTATCGCTCATCGCTAATTTATTTTGAAGTGTGAACTCAAATGAGAGATGAGTGATGAGTGGTGTTTCTTTGATTTCAAACATCACAATTTTTTTTTGAATGTTCAAAGTTGTATTAGCGATGCACGATGGACTATGCTATCATTGTTATCTCTTGTATCGCTAACTGCTCATATGTTTTATTAAATGTCCATTAGTGATATGTGATGGCCTTTGATGCTCTTTGTTGTTTCTCCTTTCGCTCATCGGGGATCCATTTTAAGGTTTGAATTTCAAATTGGTGATCAGAGATCATCTCAGGGTTTATGATTTTTGTTCCATCACTCATCGTGGATGGCTATGTGATTGTTTTGTTCAAATTGGTGATGAGTGATGAAGTCTTTTGTTCAAACATTCTTTTGTTGATATGTGTTTCTCTTGTGAGCAATGTATCTTGTGCCTTTGATTTTCATGTAGGTGCACATGTCTTAATCTTGCTCAATCACCTTATCACTCATCACTAATATGATCTAAAGAACGAAGCATGAATCAATGATGTGTAATAGAGAAGAGGAACATAACCAAGGATGGGTCTTAGATCTGATGGCAAAGATCTCATTGCGTGGATGTTCACATCACTGATGGGACTTGTAAAAGATGAAATGTATCAGCAATGAGTGATGGATTCCACATGAAGGACAATGTGGAAGCATCTCGAGGACATCATTTAAGGTAGAAAATAAAGTAGTGAGGTGGAGGAGAATCATTGATGTGGTTTTAAAACACAATGATCAACAACTAGGTTTTAAATATCAACAACTAAATGTCAGTTTTTCTTGCGCGAGCTATCTATCAAACATTTATGGTGATACCTTCCATTTCCTAGTCATAAAGAAGGTGGATAGTTTGTTTCTTCCACATTTGGAGCTGCTCAGGAGTGGAGAAGAAAACCAAAAGCTCAAGAAATGATACAAAGAACTCTAGCAAGGTAATTGCAACAACATTGGTGTCAATCATGCACCTGGGTAAGCAAATTGTGTATCCCTTCATGTCAAAAGTGTTGAATTGTGTTTCTTGAATTATCAAGAGGAATTGGAAGATAAATATCTTACAGTTTATTTAGTTGAGCATCTTCAATTGGGGAGATATATATTTTGTAGAGGATTTGGGAGTATTTTTCTCTCTTATTTGTGCCTTGGGTTTTAAGGAAAGGGTATGTGTGGGATCATGATGGGCCAAAAAATGGCAATATGTAAGTGATATGATGGCCCATGTGGCTGACGACTTTTTTTTACCCAAAATTGATGAAACAAAAAGGGTTTTTCAAGGAGATTCTCAGCTTTCCACCAATATAATTTATGTTGTACTTTGAATTTAGTAAATAATTATTATTCATTTTCTATTTAAATTATGACTAAAGTCCTGATTGATAGGCTGATTGAAAAAAATCTATAGCTTTCAAACAGTATCACATTTTTTGGATCCGAAACAGCGTCATATTCTATGCTTCACATACTATAGGATTAAGAAAAAAGAATTGAATTTCATGAATTTTTGACCAAGTTAAGGTGGTCAGACACACGATTTTTTATATTTTTTAAAATTTGTAATAAAAAAATCATAATTAATTATTTACTTTGAAAAAAATTACAAAAAAATATGCAACACATTGGGAAATGAGCCCTCTACTTATATCTAAAATTTTATAAAAAAATATTATCATTTTATTGTGGTTAGGGTGATCAGACAGACACCTACTTCTTATTTTTTCCATGAAATTTAAGTACTATTGCATGGAAATATCAAATTTTCAACAAATATATTTATTTATTTTTTAAATAAACCTAGTAGTTTAGAAACTACATTCAATTTTCTACAGATTCTATTGTTACATATTTTTGAAATAATATAGTTAACTTATTCAAATTTTTACATCAAGTTGCCTAACTCTGATTTTTCTGAATTTTATTGCCACTTAAGGGCTTATTTTTTCCATGATAATCTTGCACATACCCGAAACTAGGTGGTCTTTCCAATTAAGAAAATTGTAAACCCTAGTGCCACTGATGAGGTAAAAATAACCTCATCATGATAACATAATAAAACCCTTCCTCATATATGCAAAATACTTATTCTCTACCAATTAATTAAACTTTAGGAATAATAATTGCTTATCTTTTGAGAAAAATAGTACAAACTTTATTTCTTGTGATTTATTGAAATATCTTGCCAATGTAGATTTAATGGGTAGTTTTAAGTGTCTTGTAGGATAATAATTGGTCATCATACAATAGTCAAAAGTGTTCAACTAGCACGAGCTCCAAAATAGATTAAAGACATGCGCTAGAAACATGCTTCAGAACTTTTCGATGATGAACCAAAATCATAGTTTCTTTTAGTTAAATTTATGTTATATTTTAAAGTTTAAAGTCTTCATGGCTCAACTTGAGCCTCTTTAATATTTATGTAATGGGCATTTAAATACATAAATTTTGTTTAAAATCTATTACAAAAAATTTCAATGGTAACCTAAACCATTTGAAATATAGAATTTAGTTAGAAGCTTTTTATAAATATGTAATCTCCAGAAGTAAAAGACAAGGTAGAATAGTATGGTTATGTTGTCAACATGCTTTCTGAATATATATGAATAAATAAATTATTGCATATCATTCTTTGAGGTGTTGAAATTATGGATGTAGATTACTTTTAATGGAATAGCTTTTGATTACAGTATGCATGTGACTTAAGAACATGGGAACCCACGAGTTGGCCACTCAAGGGATGATAGGTTAAATAGATGAGTACTTTCTTTTAAAGAATTATGTCATTTTTATTGCATGGATAATAATTATGAGTGCAGTCATTTTCCATGTTAATTCTGTAGATAGTAATTAAGTCTGTCATCTTAGAGTCTGAAGCTCCAAAGCACTCACTGTCTTTCATTTTCGTAGTTACTTTATGTTAACTGTTATAACTATTACTATTATTAATTAGATGTTCCATGGATTGTTTAAATTTTTTTCTACTTCTATAGTTTGCATGCCTTTTAGTTTAGTTATCATGCTTTCTAGTTTAATTATCTTGTGCTTTCTAGTTTAAATACTTTGCATCTTTTAAGATAAATTATTTTCCAGTTAACTAGTGAACAACCTTAGGTTAAAATTAATTATAGTTGCTCTAAAAATACATAAAATATAAGAGAGATAGTCAAGTCACCTTCTGTTGCAAATAGCCTTGAACACTACTCGGTCGATATATGATGTTTTATCTTCTAAAGTAATGGGACCTAACCACAACCTTTCACTTTTTGGCGTCATTGTTAGGGACTGCTTTCTTTCTTGATTGTTAATAGGAGATACCTTGAATACCTCTTTTAGGCCCAAAATACCCCTTTGGAATCCTTTTCTGCATGGTCAGGAAAAGAGGCCCTCACAGAAGATTTATACCAAAGACCCCCCAAAATACATTCCAATAATACAATAGAACACTACTTTGTTGAAGAATTACTTGATCCTAATCCACCAGAGACTTTCCACTATTTTCCTGAAGATCATTCAGTAGAACAACCCATCATTGAGGAAATTATCCAGGAGGAACACGTTCCTCTAGACATCATGGGTGATCATAAGGTTGAAGCTAACCATAATAACAATGATCCTTTGGCACCACAAACATTCACTTATCCTATTGCTCTAGATGAAGAGGATGATACTACAATAAAAAACATCTCTCTAGCTTTCTTGCCAACCTTCCAAGGTTTTTCCTCAAAAGACCTAGACCAGTTTCTTTTTGAATTTAAGGTCCTCAATCAAACTTATGACTGTAAAAATGATAACTAGAAACTGAAGTTGTTTCCTTCTACTTTGAAGGATGTGACCATGCGTTGGTTTATGGGATTAGTTGTTGGGTCTATTAGGTCCTAGAATTGCATGGAGACTGCTTTCCTAGAAAAATACCACAACTATTGTAGGGTGAGTGATCATAAGGAGGAGCTATTTAAACTTAGGAAAAACGAGGATGAGAGTCTAGAGGATTATCTAGACAGGTTCCTTTTCTTGTCTAAACGATGTGGAGGAGAGGCCATTAGTCTTGAGATTCTCAAGACTATATTTCTCAAGGGACTCGATGAGGATGCAAGAAGCCTTGATCTAATAGGAAAAAGAGATGTGTCTTAGTTAGGCCTTGATGATATATTCAAGTTGTGCCAAAATTTCTCACGTTCTCGAGGAGGAATCCATAAAACTACTCTTTTTAAAGGTTCTAATGAAATAGGCAAGCTCCGAGAAAAAATAGTGAACCTCAAAATGGACATACTTGTTCAATTGAACACTACACTAGATGGCATACAAGATAAGACACACAATCCTGAGACTTATCCATCTACTATCCAAGATGTCAAAATAAACATCTTTTGCAAGAATGTCCACTAGGCAAGGTTCCTATTCATCAACTTTGCAAGAAAAATCACTATACAAATTAGTGTGAGCTTCTTACTAATCTCAAGAATTCCAATAAAAATACCACATAGGTTGAGGAAGAAATAAATATGGTAAATCAACGCCAAGGAGGGAATTTTTCTTATGGGTAGAATTCCAATCCTACTTGGATACCCAAAACAACTAGGCTAGTAATCAATGGACTCCATCTTGGCCTCAACCACCACCTCAACAACCTAATTGGGGAGCTCCCTATTAGGGACCCTCTGAATGGGTGAACCAATCATGGGGAACTCAGTAGTGGCCAAACCAAACTCAACAATAGTGGTATCCACAACATACTACTCCTCAATGGAACTAGGGAAAAAATCAATTATATACTAGCCCTCATAGGAATCAACAACATAATCTACTACCACCACCCTAGAATCCTCCATAGAGTGAACAGATAAATCAACCTCAGCTCCCAATGCAACCACTTCCCAATCCTAAGAACAATTGACAAAATACTCCGGTATACTCCACTGAACAGGATAATGTTACTAGACTTAATGCCATACATTGTGGAAATGTTCAATTGCGCTCTGGTAAAACACTTCAACCACCAATCATTGAAGAAATTGTGGATGAACCTACTCCCAAAATTCCTGAAAAGGTCACTCCACCTCTAGACATTACTCTACTGCCATTGTTAGTAGGAGCTTCTGACTTACCTCAGGAGGAGGGAGGTTAGTCTCCAACTGATCTTAGGAAGGATACCATTCCAAAAGAGAAAACTCAATCACCATTTCTAGAGTGTCTGAAACCAACCATTCTGAAAGATACTCTAAAAATGCCTTTAACCTCTAAAATTGCGTTAATACAAGAAATCAAGCAACTACAAATAGAGGTTCCCTTGCTACAAGAAATAAAGGATATTTTGGAGTTGAACCAGCTGATCAAACAACTATACATTAAAACTCTAGGGAGGAAACCAAAGAGAATAAATATTGTGCACATCGATGGTTATTTTGCTAAATTTTTATTTGGAAAGACCATTGCTCCAAAATATGGTGATCTTGGTAGTCCACTGATAACTTTCACGATTAATGAGGTAGCAATGCCTAATGCATTAGTGGATTTAGGAGCATCCATTAACATAATTACTGTGGACGTGATGGAAAAATTAGGCCTCACTAATTTACATCCCACAACTACATTCTTGCAGATGGAAAACCAGTCCATAGCCATTCCCAAGGGTGTTATTGAAAAATTTCTTGTCAAATTTGATGGATGGGAATATCTAGTGGACTTCCAGGTAATTCAGTCACTTACACCGAAAGATAGTTATCCAATAATTCTTGAAAGACCATGGTTGGCCACTGTCGTAGCTAAAATCGACTATAGAGAGGGAGGAATGACCATTTCACATGGTCTAGATTGTAAATGTTTATTCTTGTACCCTCCTACCGAACCCACTGAATATAACAAAGTTTGGGTTGATGAACCAAAAGAGTCTAATGGTCAAGACAGTTTGGCCTCATTAGCCATGGTAGTTATTGAACAACATGGAGAAGAATTAGAGGATGAGTTAGTAAACAATATAGCACACCTTTCCATAGGCTCATATGATGAGGAAATGGTGGATGCACCAAAAATTTTAGGATAACCAATTGATGTACATGGGATTGAACAGGAATATACTACTATGGGATTTCCTTGCCCTTTAGCCAATATGATTCCTAGAACTGACCATTTTTTTAAGGACATTTCTAGACTTCATCGAATTATACCTCATATTTTTCCTCTCAATACTTTGTTATCACCAATGCATATTGTCACTTCTGCCCATCCAGGAACAAGAACAATTATGCTACTTCCGGGAAAAACCTTGAACATCAATAGTTGGCTGAAAAAATCAGAAGGGGATAGATTATTTAATGTTTTGGTAAAAAGATTTAAAGTTTTTGCTTGGTATTATACATACATGAGGGGAATTCATCCAAGTGTTTGTATGCATCACATTTATATTGATCCTAATGTAAGGCCAATATGTCAGCCATAGAGGAGACTCAATCCTGCATTAAAATATATTGTCAAAACTGAAATTGAGATACTCCTTCGAGCTAGATTTATTTATCCCATTTTTGATAGTAAGTGGGTTTCACCTCTGGTTGTAGTACCAAATAAAAATGGAAAGTGGAGAGTATGCATAGATTACATAGAACTTAACAAAGCCACTCACTGAGATTATTTTCCCCTACCATTTGTAGACCAGGTTCTGGATAATTTGGTTTGGAGAAAATATTTCTCCTTTTTAGATGGATTTAGTAGTTAGAACCAAATTTAGGTAGAAATAGAAGGCTAGGATAAGATGATGTTTACTTTTCCATGGGGAATGTTTGTAAATCATGTTCTTCCCTTTGGACTTTGTAACGCCCCTGCAACTTTCCAAAGAGCCATTTTGGCTATATTTGTTTAGCTTGTCAATGACTACATAGAAGTCTACATGGATGACTTCACTATCTTTGGGTCAACCTATGAGGAAGCCCTTAAAAAATTGGATAGGGTTTTAGAGATATGCAAGGATCACCAACTATCCCTTAGCCACAAAAAAGTGTTTGATAATGGTGGAACAAGGAATAGTCTTAGGTCGTCATATCTCATCTGAAGGAATTAAGGTTGATCCCAAGAAAATTGAAGTCATTCAACAACTGACTGCTCCTCAAACACAAATGGATGCTAGAATTTTTCTTGGGCATGTTGGATACTATTGGAGGTTTATAGAAATATTTAGTAAGATAGCGACCCCTATGTTTTCCCTTCTCTAAAAAGATGTGGATTTTCACTAGACACATGAGTGTCAACTATAATTTGAAACAATAAAGGAGAAACTTATCTCTACTCCTATACTGTGTGGGCCAAATTGGAATCTTTCATTCCACATTTATGTCAATGGTTCAGATGACGCAATTGGTGTAGTATTGGGGAAAGAAGATGAGAATGGGGGTAAATATTCCATATATTTTATTAGTAAAAACCTGACATCTACTGAGAGAAACTACACAACAACAAAAAAATAATTCTTGGCTGCGGTACATGCCATTAAAAAGTTCCTCCATTACATTATAGGGTACAAAGTTACTATTTATACAAACCATTTGGTTGTTAAATATCTGATGAATAAACCTATACTAAATGGATAGATAATTAGGTGGTTACTACTCCTTCAAGAGTTCAATGTAACAATAATTGAGAAGCTAGGGAAATTTAATGTAGTAGTAGACATTTGTCTCAAATTAAACAAGAAGGTGGGAACTATGCACCTATACAAGATGAGTTTCTAGATGAAAATATGTTTGCTATCTCTACAAAGACCCCTTGGTTTGCTAACATTGCCAACTATTTAGCCACTTCAAAAGTATTGCCTGGTTTTACATCAAAACAAAGGAAGCAACTTGTTAGAGAGAGTTTCCCCTTTAAATGGATTAATGGGATACTATTTTGTTGTGGCCCTAACATGGTCTTGAGATGATGTGTCAGGGCACATGAAACGTACAGGATAATTAGAGCCTATCATGATGATCCTTCTGGGGGTCATTATTCTACAAAGAGAACTTCTCATAAAATCTTTGGCACTGGGTATTATTGGCCTTCAATGCATAAAGATTTCAAAAATTATGTTCATCATTGTGATGAATGTCAAAGGATAGGAAGATTGACAACTTCTACTAAAATTCCTTTGCAACCACAGGTAGTCGTTGAACCATTCAAGAAATGGGGATTGGATGTTATCAGACCCATAGATCCTTCCTCTCAAGGGAAATAATACATACTGGTCTGCATTGATTACCTAACTAAATGGGAAAAAGTTCAGGTCCTACATGTTTCTAGAGAGGAACAAGTCACTAACTTCCTCTATAATAAGATCTTTCTCAGGTTTGGAGCTCCTAGAACCATTGTTACAGACCAGTGACCCCAATTCATGTCCAAATTTATCTTGGCATTCATGAACCATTTTCAAGTGAGTCATAAGAAGTCATATCCTTATCACCCTTAGGAAAATAGTCAGGTGGAGGTGACTAATAGTGAGCTAGAGAACATATTGAAGAAAATAGTTTCTTCAAGGATGAGAGATTGGGCTAGGAAATGGCCTAAAGCCATTTGGGCGTACAACACAACATGGAAATCCACAACTGGGTTTATCCCCTATGAGCTTGTTTTTGGGAAGGAACCTCTCTTTCCCATTGAGTTTGAACTCCAAAATCTAAGAACAACTATGGAGTTGGGCCTAGACCTCAAAGGAGCCCAAGTGGAGCAAATTTTATAGCTAAGCAAGTTGGATGAGCTTCATTTGGATGTTTACCATCAAACTGAGTTGGTTCAACAAAAATGAAATATTTGGCATGACAAGCACATTAAAGAAAGAGAGTTCCATAATGGTGACTAGGCCTTGCTATTTCGATTCCAGATATAAATATCACCAAGGAAAACTCAGAACTCATTGGCTTGGTCCATATGAAATTTCTGAAGTGTTTTTCAATGGCACAATTCAGCTGAAACCTATTGATGGTGATACACGAACTCTCTTGGTAAATGGTCATCGACTACGTATCTACCATAAACCTGTCAACAAGGAGGAATTTACAAAATTGGTAGAAATCTAGGGGAAATCCAATGCATTGACTCTACCTTAGAAGAGTCAATATAACCTTGCATATATATATATATATATAAATGTGTATAAATATATGAAAAATTGTAATAAAAAGGCGTGTGTACAAATTTGTTTCATAGAATTTTTGATTAATTCTTATTTCTTTTTACTTGGCTAATTTTTTTTTTCATTTTATAGGACTTTCCTATAAATCAAAAATAACTTCTAGAGCACCTTTCTATGATGCTTTGAAACTTGTTAGTTCGGGACCCCAATGCTTTGGAAATTACCTTTAGTTGCGGTGGTGCTCCAGAACTTATGAGGTCAATTGTGGTGGTGCTCTAGAACTTGCATTTCAACTCTTCACATCATGCATTTGGTTCCTGTAGAATGGTAATTGAGTGAGAAAAGCTCCAGAAGTTCAAGTTCAGTCATTCATCCATTTTTCTTCTTTTCGGTTGCATCTTTCGACGATGCTCTGGAACCTTTCTTCAGTTGTTGCTTCGGTTGCATTTTTCGATGATGCTTCGGAACCTTACCTTTGGTTGTTGTGTTGGTTGCATCTTTTGATGATGCTCTAAAATGTTTCAAGTTCGGGTGCTCTGATACTCTGGAACTTATTCACCTTCTTCATTTCGAATGTATGCCTCAAGCATGCTCTAGAGCTTATTTTACTTGTTTTGAACGTGTGCTCATAAGCGTGCTCCGAAACTTATCCATTTCCATTTTGCTCGCCTCTTTCCATAAAATTTAAATATTTTTTCGATGCTTTGATTTTTCAAACCAGTGTACACATGCCTTCTTTTAAAGTTTTCACCTCGGTATCCGCACTTAGTGTGGTTATTTCGACTCGCCGCCATTTTTCCATCATAAATAAAAGTAATTATGACAGTTTGTCCTCATTTATGACTTTGGCATTCACAAGATGCCTCACTCATGTCATAATAAATATGTCACCACCTTAACCAATACCATTCCATGATCTTGTTAAATCAACAAAAGTAAGTAATATTCAGGCGATCACATAATGTAAGTACAATATTTTGCTTAAATAAGTAGTTATTTTTAATATGGTGTAATTAATTGGCATGAGTTTCTCCCTTCCTAATTTAGTAACTTGAGCCACTAATTGATTAACTAGTAGTACAACACTCTTTTCGCACTCCTCCATGCAAATTATGATCATTGCATAGTAAGGTTTTAAACAAAGATAAATAAATAATCGTTCTTTGATTATATCTTCAAAAAAAATATGCACAAGCTTCTTGCACTGTGAAAATTTTTAGAAGAATTGAAAGAGAAGAAATCAGAGCCAACCTCAATGGATAAGTCACTGGGATTAAGAAACATTTCAATTTTATTTCAGGAAGTGGGATGGTTGGATTTTATTAAAAAATTTGAGGGATATAATGAGCAGTTGATGAATGCATTTGTAGAAAACTATTCCAATGGCCAGGTGATACTACATGGGAACCATTTTTAGGTGAGTCCGAAAGTCATTTCTTGCCTCTCTAGTTTAGATAATTCTGGTGTTAAATTATCTAAAACTTCCCAAATTACAAATCAAAAGTTATCAAAATTATTTCTTAGAGAGGGAGACCCTTAGCCCATGATAGTTATTAGTACTAAAGGACAAAACAAAGGGTTTCAAAGGACCTCCATATTAGAACCCTGGGGAACAGTTTTTGCATGGATCATAAAATATTTTACTTGTGAAGGCCAAATGACTACTATGGTAGGACCTACATTTTATATGCTTATACACTTGCATCATGGAAAAGAGGACCCTCCTCTTAGGGTCAATTTGCTCGAATTTTTGAGTGAATCTGTCATCTCCTCCATAGAAATATATAAAGTTGGTTCAAGTCCGTTGAAACACCATGGGCTAATTCAATTAATCTGTAAATATCATTTTCAAAAGAAACCTAAAAGTAAGTGGGAGAAATTTCTCTAGAAATTTGAAAAATTTGTGCCCAAAAGAAAATTAGAAAAAGGGGAATCCTCTAAACAAATTGATTCACCTTCTGGAGGAACTTCCCCTGAGGCCTCAAGAGCTCCCAAAGCTCAAATTCCCACAACCCCTGGTGATGAAGCATCAGAAACTCTAGCCAATGAATTTATAACCCCAGACCAGTCAGGGGATGTTGAAATTATTCATATAGATGTAGAAAGAGTTCCCTCTAGGAAGAGGAAAATAAGGTCAACTGTTACTTTTCAGAACACTCCTCCCTTGAGGAGAAACAACAAATTGTCCTCGGAGTCTACAGAAACCCTAGTTCAAGACATAGGGAGTGTTTCAAGGAAAAAGGAGTCTAGAAAATAGGAAAATTCAATAGAAACTAAGGACCCCGTTGATAATATGGAAATAATGGAAAAAGGGGAGCAAGTTTATTAGTCTCCAGGGATAGAAGGAGAAGAAATACCTCCCGACATAGGACAAGAAGAAGAGGCCCCTGCTAAAGAAATAAAAAAAGAAGAGAGGGAACAATCTCCACCTTTTATAGAGGTTGAGGATAATATTTTAGAAAAAATTTCTCCCATTGTAAATAAAGTTATTGAAATAGCTTAAAATGATAGAGTTAATGCAGAGTTAGAAAAATTGAAATTAGAAATTGATGAGTTAAGAAATCAATTGCAGAAAAATAAAGAACATATTGTATAGCAACAAGAGGAAATAACATTACATATTTCTATAATAGGAAAAATAGATCAAGAGATTCAAAATTTAAAATTACATATAGAAAAGAAGGTTACATTTATTAATGAATTGCATATACAAATTCAAAGATGGAATCAAGAGAATAATGCATATAATGTTAATTCGTTTGATAAGGATAAACAAATTGAAAGTTTGAAAAACAATTGTATGCAGTTATCTCAAGTGTTTGAAGAGGAAAAGAACAAACATAATAAAGAATTAAATGTTTCTCTCAGTAAGATTGTGGAAGTGGATTTGGATTTGCAAGAAAGCATTAATAAACCAATAATGGAATCAAAGGGAACTCTTACTAAACCAACTGTAATGGAATGGTTCCAAGTCCAAATTCCCACATTATTGATGAAGTGGATGGAAAGATGCTATTTCTTGAGGGATTCTATGATTGAGAATATCAGGTTGAAAAAGGAGTTGGTACTATTGAAAGAGTCATTTGATTGGGTCTATAGGGAAAAACAAGATGCATGCCAAATAGGATAATTTATATTAGCATGTAGGATACCGTCAAGGTTATATTCTATGTTTTTAAATGAACAAGTTTTAAGATGGAAATTTTTGAGAATCTATCATAACCAGCCACATGATCCTAATGACCATGAATTTGTTAAAGTATTTTTAGAATAAACTCCTAAGCAGCAAGATATGTTATGTGAATTCTTTGTTCACAATTTACTGATGGAAACACATACTAATTTCTTCATTAACCTTTTTGTTGGAGAAATGCAATTGAGATCTTTGTTATCTACTATGCGTAATCAGGTTCATTGGCAAGAGCACACTAGAGAATACTCTTAACTAGAGAACAATGTGGGTCTTTAGATGAGATACCCTAATAGGAAACCTACAGCTTTCAAAGCAAACGTTTTAGTTGTCAAAATTGAAAAAACTATGAATCAGAGATATGATGATAACCTCCACCTATGTTACAATCATTTTAGAGAATAGGGGCCAAAACTGATTGGTAAGGCTTGGCATGCTTGTGAAGAGAGATACACCCCAGTACCAACATACTTGAAGAAAAGAGAAGTGATCTCCCCTCTTAACATAAAATGGTCCTACAAAAGAGCACATGGTTTGGCCAAAATCTTAAAAGACCTCAGAACATATTGGATGGGGATGAGGTACAGACCTCCCTTGTTGCTTTCACCACTACCTACTTTTAATATTAATACAGATCGGGATAATGGATTCTTCAACATGTGCAAAATGAGGGTTACTTATCATCAAGGTTTCCTATACGAACCTAAAGAGTTAGATAAAAAAGTAGATGATTTGTATGATATTAGTGTTGAATATGAAGAATTGAATAGAGAAGGAGGGTACAAGTTACAATAGAGGGTAGGAGGATCTCCCAAAAAAAAGGAAGGGGAGGAAGTGATGAGGTAAAAATAACCTCATCATGATAACATAATAAAACCCTTCCTCATATATGCAAAATACTTATTATTTTCCAATTAATTAAACTTCAGGCATAATAATTGCTTATCTTTTGAGAAAAATAGTACAAACTTTATTTATTGTGATTTATTGAAATATCTTGCCCATGCAAATTTAATGGGTAGTTTAAAGTGTTTTATAGTATAATAATTGGTCATCATACATCAGTCAAAAGCATTCAACCAACATGAGCTCCATAACAGATTAAAGACATGTCTGGGAACATGATCTGAAACTTTAGGATGATGGACCGAAATCATAGTTTCTTTTAATTAATTTTTTTTTATGTTTTAAATTTTAAAGACTTCATGGCTCAACACGAGCCTCTTTAATATTTATGTAATAGGATTTTAAAGACATAAATTTTGTTTAGAATATGTTATAGACTTTTTCAATGGTAATCTAAACCATCTGAAACATAGGATTTAGTTATAATCGTTTTATAAATATGTAATCTCTAGAAGTAAAAGACAAGGAAAAATAGTACGGTTATGCTATCAACATGCTTTCTGAATATATATGAATAAAGAAACTATTGCATATCAATCTCTGAGTTGTTGAAATTATGGATGAAGATTACTTTTAATGGAAGAGATTTCGATTACATTGTGCAAGGGATGATAGATTAAATAGGTGAGTACTTTCCTTTAAAGAATTATGTCATTTTTATTGCATAGATAATAATTATGAGTGTATTCATTTTTCATGTTCATTTTGTAGATAGTAATTAAGTTTGTCATCTTAGAGTCTGAAGTTTCAGAGCAGTCGTTGTCTTTCATTTCCGTAATTACATTATGTTAACTGCTAGAACTATTACTATTATTAATTAGATGTTCCATGGATTGTTTACAAGTTTTTCTACTTCTGCAATTTACATGATTTTTAGTTTAGTTATTTATGTATTTTCTATTTTAGTTATCATGCTTTCTAGATTAATTATCTTGTGATTTCTAGTTTAAATACTTTCCAGCTTTTTAGATAAATTATTTTCCTATTAACTAGTAAACGACCTTAGGTTAAAATTAATTTTAGTTGCTCTAAAACTACAAAAAACCTAAGAGAGATAGTCAAGTCACCTTCTATTGAAAATAGCCTTGAACACTGCCTGATCAATATATTGATGTTTTATCTTCTAAAGTAATGGGACCTAATGATAGCCTATCATCCACCATCCTACAAATATGAGTGAGCCAGAGCCTAGTGAATCCAACATTAGGCTAGAGAGAAAACCAAAGTAGAAGAGAGTTAAGAGGCTCAAAACTCAAGATGTTTCATCCACGACCAAGTCGGAACCACCTACAATGACAAAACCTACACCATGTACCCCTGATGTGTCTATGGTGTCAAGGGGTGCAATGAACGCTCATGAGAGATTTATGGAAAGTGTCACTAGAGAAGTAAAACAAGGTGGATCACAAATTGGTAAGAGATCCATGGGCCATGTCATTGTGACAAAACCTACACCAAGTACCGTTGATGTGTCTATGGTGTCAAGGGGTGCAAAGAAAACTCGGGAGAGATTTATGGAAAATGTCGCTTTAGAAGTAAAATAGGGTGGAGCACGAATTAGTAAGAGAGCCATAGGCCATGTAACCATGACAAGCTAACTAATTGATACTGCTAGTGAAATTGGAGAGTTAGATCAACCCCAAAGTGGGTGGCAGTTGTTCACATATTCCTTTAATAGGAGGTATTCTAAAAATATGACATGTTACTTATGGGGGCTCAACCTTGGGATGCTGGTGGTACTTAATGTATTTGTAGAGGTGGATGTAATGATAGATTTTTCCAAGCATTATGATCCTGTAGACAAAAAAATAAAAAGTGAAGTTGAAGTAATAAGGAATAAAATGGTAGAGATATTTGGGTTAAATCCCAATTACATTGTATAAATCAAGTGAGCTAAGCTATATGGTGAATATGAGAGTAACATATTTGCATATAGAAATAGACTACTAGTTCGACATAGGAAAAGCAAGGAGAAATTTCTCCCCAAAGATATTGAGCCTTTGAATCTAAAGAGTTTGTGGATTACTTTAAGAACACATAGTATTCCCTAAATCAAGTTCTAGCTGAAATTTTTGAGGAAAGGATAGCTCCTGACCTATTGGTAATAGATGCAGATAGATAGGGCCACAATCAGAACACTTTTTTTGATTATGTTTCTTTTGTTGTAGATCAAATGCATCAAGATTTCATCAATTTACAGAGCGAGGTTCTTCCTTTACATTTTCCACAATATTCTTTGTTAATGCATATGTTTTTGTTTGAAGGTGATTATAATAAGAAAAGGAAGTTGAAATTGAGGATGAGGGACAATAAAAATAATGTTCCTCCTGTTCAAATGTGGACATATATTTGGGACCAAGATTTCCCCATTCTAATTATTTAATGTTTTCTAATTTTATCAGGTATGATATTCTGGAAGGTTTAGGTGTGGCACATGTTCATAGGCTTTCCCTAGCAATCAGGCATGTTATGCATCCAAGGGATGTGACGAGGCTAGATAAGCATCATAATTGGGAAAATTGGATTTTGCACTCAGAGTATACTCTTATCAAAGCTTATGGCTCCAAGGTGGTACCACACCACTTGCCTCTGTATGTTTCTGACCGATTGGATTTTATGGAGTTGATATGGAAAATTGATTTTATGGATTATGAAATGTTTAGAAATCTCGGGAAGGGTACTATGGTAAACCCTCAATTCTCTTTTACTTACTTTGTAGTTACTACCCAAGAGGGGTATGAAAAATTTGGAATCATGGTAAATAACCTCAGACTATGTATTGATGAGGTTAGGGTTTTTGACCTAGAGGGTTTTGTTTCTGCAAAGAGAAGTGAGAAAAGTTTATCTAGAATTGGTCATCGGTTCTTGTACTTAGATGATGTATTAAGGAACTTGACAAGTGATGAGGTTGTTATATCTAGAAAGAGGTAATGGACATTCATAATGGACATTAAAGAGAGTATTAAGAGGATGAATGCATTCTATGTAAGTCCTTATGATGAAATTTAAGATCCTTTTGAAAGAGATTTTCTAAAGCTGATGGATTACCAAAATGGTGACTTGAAAGCAAAGGTGAAATAGGTTGCTAAGAGAGAACAAGCTCTCTTAGCACAACAACCCTAGGTTGTGGATGTTCCAGAGTAGTTTTCAAATGTGCAAAAGGAGAATGCCCAAGAAATTTAGGTAGATAAAATTGTTTAACATATGCCTAATGATGGGGAGGTGGAGAAGACATTCCCTCCCCCTAATACTGAAGATACCACTGATTATGAGGTTCCCCAATATAAGATGATCCAGTGGTAGTATGATGAGAAGAGAATGATGATGATCCTAGGATTAAGGATTTAAATGAATTCCTTGTGGATGATAAGTTTGAACAATCTAAGGAATTTAAGGAATTCATGGTTAGCAGAGGAGCAAAGAGATAAAAGATAGGATTGAACAAGCTAGGGCTAGTGTTGAGCCTTCTCAACAAGAAGAGGCTGAGAAGGTAGAGGAAGATAAGATAATGGTTGAGATTGTAGCTATCACTTATGATGAAGCTAAAAAATTGTCACATATAGTGGACTAATGTTGTTACCAAGATGCATTATCACTTCAACTATTGCACTTGATGCTATAAAAAGAGATCCGTAGGCTTTAATATCTAAGAAACATATGGGAGATAAGGTTTTTGGATCTGGATATAGTTTGAAGTTGCATACTCATGCAATTTGGTTCATGGCACCCAATATTGGAAAGCTTTAATTTGCACAACCTATTGAAGAGGTCATGGGTTCCTTGGTGCTAAAAAGGGCCACAGATACAACACTTGTCTAGGTTGCTAAATTAACTGCTCATGCTGCAATGCTCAGTGTAGACATTACATAAATAAATTAGAAGAAGTATGATTCCTTGGTGGAGAAATATAACAAGGCCTTAGATGAAATGAACAAAATGAGAGCCACTCTTCAGGCTAACCAATTAGTAAATAATATCTATGTGCCGTCCTCTTCTTCTTTTGAATTGTCTACACAGGATCAGGAGACCTTTTTCTTAAGAATAGATTATTTAAATAAGCAGTTAAAGGTAGAAAAGGAAAATACCAAGAAGGGAAAAATTGAAACTATTAATGTGGCCAATAATATTTTTGAAGCTGTATTAAGGTATAGAGTGACCAAATTGGTCAATAGGGTTGATGATGTATGGGATAGTTATAAGTTCATCCATGAAGCAAACATAAAGTACCCACAGGTTCAGGAAGCCTACAAGAATGAGTGGAGCAAGTGGAGCATTAGATTGGGTGCTTTAAAAGAAATGATACCTAAAATGTAAGAAGATCTCGGGGCACCTACAATCATCCTTGAAATATTGCAAGTGATTGATTTGGTAAATGAAATAACAAATTTTCATGGAAAGCTAGGGATGCACCTCCAAAGAAATCTAAATGCATTCCCTAGCTTTCCATGAAAAGTTGTTATTTCAAGCATATTGAATCAAAAGGGTGAATTAAAATTGTTTAATGAATGCAGGTGTGATTTGGGAGAGATTCTCACATTAGCTAAGATGGCATTAACTGTGAGCAATTACACCATTTTGAATCCACATATTGATATAATGGTGGACATTGAAATAATGATGGATGCTTTTGTCAAGGAAGCTAGGGCCATAATTGATGCTAAATATACTCAACACATTGTGAAGGTCTAGAGGCTTCTAGATGCAAAATGACCAACTGAAGAGGAGTACATCACATGGTTGGAAAAATATACTAAGTAAGCTAGTAAAAGGGTGATGGATATGATGAATAATGGACAGAAGAACAACAATGCATAGCTTGAAAAAAATATAGATTATTCTTTTCATGAAGTATTACAAAAATATTGTTTTCTCCTCAACTTGAAAGATGGTGGCATGAATGCTAATGCGGATAAATCAATTTTCTATTTTTATGCTATTCTTACTTTCAAATTTTGCTGATTGGATTTGCTCGTGAAAACAATTTTTGAGCATATTGGATATATTTTGAAGTTGTAATAAAAAAAGATGCCCTTTTATGGTGGGAGCAGATCTTCTGCAACAAATGAAGAATACTTTTGCTTCATGTTTATTCCCACCACCTAAGATTTTGAGTGTAACTAAAAAGTTAATATATGTTATAGTGGTCCAATTAGAAGGCGACATGAGTGCTTTCTAGTTTGAAGCTTGTTTTTCTCCTTTGTTTCTATAAGAAGGAATTCAAGACCAAAAAGTGGGGTTCGTTGAATTGTAATTGAAACAGTGAATTGTAGAAAGAATACAGAGTATGTTTTAAAAAAAAATCTTTGTCTTAGGTTCTGAGTCTATAATAGTGTATGTGATTTTGATAACAATATATCAAATATGAAGCAAAGTGGTTATAATTTCATGAACATTTTCTCTCCTTTGTATATTTTTTATGAATTATGAATAATATAATCAAGAGTTGTTTTATTCATCTCCATTGTTCTAGTGGTTGTGTGATCTTGTTCTTGCTAATTAGTTCAAGGAACTAGTATAAATGCTTGAATGAAGTTATTGATTCATAAAAATTATATGCTAGGATATCTATAAGAAGTGGTGTTCAAGAAAGTAATATGGGAATATTGTAATGTAGTGTTTCTTGAAGCTCATATATTACTATGTGAATGATTGTTATGAGGTTTCATAGGTTATCATTGACTCCATGTTTAGGATAAGGTATTGGTTCAAGTAAGGTATTCATAGTGCAATTTTTGGGTCAATTCATCAACAAATCTTTCAAATGAATTACCAGTATAGTTATGTTGAGTTTCAATGTTCTCATGCTCCAAGTGTAGTGTATTGTTAAAAGAATTTCCTACCTTTTCAATATATTGTGTTGTTGAGTGGTTATGTGAGAAGTATCTATTGTTGACAATGTATTTACATATTGGTCATATAAATTATTGAGTATACATTGTGGGATCACCCTCCCAAGTTTCATAGAGCCTGAAGTGCATGGGTGAAAGTTTTGTAACTTTTACTCATTCATTGGCCAATCCCTTTAGATTGCTAATTATTGAAAATAGAAAGATCTATAGGTATTTTTGAAGATCATCTTAGTTACCAAAAAAATAACCAACATGCCCTAGGTGGTGAAAGTGTCCTCTCTTAATAAGGACCCCCATTTTGAATTTAATTCTAGCAGTATTTTAATAATGTTCATTTCCAAATCTGGTGTCAGCTTGAATTATTTGAATTTTAGGGTTAATCTCTAGATTTAGTATAAATATGGGGTTAATTCATCTTGTTTCTCCTAACAAGACCTAGAAAATTTGAGAGAGTGTCCTAATTCTTCACAAGGGTATTAATAGAGCACTTCAAGAGAATTTTCAAAGGAATTTCAAGGTGGATTATAACGGTTTTATTGCACCAATTCAAGTTCATTTCATCGTTTCTAAGGCATAGCGAATTCATGCATGTTGTTGAGCTAAGATAGTGGATGTAGCATTGAAGATCTAATTTCAAGAATTACTTCACATCTTACTCAAGATCAAGATCTACATTCTTCATGACCATTTCATGTTAAATTGCATATTTACATTCCAAGACAACTTCCAAGGTATCAACATTAAATATTTCATATTTCATGCTTCAACTACATTATTTTATCATTTGGTTTAATTACCTACAAGGAGTTAGACTTAGTCAAACCCATATTCACTAACAATCAACAATTTTTTTCTCCTCTTGAGTGTGTGTTTGTAGATTTGTAGGTTCAAGATCAAGTGGATAAGTTTAGAGAAGATTTATAGAAGCTGTCAAGTTGCAAAGTTGACATTCATAGTACAAGAAGACAAAATTAATGCTACAAAATTTATTACATATGTTTGGGAGCTGACAATTGGGGTTCTGAGAGTCCATACATCATGGAAAATAACCCAGATCTTAGCTTTAGGAACCCTAATAGGGACCCATTTACCACTAAATTACAATGAGTCATTGGTTCCCTAAAAATAGGCTTCTTGCAACAAGGTACACATCATTTTAATCTCTAAAACCTCCCCTCATAGTTGCTATAACAATTAGGGTTAGTTTCTTATTGTTATTTGCATTTTTGGCTCTTATAATTGTGTGTTTTGTAGAAAAACTTAGTGGCTCATCATTTTGTTCAATTCATTTTGATGAATCCTATTTTTCACCTAAACACTTTAAAGTAGAAAATGAAAAATGCTAATAATAAAGAGAACATGAGATCTTACTTGGAAAGCCCTATGCCAAGTCATATGTTTCCAAATGAAGCTATGCCATGAAAAAGGAAAAGAAGGGTTGTGCCCAAAAATACATATGGGATCTATGGATTTGAGGTCAGTATGTATTTACTACAATGTCTTTATAGAGCTCCGAACTATCATCATTCCCCAAATACTCATAGAACTAGAATAATGACACAAAGAGGGTGAAAAAAAGAAAAATCCTTCAGGTCAACATGGAAGAGACCCAAATGTCTCGATGTCTTGCATAATCTCCAAGAGGAAAACACAAGACAAGTGAAAAGGTAAATGTTTATGACATAGAGAAGAATGTAGGTAAAAATAGATGAATGCCACAAATAGAGAGAGAGAGAGAGAGAGATGCCTGAAACAAAACAGTACAAGGGGGTCACATTATGTACATGTAATCACATAAATAACATGAAAAAGAAAACAATGCAAAATACTAGTAAGGCACATGCGAGTCAACCTATTAGCAGGTCATCCACATCCCAATCTTGTTCATCATATATGAAAGGAAGGAAACTAGCCAAACAGACAACAAGTGCCAAACTAAGAGTATCACCATGTTCAACACTCTTCCTATGAGAATTATAATGTAAGCTCATAGAAGAGGAAAATAATATATTCAATTTATTATGCACTTCTTCATCAATATTAGTAACCTCATCATCATCATCCAAGTTAATCACAATAGGAGGTCGAATGATAATGTATAAAGAAGGGTTTAGCTCTTGTTTTGGTTGTGATATAGGATCTCTTTTTGCAGCCAAGAGGGAGACTCTTCCTATATTGCTTCAGCCAAGTTTGAGTGTTGATTTCTTTGTTGCTTTCTTCTTTTAACCTTCAAGCAAGAGCACGATGTTTACACCTACAATCTTCAAAATTTATATTTCTTTTAGTATGATTTTCAAGTTGTGTTTGTGTAGGAGTGGTTCTATCAACCATATGTTTCTTTTCTTCCCTAAGGGGAGGAATTGATCTGTATAGGATCTAGACTAGATTGCAGTATTTAAATGCTTAACTTTTACAATGCTTTTACAATGATTATTCCAAGTTAATTAAATCAAAATTAACTTATGGAAATAACAAAATGAAAGTAATAACAAGGTGATTATAACAGAAAGGAAGGGAATGAGAGAAAGAAAGAGAGAAAAGAAGAGAAGTGCAAACAGTGTTTGATTACGGAGTTCGTCACAAACGTGACTACGTCTCCGGGTCCACTCCAATAGAGAGACCGATCCGATTAACTCCAAAATCAATTACAAAGCACCACAATCATTCTCCAAGCACTTCGGCAGCATAACAACGCTCTGACGTGCAAGAATGGAATCTCTACAAGACCTCTCTTTCGATTATCTCCACAGCTTCAAGACTTCGTCACCTGAAAGAAAACTTCCCTTCACTCTCACCTCACACCCCCTTTTATACATAAAATTAAGCCAAATAAGACTTAACAATCAAAACAACAAAAACAACTTTTCAACCAACGCGGATAGAGATGGAAGAGAGCGCCACGTGTCACACCAGGAGGGTGCCACGTGGCAGAATCTGATTGGCCAATAGCACTGACGTGGACGACAACTCAGCACTGACTCAGATGACGTGGATGCTGACTGTGTGCCAAATGATGACGTGTCTGCCAACTAGGATGATGACGTGGCATGCTGACTAGACCTGCTGACTAGGCGTATGGACTGCTGACTAGACCTGCTGACTGGGCGTACGGACTGCCACGTGTCACTCTATGATTGGTCCATACAAATGCCACATGTCACACTCTGATTTGTCCACATCAGATTCCATACCACATGCTGACGTCAGCTGTATGGATGATGACGTCATCACTGTACCTTCAGTCCACAAGTCAAACCTGAAACTTTGACCAGCTGTATCTTGAGCCTCCGATGTCAGATTTCGACGAAACGAATGTCGTTGGAATCATCTCGATGAGCTCTTCGACTTGACGTTGCTTCGGTTGATTTATGAAACAATCATTTTTTTCACTTCCTGGACACCCTCTATTCCCAGTTTGATTGAAGGTTTGACTGGCTATAACTCGTGCAAACAGACTCCTTTTCACTCCGTTCGAGTTGCGTTGGAACCGGGACATCGAGCTCTTTCTGATGGTGCTGATTTTGGAGAGAAATGGAACACTTCAATTTTCACTAAAAAATGTCCACCGGATCAGGCCTCCCCACTAAAGACCTTTTGGACCTCCAAAAGTGGCATTTAATCTGACATTAAGTGAGGACTTGGCCTCCCCACTTGTCCTGTATCCTCTGTACATCTGAATACCTGACTCACAAGCATAATCAAGACTGCAACAATATTGTTGAACATAAACATAACTTTATCACTTCCATAAGCATCTACATCAATTGCCGTAGCCACTAACCAACAAAAATTGACTAGCATCAAGCTGAACAACAATGCAGAAATGAAAGAGAATAAGTTAACAACAATTCGATCCTTTACAATAGGAACATTTTTACCCAAGGATCCATCAATGCTTTCAATCATCTTTTTCTCATGCTGTACTGCAAGTGCATCCTGCAACATCTGACCCTGGTTAGCTACTCCAAGTTCAAGTTTAGAACCACCTGTGCTGACAGACATAAGAGTTAATTCTTTACTTGCATTAATTACCCTCTTTAACTGCCCTGTGTTTGCAAAAGAATGATCAGTCTTAATCCTGTGAGAATGTACAATATACCGAATGCCATCTTTAAACAAATGATAATGATTTTGTTGCCTGTAGAAGATTGCTTTTCTGTCATAAAGATAAGGGCTACCAAGCACTATCCCACAGATATCCAGTGGAACTACATCAAACTGTACTTCATCCACAAATTTACTAGTGATTGTGAACCTTAAGGTGCATTGTTTTGTTACTTGCAACTTATCATTTTCACAAATCCAACCTAGTGGACAAGGTTTCTTATCTGGTGTAGTTCTTAATCCCAAGTTATTTACAACACTTTCTTAAATTAAATTCACCTGAGATCCACTATCTATGAGTGCATCAATTTTACTATTCTTAGCAACAACCCTTAAATGAAACAGCTCATTCCTTTTCTTATCTTCAGAGAAATCATTAACTGTAGAAGTAGAAGCACAACTAGCAACAAAAACACCAGAAGTAGGAGTTTTACCTTTTAGACCCATAGCTGTTATCTTAGTTTCATCATCTGAATCGAAACCAAGATCCATAACAACATTTGTGGATTTCTCCTTACCCTTCTGTTTCTGATTCTGTCTTTGAGCCCACTTAGGCTTCAGTTCTGGATGCAACTTCCAACAATGATCTTCATCATGACCTTTCTTGTCACAATGAGAGCAAGAAAGTTTATCATCCTTCTTAACTGTAGCTGTCTTCTTTCCTTTCCTTGTCTCTGCATTCTTAGAAGATTTCTTTACATCATTATCAAACTTATCAATAAAAGATCCTTTACCCCTTGACTCTAAGTGGGTAGCTTGAACACAAACTTTATCCAAGTTGTTAGGATTCAAAACCAAAATAGAATGCCTAAGATAGGAATGTAGACCTCCTATGTACTTCAACAAAGTGTCCTGGGTGTACAAAGGAACATTCAAAGCAATAGCCCTTTTCCTAAATTCATGGGTGTATTCCTGGACAGATGCCTAAACATTTGCCAGTCCATCATTAACTATTGCATATGGCCTAAGGGATAGAATTTCTTTTTAAGAGCATTAATAAATTCTGCCCAAGTTAAACTGACTCTACCATGTTGTGAAATTTCTGCCTTAGTCTTACTCTCCCACCAGGTTAAAGCTGTACCTCCTAACCGAAGAGTAGCTAATTGGATCCTATCAACATCATCTAATAGGTTCTGGACTCTACAGTAGATTTCTACTTGCTGAATCCAATCATCCAATTTTTCAGCATTAAGTTCACCACAATACTTTGGTAAATCAAATTTTACATCCAATTTAATTTTAGGCTTATGCCCACTCTTGAAAGGATTAGAAGAAATAGAATGAGGAGAAGATGGAGAAGAAGGAGAAGAGGGAGGAGAAGAAGAAGAGGGTGGATCTGGTTGCTTTTCACCATCTACATGATGTTTCCCTTTCTTGTCTTTGGGATCTTCTTGCTTTGACGAACCTCCTTCATGTCCTTTCTGCTCTTGTCTCTCTTGAAAAAGAATGTCCACCTTAGCCTTCATCTCGAGGAATGCTCTTCGAAATTCTTGCTCACTGATTTCTTCAGGAACCTCCATTCCAGAAACAGACATATTCAGAAATGTTCTATGCTTCCCGATCTCAGGATTAAAGTCTTCGAGCTTGCCTTCGCCCTTTTGAATCCTGGATCTCGTTAGCTTTCAAGAAAACAACTGCAATAATAGTCAACTGAGCTCTGATACCACTTGATCTGTATAGGATCTAGACTAGATTGCAGTATTTAAATGCTTAACTTTTACAATGCTTTTACAATGATTATTCCAAGTTAATTAAATCAAAATTAACTTATGGAAATAACAAAATGAAAGTAATAACAAGGTGATTATAACAGAAAGGAAGGAAATGAGAGAAAGAAAGAGAGAAAAGAAGAGAAGTGCAAACAATGTTTGATTACGGAGTTCGTCACAAACGTGACTATGTCTCCGGGTCCACTCCAATAGAGAGACCGATCCGATTAACTCCAAAATCAATTACAAAGCACCACAATCATTCTCCAAGCACTTCGGCAGCATAACAACGCTCTGACGTGCAAGAATGGAATCTCTACAAGACCTCTCTTTCGATTATCTCCACAGCTTCAAGACTTCGTCACCTGAAAGAAAACTTCCCTTCACTCTCACCTCACACCCCCTTTTATACATAAAATTAAGCCAAATAAGACTTAACAATCAAAACAACAAAAACAACTTTTCAACCAACGCGGATAGAGATGGAAGAGAGCGCCACGTGTCGCACCAGGAGGGTGCCACGTGGTGGAATCTGATTGGCCAATAGCACTGACGTGGATGACAACTCAGCACTGACTCGGATGATGTGGATGCTGACTGTGTGCCGAATGATGACGTGTCTGCCAACTAGGATGATGACGTGGCATGTTGACTAGACCTGCTGACTGGGCGTACGGACTGCTGACTGGACCTGTTGACTGGGCATACGGAATGCCACGTGTCACTCTATGATTGGTCCATACAAATGCCACATGTCACACTCTGATTTGTCCACATCAGATTCCATACCACGTGCTAATGTCAGCTGTATGGATGATGATGTCATCACTGTACCTTCAGTCCATAAGTCAAACCTGAAACTTTGACCAGCTGTATCTTGAGCCTTCGATGTCGGATTTCGACGAAACGAACGTCATCAGAATCGTCTCGATGAGCTCTTTGACTTGATGCTACTTTGGTTGATTTATGAAACAATCATTTTTTTCACTTCCTGGATGCCCTCTGTTCCCAGTTTGACCGAAGGTTTGACTGGCTATAACTCGTGCAAACGGACTCCTTTTCGCTCCGTTCGAGTTGTGTTGGAACCGAGACATCGAGCTCTTTCTGATGGTGCTGATTTTGGAGAGAAATGGAACACTTCAATTTTCACTGAAAAATGTCCACCGGGTCAGGAATGGAACGAACCATGGGAGGTTGTTCAAGCACTTTCTCTTTATATTTGTAAACTTGTTTTATCCTAGGATGTGTGACATGATTGTTTTGGTTCTTTATAGTATTTTGTAGGAGATATGAAAAGTATCTACCATGGGTAGGTCTTAGTTATTTGGAATTTCTTTAGGTTCAATCATAGTTTCATCAAGGATAGGAGGCTCAATCATAGGTTGAGACATGTTTCTAAGGGATAGTTTTGATATGAATTTTTCCTTAAATTTTTTATAGGAATTGAAAAAGAAGTCCTCATGATGTTTTATAAGTTCCATAGGCTCGGGCCAAAAGAAATCCAATGAGAAATTCCCACAAGAGGACATTGGATTAAAGAAACTATGGTGGACAGTAAAGGTTTCATTATCAAATGGAAACTTTAAACATTTATGGACAATCGACAAGATGACTTCCATGGAGTGTAGCCATGGATAACCAAGCTTCACATAGAATTTATCTAATGTTAGGATGATGGAGAATAAGCCATCTAATTGTTTTAGTTTGATTTTTAAAGGAAGGGTGATTGATACCATCCTAGGGAAAGCAAAACCATTATGCATTTTTATCCATGCTTCCATTTTATCATATGTTTCTTGATAGATTTCATGCAAAAGTAAGAATTATTTAGTGATCACATTCTCTCCACAAATGGTATCAATTAATATACCATTGGTGGGATTTTCATTGATTCAATCGGCTATTTCAAGAGGACCATTAGGTGTATTTCTAATTATATCCTTAGATGAGAAAGAAATGTCAAGAGGATTTTTAGTTTGGCCCTTACAAGGTTGAGTTTAAATCAATGCAATCAAACCATCCATAGGATTTTGTTCATTAGTATCCATAGGAACTTGTTTAATAGTATCAATGTTGTCATCATCTTTGTCAACATTCATCACATCATTCTTTTGAGTTTCACTAGCTTTGACAAAAGAAACATTCTAATTTAGCATAGGGTTGGTAAAGATTTGTAATTTTTGGTTGAGAGGGGAAACAAACTTATTTTATTTATCATTAACACCTCCAATTTGAAGTTGACTGAAATCAATGAGGTCTTGCACAAGATGTTTAAGATGCTTACAATGTTTTGTATCATATCCATTTTTTCAATGATAATGGTAATAAGAATTTTATCTAAAGTTCAAAGATAAAGGCTTATTAGGATCGGTTGTTTTAATGAGAGGTAAGGTGATCATATTTTTTTCTAGAATTTGTAACATTATGTTATAAAGGGTGTCAGGTAATGGAGTAAATTGTCTAGCTGGATCCATAAATGTAAAAGGATTTGTCTTCTTTATAATAGCCACCTAGGTATCAAAATGTAGAGTTGGTTGAGGGGGATTAAGTTGAAGGAAGCCTTTATTCTATTTTCTAAAAGGTTGATAATTGTTTTGATTTTTGGATTCAAAATTTTCAAGTTAGCTAGAGGTGGGTTTTGTTTCATGACTACTAACTGAGTTTTGATAATCATGAAGGACAACACACAAGTTTACAAAGGAAGAAAACTTCATAATGCTAAGATTATCTTCGATCTTATTTTGTAAGTTTTCAATGAATAGCTGTTAAAGGTGAGGTTTAGGAAATATTTACATTGATTTGGGAATAAAGTGATTGGTAACATGAAATAAAGTCAGTAACCTTTTCATCATCATTTTTCTTACATCTCATCAAATCGACTAAGGTCATATTGGGAGTCATGTACACTTGGAAATGGTTTATAAAGTCCTCAAATAGTTCATTGGATGAATTAATTGAGTTGTTTGGTAATAAGGAAATCCATTCTAAAGTAGTATCTTTCAAGGACCTAGGGAAAAGCTTATCCAAGATCTTATCCTCAAGGATAAAATCACTACATAAGGCGGTATAAGCAAAAACATGGTTAGAAGGGTTTCCTTTCCCCCATATTTTTTGAATCTAGGAATCTCTATACCTTGTGGTATCAAAATTCTTAATATCTCCAAGGATATGGGATTGATTTTGACATAGTATGTAGTTTGGCCATTTTCATTTTGGTTTATGGTGCAAATTTTCTTTTAAAGGGATGAAACATTTTGCAAGTGTTGATTGAGGATGGCATCGTTGGTTGTATTTTGATATGGAGGTGAATATGATGGAGGTGTATATGTGTTTGAGTGGGAAGTGAATGTAATTCTTACAAGAGGTAAAGTGGTAGGAGATATGATGTGAGATGTTACAAAGGTGCTAGGATTGCTAGTGGAAATACCCAAGGTAGGAAAGATATTACTAGTAGGTTGCATTGTTGTTGTAACTTGAGGGTTGGTATAGATGGGAATAGAGGAAATGGTTGTGAGAGGATGGATTTGATTTCCTCCATAACTTTGGACATTGTTCAGAGTTTGAGCACAACTAGTAAGTTTTCCAAAAATCTGAGCTACGTTATGCACAAGTTTTATTCCTTCTTCACTTTCAATCATGCAATGTATGCTATCTATGGTAAGGATAACAGTGGTTGAAATGTTTTCAATACTCACTTGATATTGTAGATTTTTGAAGTCTTCATGGATTTGGATTATTTTTTCTTGAGGTTCATGCTAGTAACCATTGTTTCAACACTTGTCACACTACTTCAAGATAAAGAGTTGTTAAGGGTATGGTCCATACCTAGTGAAATAGAGTCAACACTATGAGTGAAAGAGCTAGATAACCCAAGATTCATGATGACTATGCTATCAAAGGACAACATGAGTCTCAAAATATGTCTCACTATAGTATTATCAATAAGACACCAAGTTGTAAAGCTCATGCAAGGGACGATCAATGAATGCAAGATGAATGCAATGAACACAAGATAAATGATATTCTTTAATTCTAATTCAAATGAAATTAAGCTATATGCAATGAAATGTATGAAACAAAAACTCGTTAAACTAAAAAATATATATACAACAAAAAATAGAAGCATAAAAAGAAGGTTTTTAATGCTGAAAAATGTAGATTCTGATCTAACACGTGACTAAATCGCCTAGAGGGGTGTATGAGTCCTAGTTAGGGTTTTTTAAGGGTTTAAACAGTGAATAACATTCACCATAAAAATCTTAGAAAGTAAGTAAAACAACCTTTACTAAGACTAAATCCCTCAAAGGGGTGAATGAGTCCCAAATGAGGTTTTTGACACTAAATTCAATAAATTTTGAGTGAATGTTAAGGTTTCTAACTTGTATGATGTATAGACTATGTGCAATTACAAATTTCAAATGAAATTCAATGATGCAAGATGCAAAAATGCAACCTATATGCACTTTCACTAATGCAAGATTTAGAATCCCTAAATAAAAATTAACTAATGCAATACCTTATGAAAAGTGAATGTAAGCTAGATCTAGGACTATGATGCACTTCAAATCTGAAATAAGGTATTCAAAGGCTAGGTTTACAAGCATAAAATAAAGGAAATGGGGTGTGCCCAACTTTTAGGAGATGGACAACTTAGGAGACCCTATTTTGCTCTAGTTCATTCAAGGAAACCCTAGAGATCTTAGTCTAATCGTTCAATTGAGATAAGGGGTTGCTATAAGGTCTCCTTGGGTGTGATTAAATACACACATGGGGGTTCACCACTAAGTAAAGGCTTAGAAATAAGGAAATGAAAATGGTATGCAATTCTAACAATGTAACCTAGAACATGAAACTTCAAATCAGAATAATGAATTGGAGATAAACAAAGGTGCATTTGGAAAAATGAAGAGGATTTAAACAAGGTCTGTGATTCTAAAATTCTAAATTTTAAGGCACAATGGAACTCATATTCCAGTAGGGGCAATTTAGTCCTAGTTTAGGGTTTTAGCCCAAAACTAGAATCTGTAACTGGTAAGGGACTCATACGCTAGTTCGGGAAATTTAGTCCCAATATCAGGGTTTAAATAAAACTTAGATATCCTCTAGTGGTCTTTTGTAGCTTCTCTCCTTTCCAATCTTTGGCTCTGAAACTCTAAATTTTTACCTATATGTGACTTTCCATAATCTTGCAAGATAGATGACAACTTTGACAACTTTGCAACTTCAACAACTTTCTCTAATCTTTCTCTTCAATGGATCTTCAACCTAAATCTATAAATCACACATCAAAGAGAGGGAAAATGTATTTTTGATAGTGGATAGGGGTTTTCCTTGGTCAATCCCCATTTTGGTAATCAAACCTTGAAACATAATCAAATAGAATGAAGAAATGATGAATGAACAATATGTAATGTTGCAACTCACCAAACCCTTGAAAAAAGGATGAAACTTTGTATGAAATGGCTAGCATGAATGTAGATCATGACTCTTGATTGTATGATATGGATCTTGACTTGAATTATTGCTTGAATTATAAGAACCTACATCACAACTGTTAGCTCAAAAACAAACATGATGCATGATGAATTTGGCATGATGCTTCAATCTTGAATTTAGCTCCAAAATTCTTGATAATCAACTATTGAATGCTCTTGAAAGCTCTCTTATGATAACTTGATGACTTGTAAGATTCCTATGAGAAATATGTGAAGTAACCTTGTATTTATACTTGATTATGCCAAATTTCTTGAAATTAAAACACTACACGTCGACATCAGATCTAGGGGAATAAAATCCCGCCAAGAATTTGAATTCAAAATAGGTCCAAGCTAAGAAAGACTCATACACCATTTGGGGCGTATGCGTCCCAGTAAGCTAAGCTTGGGACACAAATTTAAAGAAATATTAAGTTCTATGCCAAATTCAGGATTAGGCCTCAAAAATTAGGTGGGACCCATACTCCCAAGGTGGCATATGAGTCCTAGGTCACTAAATATCATCTATACAAACCAAAATCATTAAATTATGGTAATTTATTAGATATTTTTCAATATTATCCTCGAAAAAGATGCATTAAATAAGGCTTGTGGATGCAAAATAGGACCAAATAAGGCATAAAGAAGCCCAATCTTAGTAGGGAGATCCCAAAAAAGTGTGAAAATGTAAAGTGATACATTTTTCTACAATACAATCATTAAGAAAAAAATTGAAAAATTAGAGCTTCTTATGTTTGCAAAAAGTGTGTTTTCATTGGGAAAGAAGTATTATTTATTCAATTTCTTACAATAAATGGAAGTTTTGTTTCATTTGCATTTCAATAATATATCATATTTATAGATAAGTTGGATAATTTTATAAATTAGTGCATAAATTTGTTGAAAATAATATCCTTTTTGAAAAATTAAAAAAACCCTAGTTCATTGTATTATGTCATTTTTTACAGAGTTAGGGAAAATTGCACTAATTTTTAGTTTTAGAATTGGATTGTGTTAGTCTCAAATATTTGTCAACTATAATCATTGTCAATAATTTTAAAGTTTCAAAATATTGTACCTCTAGTCTAGGGTGCTAATGCCCCAGACTTTCTCATTTTTAACCAAATTTTAGAGGTAGACCGATATTTGTACTCTCTATGGAACCTTGAAACTTATTTCTAAAAACTATTTCTTTAATAGACCTAAGTGGTTATGTTCAATCATAAATAGTGTTAAGAGGCATAAACAAAAATTGAATCTTACAATAAATGTTTTAATTAATCTCTTAAACAAAGAACAATAATATGATTATGTTAGATCTCCTTCTGTAATTTTATTATACATATAATAAGCCTTTTAGCAATGATGATTTTGATATGTTAGATGAAGTCCTTGATAATTTTATCTCATCTAAATAATCCACTAAGACCCTTAAATCTTCAAAATTCCAGATATTAATAAATGCAATATATTCAATCACACCACAACTAGTTATTTACCCTCTCTTACATAAACCTCAAACACAAATTCAACCTATACTTTTCATTAGACCACCGTTAAATGTACAAAAAGATCTTGGTCATATCTTAAACATTACAAGACAACTATTATCATTATGAGTTAAAGTAAATAAGAATAGATTATAGAGGAAACTTATATTCTATTATAATATTTCTTTTTTATTATTATATGTTTACTATTTTATTTTTTAAGTTTCTGTAGTTCTATTTTTTATGTTTCTTTTATATTATTGCTTCTCTCTCAAATAAAAAGTAAAAGTAAATTAAAGATGGTGATGCTAAAGATCATTTTTTTCCTTTGGACTAGAATTTTCAACCCCTATACATAGCTCAAATTAATAATTATTAATGTTGGACTATCATTGTATATTTTATCCATTAACTCCTTGAAAATAGAGAAGCCAATTGTGTGGGATCCTAAATAAGTCATTAGTTTAGTATAATTGAAACCCATAGATGAAAATATACCATTAAGTTCATCTATACTCATGGTGGTGGGTAGAAATTTGTATAAACTTGCCATGTGTTTGAAACAAAATTATTCCATTTCCAATTCCTCGCATCTAATATGGTTCTCTAGCCAATTTAAATCCATTAAAAAATTTAATATGAAAAAAATATAGAAGGTCAATTTGTCATACAAGAAACTTGTGTGCAAGCTCTAGAGGATTTTTATTTATTTTTATTCTATCATATATTATTTGATATATCAAATTCTAGATCCATTTATAAAAAAGTGCTACCACATACAATTTATGAATTTCTCACCTATTAATTTTTAATATATTATAATAAAATATAATTATTGAAAAATTAATAATAAAAAAATTTGTATTCATACCATTTAAAACACAAGGTATGTGCATGATCATCATGAAAAAAATAAGCCCTTATGTGGTGATAAAAATTTAGAATACTAGAGTTAGGCAACTTGACGTAAAAATTTGAATAAGTTATCTATATTATTTCAAAAATATGTAAGAATAGAATCTGTAGCAAATTGAATGTAGTTTCTAAACTACTAGTTTTATTTTTTATTTTTAAATCTATTTGGTGAAAATTTAAAATTTCAATGTAGTAGTACTTAAATTTCAGGGAAAAAATAAGAAGCAGGTGTCTGTCTGAGCACCCTAACCACAATAAAATAATAAGATTTTTTAATAATATTTTAGATATAAGTAGAGGACTCATGTCTCGACGTGATGCATATTTTTTTGTAATTTTTTTCTAAGTAAATAAGTAATTATGAATTTTTTATTACAACTTTAAAAAAATATAAAAACTTGAATGTCTGAACACATTAACTTGGCCAAAACTTCATGATTTTTTTTAATCTTATAGTATGTGAAGCATACAATGTGATACATGTTTCAAATTCAAAAAATGTGATATCGTTTGAAAGCTATAGATGTTTTTCAATCAGCCTATCAATTAAGACTTTAGTCGTAATTCAAATAGAAAATGAATAATAATTATTTATTAAATTCAAAGTAAATCATAATTTATATTGGTGGAAAGTTGAGAATCTCCTTTAAAAACTCTTTTCGTTTCATCAATTTTGGGTTAAAAAAAGTCGTCAACCACATGGGCCATCATATCACTTACATATCACCACTTTTTGGCCTATCATGATTCTACATATACCCCACATTATTAAACTAAAATAAAAATATTAACCAAAAATAAGATTACCTAAACAATGTACAAAGATGTCTCTTTTCTATTCTAGCTTCACATTTCTCATAAAAAAAATCTAATTATTTTGGAATCTTGAAGCATTAAATTTTTCATTTAAAAACTTTTCTTTATGCTTGTTCTTCAAATTAGTAAGGTGATCAAGGATTTCTAGTGAACAATATAAGAAAACCATTATTTTAAATTTCTTTTATATAAAAATATTTTTTACTTTTTTATGGAAATAAATAGATTACATATATATCAACATCTTTTCTCTTTATAAACATGGGCTGCAAGGCAGCAAAGTTCATGCCAAAGGTTGGCAAAACTAGGAGTCAACCAAAATGGCTTGTCAAATAAAAAAGGATGGTGATGATCAATGCTCTCTATATGTGGCCATATTTTTGGAAGACAAAAAGTTCGAGGAAAATAGGATTAGGGGAATGCTATCATATGTATCTCATTAGTCCTTAAATTTGGTTATTGTGGTCAATAAATACAATAAACTTGTTAATATTTTGAGTTCTTTGGATGTTGATTGTGGGAATATTAGCAATAATTATGATATAGTTGGTTTAATTTGGGGAATGAGCCACTTGCGTTAAAATAATTATGTGTGATGGAGGAATTTCTTATCCCTAAACAAAAACGCCATTTGTTTCCATGATAGCATCCTTTGATCCATAACCAACAATTTGAACTAGGCAATCCATAAAGGACACATTGTTAGGTTTGAAGCTTCAGTCATGCCACCCATTTATATAAGACTTGTGAATAGATGGATGCATTGAAACAAAGAAATGAGTTCATTAAAGATATTGTTCCAAAGATAATACATGAATAAAAGATATCAGTAGGAATTAAAAAAGGATTATGGACATATAGCCTCTTTTCAAAGAAAAAAAACTATTGTCAACAATAACCATTAATCAGCTTATGTACACTTAATGAACTAAGATTACCCAACTCTCTAATTTGCTGGACACAAAGAAAGGGAAGAAAATATTTGACATATTCGCGAAATGGACACAACCAACACAACTATTTTAGGCTTATTCTTCTTGTGATGGGGTTGCTCTACATCCTCCAAAGGTTTTGGAATTGTCAAAAATTTAAAATGAAATGCACTCAGAGCTTCTGCTCTATTTACCAAACTATTGGGAATACCAAACTAAATGCGGAATAAAACAAATAGATTGGAGACACATAGTTGGGCATGAAAACTTGCTTCTTCTATTAAATCAGAAAATACCAATTACAAAATTATTTCAAACTTGAAACTATAAAATATTAATGACAAACTTGAATTGCAGCAATCAGGAGCTGCACACACACTAGACAATCATGAGCTTCGTAGAGCTCTCTATTCTTCCTATTCATCTAGACCTATCTGTTGCTCCCTACAATGTTTGAGCAATCTGGACTTATATGGTGCTCCTTACAGAGAACATTCTTTGTTGTTGCTGCAACTTCACTTTATTGCAAATCACTTGCAATATTCTTCTACCAATTTTCTCTATCAACTAACTAAAATTCCTTCCTTTTTGTCTATTCAAAATTGCCTCTCAAAATTTAAATTCACCTACCACAATAAATTATAGAAATTCAAACTTTCCTACCACAATAAATTATGCAGTCAGGAGCAAAACATGGATGAAGATTCCCAAAACCATATTATCATTGAAAGCTCTTGATAGGTAGGTGAACAGGGGAGTTGACGCAAGAGAGGAAAGAGGGCTCAGGTCAATAAATGTTTCCAACACTCCCCCTTTGACTGAGTCATGAAACAACATAATTCTTCATTCAAATCAACAACACCTAAATTTCTTCTTAGCATTCAAAGCAATCTCTACTCAATAGTTTGGTGAAAATGTCTACAAGTTGTTACTCAAACCTACAAAATTTCATTTTGATTTGAAACTCTCTTTTCATGGCCTCTTTAAAATAATCAATGAGGAAATCATTATCCTCACTGAAAACTAAATCATCAACATACAAGACAACAATTAAAATCTTACCATCAGCTACCTTAATGTAAAGATTAGGCTCACCATCGCTTTTGCTAAAGCTATTTCTCAACAAATATGAGTCAATCTTGTTGTATCATGCCTGTGGTGCTTCCTTCAGCCCATAAAGAACTTTCTTCAGCCTGTACACCTTGTTTTCTTCACGCAGAACTTCATAACCAAGTGGTTGATCCACATACACTTCCTCTTTCAACAATACATTCAAGAAGGCGGACTTTACATCCATTTGATACACCTTTCACTTGTGTTGGGCTACAATTTCTATGACTGCCCACATGATTTCCATGCTTGCAGCTAGAGCATGTTTCTTATCATAATCTCTCCCAAACTATTGTTTATATTGCTTGACAACAAACCTTGCCTTATGCCTCTATATTCTTCCATCATCATTTCTTTTGGTATTATACACCCATTTCACTCAAATTACTTGCTTTTTGGGAGGCAAATAAATTATCTCCCATGTTATATTCATCTCTATTGCATCTATCTCCCCATCCATGGCTTGACACCATTTCTTTTCTTTGACAACATCCTTAAAATAAATTGGATCACTATGAGAAAATAATACAAAATTCATGCTTTCATCAAACTCTTCATCATACCTTTCATTTTGGTAGATCTCCCTTAGACTCTTTGTCTTTATTGGCATTAGGGAGGCAGGAGTGGCATCTAAACTTTCACTGTTGCTACTACTTTACTGAGCAAACACTGTCTGTGCATTGGTCTGGAGTGATTCAAAGCTATCAGAAGCTTGTCTAGAGCTATCAAGAGCTACTGCAAGCTCTATAGCATCATCCTGCTACACTTCATGCTCTTTCTCTACATCCATAAGTGTTGTTAGGAGCAGTATGGAGCTGTCAGGATCTATCAGGCCATCCCATGACTCATCCTCTAAGAACTCCACATCTCTGCTAATGTCGATTTTCTTGGTGATTGGGTTATAAAACCTGTAGGCTTTTGACTCCTCAGTGTATCCCATGAAGATGCACTTCTCACCCTTTTCATCCAACTTTTGTCTCTTCTCTTTTGGCACAAGTGCATATGCCACACACCCAAACACTCTCAAGTGCTCAACTATCCACTTGAATTTTGTCCATGCCTCTTGTGGAATCTTTTCATAAACTGTCTTTATAGGACTTCTATTTATCAAATATACTAGTGTTGCTACAACTTCACTTTGATAATAATTTGGGAGTCTCTTGGCTTTGAGAATGCTTCTTTCCATCTCCACAATGGTTTGGATTTTTCCTCTCAGCCACTCTAGTTTTTTGCGGAGTATAGGCTAATGTCAGCTCCTTCTTAATACCATGTTCCTTGAAAAAATTCACAAATTGATTGGAGGTATGCTCTCCCCCTCTATCTGATCTAGGACCTTGATGAAACGTTCACTTTCCTTTTCAACCTGGGCCTTAAACATTTTAAACGTGTCAAATTATTTAGATTTATGCTATAAAAAATAAACCCATGTCTGACGGCTACAATCATCTATGAAGGTCATAAAATATTGTCTCTTACCAATAGAACTTGTTTGCATAGGGTCACACAAATTAGTGTGCACCAGCTCCAATGGTGCTCTTTTCCTTCTAGAATTTCTTGATTGAAAGGGTTGCCTATGTTGCTTTCCTAAAATGCAGTCTTCACATCTACCCCTAGGCTTTACTATGGTTGGTAAACCTCCAACCATTCCCTTCTTTGACAAAATATTTAAACCAACATAGCCTAAGTGTCCATACCTGAGATGCCAAAGCTTGGAAGGGTCTTGAATGATTGTCTTGAAAGTTGCTTGTTGTTGTACTGCTATACATTTTCCATGTCTGGAGGTTGTAGCTATAGATTGAGTTGAGAAACACCACTTTAGCCTCAAAGGAAACATCCTATTCCTTGTCATTTTCATTGTTGTAATTATTTTCTTGCTTCCATCCTTCTCAGAAATAGTGCATTCACCCTTTTCCATCAACACTTTGTATCCTTTTTGGATCAGTTGTCCAATATACTCATGAGATTTTTCTTTATACTAGGGTAAAAATAAACATCATCAATCACCTTTTTCTCACCTTTCTTGGTTTGAAAAAAAATAGACCCTTTTCCCACAACTGGAACTATTTTATTGTTCCCCATTTTTATTTCAGACTTGACACTTTTATCAATGAAAGAAAATAAACTTTCATCACCACTCATGTGGTTGCTACAACCACTATCTAAAAATCATACCTCATCACTGCCTTTCTCAACAATGTTGCACATGATGAAGGCCTTTTTCTAATTACCTTCAACCACTTTTTCATTAGCCACATTTTCACTTTGCTTGGACTGACCATGTTGCTTTTTCTAACACTCACTTGCATAGTAAACAAACTTATGGAAATAATAACATTCAACATTGCTCTTATCACCCTTTTGACTCGAGTTGTTTTTCTTCTTGGCTTGTCAAGAGTTGGACTAAGAGTTGCTTGCCCCCTCTTAGTTTTCTGCTCATCCTAAGTTATCTTCACTAGCACTTCCATGTCCAAATCTACCTCTACCATGTCTGGAGCCATTTCTACCTCTCCCCCTACCTCTTTTATTGGCTTGAGCTTTGAATTATTTCTCATGGGAAGAACTTGCAAACCTATTTAGGCACTACTCATGGGTTTGCAAAGAACCCATCAGATCATCAACAAACGATGTTGAGAGGTCATTTTCCTCTTCAATGGAAATCACAACTGCATCAAAAATTTTGGGTAAACATATGAGGACTTTCTCCATAATCCTCTACTCTTCCATGGATTCTCCAATCACCCTCAATTGGTTGATCAAACTAGAGACTCTTGTGTGAAATTCTGAGATAGACTCACTGTCCTTCATTTGGAGAGTCCCAAAATCGCTTCGAAGCATCTGGAGCTTCACCAATCTAACTTTATCAGCCCCTTTGTAACTAGTTTGGAGGATATCCATGCTTCCTTCGTATACTCAGCTACTGCTATTCTGGGAAAAATGGCCTCTATCAAGGTTGCTTCAATCAGACTATTTAAATTCTTTTGCATCTTTCCTCCTTGTCTCCTTTAGTTGGGTCTTCTTATTGTTTGTGAGGACTACATATGCTATTGGATCAGTCACATTAGTGAACCCACTAATCACAAACTCCCACAAATAATTTTCAACGATTATGGTCTTCATTTTATTTTCCAAAACATCATAGTTTTGTCCATTGAATTATGGTGGTTGCTTCCAACTCTTACTCTCATCTCCAACCATGTCTCCAATAAAATAAACTTTAAAAACACAAAAAATAAATTCCCAACTCACTCAAGACTTAGGGCCTTCTGGCTATGATACCATGTTATAAATTTAAAATGAAATGCACATAAAGCTACTACTCTAGTTTCAAAATAGTTGGGAATACCAAACTAAATACGAAATAAAATAAATAGATTGGAGACACACGGATAGGCATGCAAACTTTCTTCTTCTATTAAATCAAAAAATACCAATTACAAAATGATTTCAAAATTGAAACTACAAAACTACTAATGAAAAACTTGACTTGAAACAATCTAGAGTTGCGCACACATTGGGAAATCATTAGCTTCTCATACACTAATGGATTTGACCCCAATTTCTGACAGTCGTTCATCAGAATTTCAATGATCTATTGTCGGCCGACCGATGAATCGCATAGATCAATGTCGTCCCTCAATTTTTGTCTATACCTCGACGAACAATAAAATGCCACCCTCCCGATGCCAGCTCGTCGGAACAACGACGCCCATTCCATCAATCGTGCGATGAGAAGTGGCTAGACAGTGAGTGAAACACCATCGTTGAAGCGTCAAAATAGTGTCATACATTCGTCAGAACCAGGACGGCAGTGTTAACGGTCTAGCGACGAAAAATGTCTGGAGCACAAGCGGCATACCGTCGTTGAAGCTTCAGAGCATCGACATACATTCGTTGGGATGGAGACGACTGTATCATCAATCTACAGACGAACAGTACTCAGAGCACATGCGACATACCATCGCTGAAGGGTCAGAGCAGCGACATATAGTCATCGATCTAGTGATGAACAGTGCTCGAAGAACGTGTGACATAAGAGCGTCGAATACGCGACGCAATAGGCAAGTCATTACGGTGAAATTCTTTCGCACTCGCGATGAAATAAGCAAGTCATTACAATGAAATTTTGTCAAGTACATAGCAAGGTCGTTAGGTGTTTTTGCGGTTCATCCCAATTTCGACGAAACAATGTAGGTTTTTTTTTAAAAAAAAAACTATTCATTGAAATGTAGGCATATCGGGGTGACTCTAGGTGATATATAAAAGTAGTAGGAGGCTCCAAAGTGCATCCATAGGGATAATGATAGGACATAAGGTCAGGTCAATCAAAGAGAGAAATTTGATGTGCCAAGATGATGAGCATTTAATAGGGGTAGTAAAAGACAAGATGGATTGTCATCAATTCTCAAATTGGAAGACTTCACTATGAAAATTTAGATCACAATATGATTAACCCTGTTTGGACAAATGTAATGACATTAGTGTCAAGAGTTAAGAAGCCATTCAACTTTGCATTTCAATAAATTATTGTATGCATTGAGTAAGTGTTCACAAGGTAGAAAAAGGACAGTCATATGACTATTTAAAATATCAAGCATGTCAGTTGTGTTTAATTAGGCTTATAGAGACAAGGATTTATCAATTTTTGCATACATCTATAGTCCAAGCTCTAGGTTTGCATTATTTGGTTACTAAGTATGAGAAATGAGAAATGAATAATTCTAGAATATTGAGGCTATGGATGATATTATGATGGCCACATTTGATGTTGATCAACAATTGGAGAAAAATATAATACCTATGATGAGTCATGAGATCAAGGGGACTGTCATGGACAACAAGCACAACCTACGAACTGGATTCTAATTTTGCTAAAAAAGAAAAAATCAAACTAGTGAATATTAAACTACACACTCTTATCTAAATTTGTGGAAAATGAGCAATTTGGTGAGATAGAGTACCTACAGCGCGTCTTGGATACTTAGCTAGTGTATTAAAAACTAGGATTGCAAACCCAAAATTATTCTCTCTAAAAATTCAATAGAAAAATATAGAATGTTATCCTGGATACTTAGCTCTTAGACAGTCAATAAAACAATATGAGCATGATTATGAATGGTTTTACCTGGTCCCACTCTTGATCTCTCCATGTTTGAGAGCCTTCTCTTTAAGACCCCATGAATCCAATTTGATCCATTGCTGCCAAAATAGATATTAATGTGTAAACAAGGAGCCACATTTAGACAAACTGGTTGTTAATTTATTCTAAGAAATTTAGAGACTACAAAAAGAAGATACCTGATGGGGATCATGTGGGCTTCCTAGAGAAAGCACTGCAATATGGCTTCAAGCAACAATGAAAAACTTTGGATTAGCTTCACAGTAAATCCTAACAGCATGACATTGAAAGTTGCTTAGGTATTGGGTCCTCTCCCCTAGATTAAATTAAGGAAAACATTATTGTAAACATAATATTATAGAAGAATATGAATGTAAAAGAAAATGGATATTAGAAAAACATAAATGTAAATAAAAGTAGTGTGAGCAGAAAATGAACCTAAATTGGTCTTGAACAAATAAAATCATACCCAATTAGAATTAAGTTATACTGACTTTGTACTCATTGCCATTTTCAATCTTGAAGGTTACTTTGATGCCTTCTACATAAATTCTCTAGCCATGAGGCAAGAGAAGGCAGGAAAACCAAGTGTATATTGATGACTTTCTGACAATAAAAAAGAAAGAAGCAACCAGTCAACCCTATTAGAACAGAATAATCTTATGAATTGATTTTATTGTTTTTACTGGCTAATGGATAGTGGAACTAGTTCTATTGAATTGAGATACTACTAAGATGTGTTGACTGGTGATTTTAGACTACCGATATTCTGCTTCAATCTCTATAAGTTACTTTTGTCTTAAATATATTCAAGATAACTTTGCGAAAAAATTCCCTGATCTCTTAGAAATTATGCAGATTAATTTGTTAATACTTCTCCATTTTGATATTTTATTTCAAAAATTCATAGAAAGATATGTAATGCCATATTTAAAACTTACATATTTTAATTTTATTAGTTCTGTAATTATAGTATATGATTCCAACAATTGTGAAACGCATAGGCAATATGCTGGATGAATGAAGTAAACTATGCAATTGGCAGGTGTAAAGCCAAATTCCTTAACCCTTGCCAGCATCCTTCTTTCCTTTTTTAAAACATGTGCTTTGGAACAGGGCATGAAAATCCATGTAAGTATAATGAACATGAGATTTTTGTGATCATATATTATATTACAGTAAGTTGAATGAATGTAAGTAGAGATATTTTAGCATACCTGCAGATGGTACAAAATTTCATGCTTAAGTTGAAGCCTCCCATCAACAAAAAGATCCAAATATTCGTGTATCTATCTCAATTGAGCCTCTAAACCCTTCAGAGCTGTCAAATTTTCCACTAACCTGTTATGCACAAAAGTCAAATTTTAGAGACCACTAAAATAAAAATAAAAAACATTACATTATGATCCAAATCCACACACAACACAATGTTCATAGTGAAAAGTTAGCAGTTTCTTTCATCTTTGCATATTGATTTGATGCTTCAAACCATGCATTTCTTATATTAAAAAGTGCATTTCTTACCTTATTGAGCTTCTCTTTGTTTTGAGAATAGTTTAATATTCTCTACTTAACAGGGCCAACCACATGAAGGTGGAAGCTCATTTGGCCCCTCCCTCCACCCCCTCACATCACTCTCAATTCCCCATACCCGATCATATAACATTAATCATTAATTCATCCATTAATAACATATAACATTCATTCACTCATCCATTAATAAAATATAACATTCATTCATTAACATATAACATTTATTCATTAACATATTCGCATTCATTCATTAACATATAACATTCATTTTTTCAGTTTTTACATATTATCAAAAATATGGTTGTCAACTTGTCATAATATGATTACAATCACTTCTTTTTTTGTTTCTTTTTTGCAGCTAAATAAAGTTGAAGTGGAGTATCATTTTCAAAATCATATGTCCCCCCTTTAGTTGTTTCAAGCTCTGCTCGTGATCTTAATGTATGCCTAGTCGTGTACTCACAACGTGGACGCGGCTGCAAGGGGGGGTCTGCTGCAATAGCAAAGAAATGTTAAATTGATATGTTTTATTATTATTGTTACACGTATTTCATTAATTAAAAGAACATTAGAGTGGTGCTCTTTACCTGAATTGGCCACATCATATTCCTGATATTGTCTTATAGCCTCATGCTGAACATGCTGAACACCCTCTAAATCCTAATCTAGAGTTGAAACACAAAAGATTACTTTAATTAATACACCAATTGCAATTAAATATGTTTAAAAGAACATTAGAGTGGTCCTCTTTACCTGATGGAGCCACATCATGTTCCTGATCTTGTCTAGCCTGATCATGCTCAACATGTTGATCATGCTCTACATGCTCTAAAGTTGAAACATGAAAGGTTACATTGATTAATACACCAAATGCAATTAAAGATGTTTAATTGTATTAATCCATACTGTGTTTTGTATAGCACATGAATACATGCAGTACCGGGATGCACACCATGGCCTTCATCGGTAGGTTGTGCTCCACCCTCACTAGGCTGCATTCCAGTGTCATGTGCAACATTATCATTGCTTATCTATGTAAAACAAATAGGCACATTATTATGGTAGAAATTAATATTGAACAGATTGCACAAGTATTCAATTTGAAATAAAATTTATTGAGTTTATTTACCTGCGTCTTGGATGCAGTGGAAGATTGTGTTTGCCCAGTTGAGACTCTTAAATGTTTAGTCAGGGCTCCATAGCCTTGGTGGAAGGTAATCTTCAGGTCCTCTTCTATGGGCACTCTGTTGAAATCAAAGCCCGGCATTTTTGCATGCGATCATGAATTTTGCTTCCATGGTGTGATAAAACCAAAATTGTTTGCAATTTATTATTTGGATGCAATATTTCATTTATTGATACTTACAAATCGTGTAGTTGTTTTCATATAACCACCAGAGCCAAGTTTGTGATGCCTGTGTTTTTCTAGTCTTGCCTTTGTTTCCTTCGATGTGTCGAGCAGCCTATGAAAAAATTGAAATACATTAGATTATGTAAAAAGAAAGAGTAATCAGTATATAACTAAATTGTTGATAGTATCACATACCTTGCTTCACCTGATGGTGTCTTTCCTTTCTTCTTTTCAGCCTTCTCCTTTCCATTTGACCAATTCCTTCCACTCCCTTTCCGAAATCATGGGGGGACGCTCGTACTTTCTATTCTTCTCTAAATGTGACCTATATTGGTCCCTCACATACTTTAGATAGGTACCAACTTTCTTAAGGACCTTGGTTCGGTTGAATGTTTTATCACCAAACAACACAACTAAATGGTTAATGAGCTCATCCTTTAAATCTTGATTTTGGGCATTCCACCGTGTACGTATGGTGGGCCCGAAGAGCTCCAATGTAATATCACTTAGATGTTTATAAAAAACATCATTTCCTGCAAAATGATCATGGGATCATTAGTCTATAAAGAGTGATCAATAAGTAAATTTCAATTGGATTATATATAATAATAATTAAAACGTTTCAAAGTACTTGGGGCCTTCTCTATCTTTATGGGAAGGAAATCCTCGGTCACCACAAATGTGACCAGAAATGTTCTCGTACTAGTAATATGGGAAGATCCAGGAAATGCTACTAAAACATCACCAATACTAGTGGGATTTGTATCCATAGGTACTAACACATGTGGTGGCATGTGTTCACTGCCAGACGGTGGACTATCGAATGCCTGCATGGTATGTGTTGCCGACATTTCAGTCGACAATATAGGCATGGATGATGGGGCCGGATAAAGTGTTGTATGCGCAAGAAGATCAGGATTGACACTTGTACCATCCCCTACTTCCCAGGAAACACTTGCAGTACCTTGATCATGGCCAGCAGCATGATGAGGATGCAAATAATCCTATAAAAACAACACATATTTTAGTTCATGACATAAAAGAGTACAAAATATAAAACCATGAATGAACTTATGTTATAATTAAAGATCTCATGACAGCTTACTTGCAAGTTTTGTGCTCTCTCATACAATAGTTTAACCCTTTCTCTTATCTCATTTGTTTGAGGCACTACGAATACCAACTTAAGGATTTCTTGATTGCATTTTTTTGGGCCTTCCTCATCATATCCGCAGGGTTTGTGGAAAATGTGATGTCATCATCGCATAATAGTGACTCCACCTCCATATGGATGTTCTCCTGTACTGCTGGTGCCTTTCCCTGATTAGCCGACTACAACAAGAATATTAAAAAAATTATTGAAATTAACCCAATAAACTCATGAAAAACACATAATAATAAAACATTTTGCTTGTATCTAATTTGTACAATTATAATGAAGTAAACATGTCGGATAGAAGCGCCTGAAGATGGATCGTGATCTACACTTTGGGCCGGAGCCTTCCTTGTATGATCAATGTCCTACAGTGACAAAAATTAAATATAAAAAGCATTACTGAAATGAAACCATTAGACTTACAAAAAAAAACATTGTAATAAAATGGTATATTGGAGTCATTAATTGGAGGTTGGGTAAAATGCTATATAGTACATACCACCCCCATAGTAATTGTCTTTGTATCTAAGCGATTCAAATTTTAATCGATTAGCAACTCTTCCCCTACAGTTATTGATTTTATCACACATACGAATACACGATTTCCCTCCCGTGCCTCGAATATATAATTGGGTTGCTTATTTGTTGATCCAGGTTGTGTACTATTTATAAACCCTGCAATATTCCCTAATTATTTTGGCCTCTCATCAATGTACCTAGCCACTCCTTTATTTTGATCCTTATCTTTTAGTTGTATATAATTTTCTAATAGTGCATACCTACGCATACTTCATGTATATTGAACCAGCTGCATCCAGTCTTTGTAACTGTAATAGGGTCCAACATACTCCATCAACTCAGTAACTTTCTTGTAACAGACCTTTATGTCGTCCATGCAAAATAGGCCCAAACCATGTGATGATGATGGTGCTATGCGATATATCCTCTCATTGACACAAAGATCAGTGTTTATTGGAGGAATTTCCTTGGGTACCTATTGTTTTTGTAGATGTTTGTACCTCAGGGGCACCTCGATGTCACCTATTCTCTCATCATCATAAGAACATGACCCCCCTTCAGCAAGAAAAAATTCCATGTGTTTACGGAATTTTCTTCTAATCTTTTGACCTCTAGTTGGTCTCCCTCTTTTAGACCTACTACATGTCTCACTTTCCTTGTCTCTTCCTGAATTTCCCTCGCTCGAGGAGGACAAATCTGACAAATACCTATTTGGTGGTACCTTCACTCATAAGGATGTTGGATGAAGTTCTTTCATGGTGATGTGATCCAAAGGTGACATTATGATTAATCTATCATTTCATCGCTAGAATTTGACAGGTTATAAGGTAATCAAGTCTTGATAGATTGCAAGTTATTGTTACTACCGTCCAAATGTGTCCATCACAAATCAAATCTACTTAACGTTTTAACTCCCAAACTTTGTAACAAGTGTTAAATGTGACTATGGTCCACTAGTTACACAACCAAGGCATCAAATTTATTCTTTAATTGTAATCAAAGGAATTTTACTCTTCATTCAAGTAAATAAAGTTGAAGGGAAACACCACCAAGTGGTTTATTGGACACCTACATGACTAAAAATAGCAGCAAATTTACATTTAATTTTCATATGTCTAAGTGATGAATGGGGAGGGAGTGTGTACTAGGCTTGGTAAAGTCATCATAAGTTTATCAATGTTCTAATTCTCTATGACAAGGTTTCAACATCTTCAAATAGTGAAAGTTAGTGCTCATAGTCATTTGAAACAACAACATTTTGATTATGTATGATGGTAGGATTTTATAACTTAAAAGAATTGGCTACCCAACAAACTTCAAGTTAAGAAAAAAAATTTCAGTTTAAGGGGTTAGCACTTTCTTTCATCTTTGCATATTGGTTTGATGCTTCAAACGATGCATTTTTTATCCCACTTCTATCATATTGTATTCCCATCCCATTGCAATTTTTGGAGGAGTTGATACCAAAATTTCATATCAGATAACACGTTCTTGAAGCAATTTTTTGTGTTTTTACAATTTTTTTGAAGTTCTTTTGTGTTGTATGGATCCATACAAGCTTGAAATGCTTTGAGATCATTGGTGTAGATAAATATATGTGTTCCCTTTCATTTTCATTTGTTTTGAAGTTCTCAATCATTGTTTTGTGGGATTAAACAATCAAATACAGGGATTTCCCTGTTGTGCCTGTGTTGGGGTTTGAGGGCTAAATAGAAATGACATCCACCAATCCACCCACTATCTTGGAACTTTAACTCGATGGATTGGTGTGCATCATGGTGCATTTGATGGAGTTTCAAATCTTGTTCTTTGAATTCCATTTGTGTTTTTCCCTTGTCGTGGCTTGTTGCATTGTTTGGGAGGAACCTAAGGTTGGGTACGTTTTACCTTGGCTTTCATAAAAATCCTAATGTTCCATGTAAAAGCTTGGGTGAGATATATTTGGTCGTTACCTTTTTGGAGTGGGTATTAAAATGACTTATGTCTCATTGTTTCATCTAGGTCAGGCCCCTCTTTATAAATTGAGTTAAATATTTTGCCTAACTTTATTACTTCCTAAGTTTAGGTTGGCTCGTGCCCTATGTTACTGATATTAGCCCAAACCTAAGGGGAGGGTTAATAATCAAAAGAGCTTCTGAAACTTCAACTACAGAAGCTACAAACTTGATTGTAAATGTGGCCAAATTGGCCCAAAAGACAGCTGAAATAGAAGAAGCTGAGAAGAAAATTTTGATGGAGAAGTATAACACCATTATTGGAGAGTATAGTAGAATGCAACAAAGGAATGTTGAGCTGCAAACTAAGGTAGAAAGGTTGAAGTAGAGACATGTGGGGGAGTCTTCTAGTGCTCCTAGTACCCTGGCCATACATTCTATATCAAGATTAGTACCTCCAACTTCTCCAATTGTCTCTACTCCTAGGTCCCCCATCTAGACTCCTGCTCCTAGTACTTCATTAGAGCCAATTGAAGAGGAGGTTGAGTACTTTGTAGATCCCACCAAATAGTAGATGCTTAATAAGATTAGAGAGCTATAGGCAGCTCTAAAAGCAAGTGAGAAGGGAGTAGTTTCCAAGCAAAATGAAGTTGTAGACACAATTTTTAGGCATTTGAATTAGGGAGTTGATGGTAGATTATCATCATTTTATTCTTTATATTATTTATTCTTAGATTCAATAAGAAACATTACTAGGGATTAGGAATTAGTTTTTCCTTTAGTTGAGAAGTGGATCCCTAGGGCCAATGACCTAGATGTTATGTATAAGGCCTCTAGATTCGATGTAGACAATAGGCTTCAATCATTAAGGCCTACTCAAGTTTTTGTAAAATCACTGCAAGGTTTTCAAGCCTTACCTGATGATTTGAGTAGGAAGATTAAGGAACTGGTAAAGAATTTTGATGACTAGAGTGGCACGTCTTTACCAGATTTATAGGGACTACCCTGTTTTGCCTATGTAAGGGTTTAAGGGGTAAATAGAAATGACATCCACCAATCCACCCACTGTCTTGGAACTGTAACTCGGTGGATTGGTTTGCATCATGGTATCATAGATGTTCATTGCATTTAGGGGTTTTTTAAAGCAAGAAACTTGGCATTGAATTGATGCCCTAGGGCTGACAGGGGCAATTTTCTTCTGAATTTGTGGTTGTTAAGTTAGAGTTTATGAATTTGATGGATATCTTGGTAGAGTCATGGTGACACTGTTTAATGGTCCAATCTTTACTTCGAAACAAAAATATCTCTAACAACTCTAAGAGCTATAATGGGATGGCATTAAAGGAACCTTCATATGAAGGATCTTCTAATGAAGGACCTTTGAATTAAGGTCTTCATTTGAAGGTCCTTCATGCCAAGGTTCCTTTTATAAAGCATTTTGGACATGAAATATTTAAAATAAAAAATACCTTCATTTGAAAGTCTTGACATGGCATCATTTTTGAATGAAGGTTCTTCATTCAAAGGTCATGACAACATCAACTTCAAATGAAGGTTCTTCATTAACTGGTATTTTGTAGTTTTGAATGTGTGATAATAATTTAGGGTTGAAAATAAATTGATTTGAGCCTTTTATAAATGAAAGGACATTTGATGCAATCATATGCCTTGTCAAACTTTTAACTTAATAGTAAGGGCATCATGAGTAGTTTGTTGGGCCCATTCAACAATCTCCGATGCAAGGATTGAATTGTCTAGAATGTATCTACTATCAAGAAAGCCAATTTGTTTACCTCTATGAATATTACTCAAGCAATAGGTTTAATTGTGATGGCAATGATATTGACAAGGATTTTGTAATCTAGGTGTTGAGAAGCATAATTGGCCACCATCTTAGGAAAGATTCTTCATTCTCAATTTTAGGTGTTAAAATATAACAATACGTAGATTGATGAAAGAAACCAAAGAGCCTTTCCCCATGTTATCCAAGTACACATATCAGTGGTCTTCTTTTATACGGTTGGACATGATTTCAAGAACTTAGCTAGGAATTATTCATTTAACCTAAGGTTTTCTCATAATGCCATCATTGGAAAAGTATGATCAAATTCTTATATTATGAAGAATTGGTCTATGTGCCTCTAGTAATCACTATAAAAATGTGAAAGACTAAGCGATTTTATTTTTTCTATCTTATCTTATACCATTTTACGAGAATGCGGGGGCCAATGTACGAGAAGATCTTTGGAAACTAGGCATGAAAATTGTAGGTTAAAGAGAATAGGGGTGCCAAACTTATAGTACTCATTGTCCCTTGGTTGTCGATTTTCCCCGAGTGCCCTCAACCTCATCCTCGGTGCTGGTATTGACCTTGTTTTAGCTCCAAACTATTTGTCAGTGCTGGTATTGAACTTGTTTTCACTCCTCCAAACTCTTCCTCAGTGCTGGTATTGACCTTTCACTTGTCTAATTTGATGAGCTACAACCTGGTTTAGTTAGGTTTTAGAGTATGTTAATTAAATTTAAAATTATGGCGCCATTGAGAGTAGTGAATATAAAGTAAGCAAAGCCTATTATGGCGCCATTTAGAGTAGTGAATATAAAGTAAACCAAGCCTATTATAGTCATGAGGGAAATAATAGAACTCCTAGGATACTTTGTGAAACCATTTTCCTTGGTTAAAGGGAGGCCATAAAATATTCCTTTGGATTTTTTCAATCTAAAAATATGAGGATTTGCAAGGTTGTTAGCAACATGAGTAATGGAAACGTGTGCAACAAGAATTTTTGAACACACATGGAATCTCCTTGCCAAAGAAAGGGGCTTCATAATTTAATATGATAATTTTTCTCAGCTCTAGAAATGATATGTTTCCTTAAAGAGGAAGGAGATACCTAAAAGGTAAAAGAGATGCTTAGGAATCTCAACACTTCCTTATGATCAACCCCCTTCTATCCATAGGAATTGAACCAATTGGGCTTAGCTAAGAATGATTTCCTATAACATTGAGTTTTATGCCATTATATATTTGACCTTAAAGCTTTCCAGAAAATATCTTGGCATTGGATATCCTAAATAATGTCATGTTTGTCCTCCAAGAGAGTGAGAAAGGAGTCATTAGAAAAATGACCATTGAATAGGTGGGCTAGTGATGGCAATGTTGATAGTGAGATGGGTGGTCATAGAGGTGGCCTACAAGCTATATTTGGAAAAAAAGAAGGATAGAAGCCATTGATTGGAGTAGTAAATATTGACATTGGTGTTTCCTTGTCCAACAAAGGGTCACTATGAGAAATGGTGTTGGATTTGGCATTGGCATTTACTCTTTTCTTCTAACAAAAATGGTGATAGGCTAGATGTGTCTAATACTAGAAATATTCTCCCCTTCCTCCCATGAAAACTTTTATGGAGAAGGAATACATGATACTTTGAATTGTAATGAAGAGTCAATGCAAAATAAACTACTCCCTCTACTATCATACATTTTTTTGGGTTTAGTCTTTCATTCTTCACGCTTGGAAAATTGCTCATTTGGAAATGGATTAAACAAGTGGAAAAACTTGGGCATGGATATGAGCTTATGAATTGGAACCTAAAGGGTATGTCGTCAAAGGAAGATTTCCCATTTCTAACATTTTGTTGTTGGCATGAGTTTAATAATACTATGGCTCATTGCACCATAGAATTTGTTAGAGGTTTCCTAATATGACATCTCTATATGATCCTTGCTTAATTAGTTGTTGGCTTTTATCTTTTCCTTTTTCTATTAATGACTTATTATATGATTGCATAGATGATATTTTTAATGTCATTAGGCCATATCATTCTATACGAAGTTGCTTTACTTCTCAAAGTATTATCAATAACCTTATGAATGAAAATAATGAAATTGTCATTTAATGGTGCTTGGGGAAGGGAATTGAGTTTTACCCTAGTGATAATTGTTGGTGTCTATGTATCATATTGCTTTGGCTCAAGAGGGGTATTGTTATCCCTTGTGATTATGTTTGAGGATGTTTTCAAATGGATGCTATTTCCTTCAACCAAATTGATGTCATTAAATAGTCTTGTTATGAACCCCTTGCAGGTTGCTTGGATAATATTAGTATTGGTAATTCTAGTCCTTCTAATTATTATGCCCAAGCTTCCATAAATATGCATTTACTTAAAAATAATGATATAGTCACTTCAATCAAGTCACTTATGATTGGGAGGTTTCTCCATGGTATGATCGTATGAACAGGTTAGTTTTGCATGATAGTGAATAAGCCTCAAATTTTTGTGGAGCCTATTCTCTTAGGTGAATGCTTGTGTTTTCTTCCTACTAAGTTCCAAATGTATATTTCTTAGTTTGATATTTTTTGCAAGGGTTTAGATACTACAGGGGGTATATGATTGCACACTAAACTCACATCCCCTAAGGAGGTGAGAAATAATTCCATACTATGACATTTTTTTAAGAGGGTAGAATTGCTCCCTACTTTGAGTCCCTATGTTGCTTTGGTCAAGTCCTTTCAAAATAATTTTCTGCTTCATAAAAGGATAAAAAGGTTATTGTGGGCGGTGTTAGATTTCTTGTTTCAAAGGAAACCATCAGAGCTGCTACTAGGTTGAATATTGAAGGTAGGAAGGTCATTAATAGGGAAAAATGATGGACACAGAAACCATCAACCAAATTTTGAAAAGGGGAGAACTCATCGAATTATAGAATGGTTTTGAATGATGAGTTTAGTAGAGTGCCAATTAAGTACTTTAGTGTTGAAGGTAGTTTTAAATGTGTTTTTCATTACCATTTCTTGCATGACCATCTTAAACATAATAAGATTGCTTGTTTTTCTTATTTTGTCCTAAGTTCTCTTAAGTGTTTAGGTAAGGAGGTCTTAATGGATAAATTTGTGATGCCTCTACACAAGGGGTTAATTTTTAGACTCCGTAAGTCCACCTTGCTACGTTCTCTTAGAATTTTGTTAGCTCTCTTATTTCAAAGTCTAATATATTCCCTACCCCTATTCTTATCAAAGCTAAAGGTGGGAATCTTAGTGATTTGCATGATCCCTCTCCTCCTAAGGGTAAGAGAAAACCTATCAAACATTCCTCATTCCTTGTCAAGCAAAAAATTACATTTGATGATGTGCCTAGTAAAGTGGTGGAGGGAAATCTTGAGCTTGGTAAAGTTGTGGCTGATTATGATGACTTAGGTTGCCCTAATCTTTTTTCCATTGGTTCTCTGTTGAAAGTTGCCTCTCATATCCATGTGGACATTCCTAGTGATGTTGACATCTCCAAGACTAAGATTAAAAACCCTAAATTTTAGTCCTCACTTCTGGGCAACAACGACTAAGGTTCTTATTGTTGCTACTGTTAATAATAAGATTGCTATAGGAAAACCTTTTAAGGGGAACCTTGTAAGAAGATCTAATAGGTTGGTGGCCATAATTTCTACTACCCCTAGAACTACACCCAATGTAGAATTAGTTGTTTCTAATTAACAAAAAAGGCTTTGTTGATCACAAGGACAATGACTGCATCAATAGTGGGAACAAAGAGTTCAGTCACTCTCAAGACTTCATGTAAGAGGAAGATGTTTCTTTTTCCAATGATTTTGGTGTCAACCTTTTTCAGAAATGAATGTTCTTTATGACACTAAGTCTTCTGACATAGGGGATGATTGAATTTAGTCCCTAGAAATTATATGGTGACCATGGATGATGTCAAGAGTAAAGGAATTTAGGTGGAAAATAAGTATCTTGTGCATTTATGTTCTCATTGTGGCCATAACACCAATTCTATTGATTATTTGGAGAAAATTCTAGAAACTTTGGAGGAAAGAGTCAATAATGTGCTTAATTTTAGTAATAATGTGATCCATAGGTTACTTCTATGCTTCTACTCCAGAATGTTGTGTGGGAGTTCTAGAAAAGAAGGTTGAAGGGTAATCTTGATAGTCTTGTTTTAAAGAAGGATAGAAATAAATACCCTAAGGATGATATTTTTTCTTTCCTTTTTGAAGATTGGGGATATGTGACTCCCCAAAAGACATGTTGCAACTTGTAGTTTTTTCATGTGGTTTGTTAGTTATTTATGTGCTATTTTTTTTGTTCTTCTATTAATTATTTATAGTTAGTTATTTTTTGGTTTTTCTTTTCATATCCTCCGAGCTTGCTATGTAATAGGGTTGGGACCTTGGTTTCCCAATTTATATATAAAAAGAAACCAAGTCGATTTATCCTTTGCAATTATTGTGATAAAGTGAGGATTTGGCATAGTTTAATAAGACACCTCACTATTTATTGCTAAATCTATTGTATTTGCTTAAGATATCTTAGAAATAATTTATCCATGTGTAACACAATAGTTTAAAAATATGGATAGTGATGCCTAGGTTAACTTATATTTTCACTTGGAATCTGAAGTAGACCTTTAAGAATTAAATTTGGAACCTAATAGACCATGTCAAGGCTTCATTAACCACATCAAAGATAAGTATATTCATTTTAAACTACCTTATAAGCTAAAATGAAGTGACCACCATTGGAAATCATGTTCATTCATTGATGTCAGGATTGCGGGGAAGGGTTAGGATCGATTGATGGATGATCAACAGTCATTATAAGATCGTTCCAACATCTAGCTCCCTCGACGACATCATGTCTAGGAACTAACCCATGTTGGTCCTGTTACTGCATTCATAGGGTTCAATATGTTGGGTTCACCACCAAACCCCTCTCTTCATAGCTAGGGAAAAACGAGACTTCCTTGCTCCTAAGACTATGATGAACACCTAAGTCACTATGAGACTCGAGGCGGGAGCTACTTCTTTTCACTCCTGGAAGGAAGAGTACTGGAACACCCTTTCTATTTGGTGTTCGGCTATGGACTCTCGGTGCAACCCAGTTGCATCCCTATGGTGCTCCTTTCCTTTAACAACCATACCTCCCTATATAAGTTATTAGTCCAAATACTAGATATCGGTAGGATGACATCGTACTCTGGGCTGACTCCCCTATTTTTGACTTCTCATCACCAGTAATAATCCATGCATAGGGACCTTCGACCCTTGATTTGCAGACTCTTCCTAGCCTAGATAACATCTTGATGAGTCCAACTCACCTTGTAGAGTTTCCTTACCCTTGCAACCTACCTTAACTCACCATGACTTGGCATAACTTGGCACTTCTTTATGCTCCATGCTACCCCGGGTAACTCGGCTTCAAAATTAGAATCATGTAGATATGCCTGAATATAAAATATTTAATTAAATTGATAAGTATGAATTTGTATAGAAGGAACTATAATAGAATTGAATAAAGAATATTGTAATGTAAAGTTATCAAAGTTAGCAATTTCGATCCAGAACTCACCTCCAAAACTTTGGTTACTATTTTTTGGGAATGCTCGTCAAAGCCTGGAATCTATGTTTTCAAGCAACCTCTCCCCAAAGAAACTCATTTCATCTATCAATATGTATCTGACATGTGATATTTCTTCTTGGAAATTTGTAAGTAGTCTTGTCCCTTCTAGTTCATTGAAATCTCTTATTGGAATTCTTCACTTTCAATGAATGGTTGAAGCACCAATGTTGAATGTTGCAACTCTAGTAGGCGTGAATAGAAGTAGAGGATATTGTTTGGGAGAAGAATTCTTTTCTAGTGCTAGGTTATGTGTTTGGTTATATAAGGTTAGGTTATATAGTGTTTGAGCCTAGCCTCAAGCACTACAATTAGGGTCGGGTTAGGTTATGTTTTTTCTTTAGGGTTAGGTTTGGGATTAGGTTTATGGTTATGGTTAGAGTTTAGGGTAATCTCTAAATTTAAGTTTAATTCGTAGTTGATTATTTTCCCACAAAAGGAAATTAGATCCATTATTTCTCATGTTCATTATAGCCAACTATGGCTTAATCTTAAATTTAGACCTTTTCTTGAAACCTAACATCATATCCCTATCTAACCATAACCCTAACCCTAATCATAAGATTGAATCATACCCCGACCTTAACCCTAGCCCTGACAATAAACCTAATCCTAACCCTTACTTGGAAACTAAACCATCATTTTCTCATTAATGTAACCCTGACCATAACTTTAACCCTAACACTATTTCTCAAAACCATAATCTTAACCATAATCACAACCCTAAACATAAACATAACTCTAACCCTAAACCCTAAACCATGATCCTAATTCTAATCTAACCCTAACACTAACCTTAACTTACACCCTAACCTTAACCCTAATTGTAACCCTAAACTAAAGACAAATGCTACACCCTAAACTATAATCCAAATCTTAAACCTAGCCCTAACCCTAATCATAACCTAACCCTTTTTCTCGAAACCTTAACCTTGACCCTAACCCTCACCTTTATCCTATCTTTATAACCCTAACCACAACCAAAACTCTAACCCCAACCTTAACCCTAGTTACCTAACCCTAAATATTTTTTCTTTTCTTAATTAGTTGCATTCACTCTAATAACCCTAAACCTATCCGTAAACCTAACCCTAGCCCTATCCCTAGCCCTAATCCTAACCCCAACTCTAAGCCAAATATAAAAACAACCCTTAATTATAACAATAACCCTAAAACTTAATTCTAAATATAACCATAATACTATAATCCCTAATTGTAATCCTAAACCCTAACCCTATTTTCATATCTAATCCCAACCATAACCAAAACTCTAAATGTAACCCTAACCCTATTTTCATATTATGTTTTCCTTATGATTGATTGACTCTTATACTAAATCTAAGTGTTGTTTGTGTTTTGACAAGAGTAGATTAATATTTTTTAAATTTTTTATATGAAGATCAAAATTACATGCACATAGAATGAACCATAGTTTAGTTACAACACTTGGTCTCTTCAAAATAATCAGAGAAGATTAGGGAGAGGAAGGAATGCACACCAAACTACAAAATAGGGGTAGTTGTGGCTTTGTTAGTTTTCTTTATATAGTATACTTGTTTCCTATAGGGATAAATATTTAATCACTATACAAATGAAAGATGGTTGATTATCTACTGAATATTGTTTTGTGTGTTTTAAAATGGAAGATATCTATGTTGGAAAATAAGGATAGAAAACTAAGAGGAGGGGTGAATCAGTTGTTACAAAATTGAAACTTATTTAACCTTATTAACCTTTAATCTCAAATCTGATAATTAATAGTGAAAGCATGAATCAACAACACATCAAAAACACACATAACACCAATATTTTTGTGTACAAACCCATTTAGGGTAAAAACCATGGTGGAGGTTAATCCAAAATTTATACCATGTTAAAAGTATAAAAGAAATGAATAAGGAATGCACATGCATTCAAGAACATTGCCTAGAGCTCACTATTCAAATGGAAGGCTCACTGCCTTACATAAGGTAATCAAATTAAATCCATCTGATGAGGTTGAACTAAGAAATTGGCTTCTTCAAAAGCCTGATGACAGTTTCAGTTAGGCACATAAATACTTCTTCATACTTTGCGTAAACTTCTTCACACTCTGCTCTTCATTTGAATGATCTAATCTTTATTCACACATATCTTACATACAGTTCACATGAATTATCTCTAAATGAATAAAACAATCACTCTTATATATCCACTTCATGAATTTACATTAACAACTCTATTGGCCAAAAGTAAATAATAGATGAATACAAACTCTTGGCCCAATTCATGAACAAATCTCAATGCGCACCAACCTAAATTGGTCACAACATAATGAAGACCTAAAGCAACATCCTCAAACATGCCAAGCATTCAAAAATTAATCCACAAGGATCTACAACACGCTACCACCATCATGTCAACCAAGAACATGAAAACTCGAACATGGAAAGGAAAAATCTTTGATCACGTGCACACTAATCAACGTGGACGTACCACAATAATAGAGTATGAGATCAAGAAACATCAATGAACATCTCAAGAGGATACACAACAATTCAATTCACCAGAATTACATTCTCTTCTTTCAGAAACACCAACTATAGCAACAAAATAACTGTAGGAACACAAAAACTCATAACTCGCTCCAATCTTGATGCACACCTCTAAAACTTCCAGAGGATATACTAGATTGGCTCAGCAACAAACCCTTTAATACATGACTTCATAATACCAACGTACAAAAATTTTCACCACTCTGATCTTCACAACTTCATAGACTATCTGCAACATATTTATTCTAATTTTCTCAATATCTTCGACATATACAACCTTTAAGACATTAATGCTAATAGTGTTGACATCAATGACAACCACATATCATGAGCAACACAACCACAACATCCAACAATCTACATCTCTATAAAAATTGGTATATGCTAATAGTCAACTTATTATCTTATTTATAGCATTTCCTTAGCTTTTTATACTAAAAAATTCAAGGTAGAGGGTAACATGATTCTTTGAATTGGATACTACATAAAAATTTATGTGTTATAGTCATTGCTTCCATTGTTTGCATTTTCACATTAGGATGCATATTTTTTACAATCAACAGTCTTTTAATGTCTTGCCAAAATTAATATTATTAATAATTTCAAACTTTTATAAACATGTATGGAAAATAAGTACATAAATAAGAAATATATTGTAATGGTTTCTTCAACAAAGGATAAAAAAATCATGTGGATCGTAAAACGATTTTGGTGGGACTTAAAATTTACTACCCGTGTGGTATTAATGAGGGAGATCAATAATAATCCTTCCTCGTGGAACTCGCACAATCAGATTAAAGGCCCCTGAGGGTACTGTGAGGTCTGTGAAGAGGCGACACGTGGCTTGGTTCTTGAAGCGACAGGGCTAGGTGGGAGCCGCTGTCCAGTTGCAACCTCTTGTTTTCTTGGGTTGTGATTGGGCACGGTTCTCCCAGGGCGCTGATGTGGATTTTCAAACAATTGTTGACTCAATTTGAGTCGTACGACTTGCCATGTTCGATTTTTCTTGGGTTCCTGTTCATCTGCATTGGGAGTTCTTGCTCTCTGCAAGTTGTCCTCATTAATGGCACGGATTTTTTCAGTGGATCCTCACCTAAATTTCCTGCATGCGAACATTGTTCTCCTGATAAATGCAATGATGGGTTGTACGCCATGCCTTCGCAAGCCAGGAATAATTTGTGGTGGCTACATCAACCACTAAAATGCTTGAATGCTCGTGCTACATTCGAGCAATTAATATTATCGCACCAATTAACTCTATAAATGCTCATTGTGTTATCTAGTATTATCATCAGATTTTGAGTTGTCTTATTTGCAGGTGGTTGAGTCTCTCCTATATTTTGTGAGGTGTTCTTTGCAATGGACCATTCGGCTGTGCGTAGAAGGACCAGACTTGGGGTGAGAAATTTGCAGCTTGACGGGGTACAATCTCCTTAGCAAGCCCGAGGTTGTCCATGATGCTAATTTTAAAGGGATGGGGAGCTCCAAGTCCCCACTAGTGTTGTCTTCTGGTTCTAATGGTGATGCGTCCAAAACTGACTCGGACTACCAACGTTACTTAGCGTCCATGACCGAGCTGTTGGGGGTCAATGAAGAGCCCCTCGCAGTTGCCCCAATAACTATGATGGCGTCGTGCCATGCTACCAGATCATGTGTTAAAGCGGATAAAAGGAAGTTGGTCTTGCTTCTTCCTGAAGTAAGGACCAGGAGCAGTCGCCTCTACCGGGGCCATGTGTCTTGCAAGTAGTTCTAGTTGCTAGGTGTGTTACTTTTGGGTGGTGTGATTATGTGGGTGTACGTTTGCTTGCCACACTCTTTTGTCTTTAGCTCTGGTTGGTTACAATGGTATAACTGTTTTGATTCCTTGAACTGATTATGGTTTTTTCTAATGATGAGGAATGTCAGTTTCAATTTCATTCTAAATGAAATTCAATTTTGGAATGAACAATGTAGCCTATTGATCTGTTGCTCTCCTATCCTATAAAGGAGATTTGATGGCTCATTGTTAAGGGTTGTTTTTTTTGGGTCTGAAGGCTTAGAATAGGTACAGTTAGTGGTAATGTAGGATTTTGAAGGTATTATGTAGGAAATCATGTTGGGTTGGGAATAGTATGAAATAAGTATACTATGCTTTTGTAATTACTAATATCGAAAGAAATCTAAAAAAATTAAGACATTTTGCTCTCCTGTGTATGGGCCAAGGATTATGAATGGATTTATCAAGGGTTTGTTCATTTAGTTTCAATGGTGTAGTTGAAAGTGTAATTTATTCTCTTGCTTTGACTTAATGAGTTAATCAAATGCTTGAACACAAATTGCATGTTTATGGTTATATGCTCAGGATTCACTAAGGAGTAATGTTTTAATATACTGACAAATCTCATGGTAGCAAAGCACTATGGTGATAAGTTCAATTTCATCTGAATTACATTTTATATGACTCCCACCGAATGGATGAGGCACTGGATAGTATTGATAAATTCCTTTCAAGTATAGGACTATGACTCTAACCACGATGATTCAATACCTGAACATTTTAACAAATATCAATTGCTATCTCTTTTTGGGATATAGATCTTATGATAATTTTTAGTCTCCTTGCTTTGGGATATCTGTTATTATTCTTTGGTTTTGCCACAACCAGGGTAATGAATTTCTATTAGTGTTAGTGGGGGCTACATCTATAAGAAGAAGTGTTCTTACCAATCATGAAACATTCTTATGAACACACTTAGGTTTATCCACCTTGGTTTCACAGAGCCAAAAGTGTAGGAGATGTCAATCTTTGACTGACTCTTGTTAGTTGGCCACTAGCCTTTGTAGTTCTTCATAACGGAGGTTGGATACCTCTTACAGAATTGCAAATCCTATGTGGGAAAAAACACCAACATATTGTAATTAAGATATACACAAAATGGATCTACATTGAAAATTCGGTAGGAAAATTCAAGCAAATACAACTGGTAGATGCAAAACCAAATAAATGTGAAATTGTGAACTATAATGATTGTAGAATATACATAATGGATTTTTTTTAAAGGTTTTAGAAACCTTCAATCAAATGCAATTGGTAGATGCATAGACAAATTTCACAACCTTCACCAAAATCCTTGTCGATTTCCTTAATATGGGAGATTTGGAACAAGGTATAGACATCCATCAAAGCATAATATGAAGATGAATTTTCTCAAATGTTGTGGTTGTAGACTCCATTTTCAAATCTATGTAAAATGTGGGAGGATAGACAAATCTTGTGAACTATTTGACAAAATATCTCAAAGAATTGTAATCTCATGGAATACACTCTAATTAGAAAAGTTGCATCACTACCCTCATAACAATCTCTCAATTTGTTTTAGTTTCTATTGTGTTACTCAATTTGAAACTTAATTGTGATACATTAAGTTCATTGTCAAATTGTCATTTGTGTGTCAAGTTTGTCAAAATCCAAAATGATCAATTATTAATAAAATCATGGATCATGTAATATTGGGATGGGTGACCTCCTAGGAAGGCCTAGTGCTTCATCGCTTTGAGAATCATTTAGACACAATGAGTGCTAAATGGACCATTCATTATCATGAGAGATGGGTTCTTGTGAAACACTACTCATGAAACATGGGTCAATGAGTTTGACTTGTAAAACTACATAATTGAATCCTAATAACACATAATGTGAAAAATACTTCCTACTTGTCAATAGATCATGTTGTCAAAATCTAGAATTTCAAATTATGAATTCTTTGTAATTACTCAATAGATCATGTTGTCAATTGAACCTGTTGGCGTTTTTTTACTGCAACCCACACATGTTTCCTAGAAGCTCCTATGAACTCCCCACATTCAATAATAAAAGACTAGGAACAGTATGGCCAACTTTACAAAAATAGCAATAAGGCTAATTCTCCTACACTTTGGACTCTATAAAATCCAGGAGGGTATTCCCTAACATGTGCTCTTAACATACAACATTTAAAAAATTCATTTAATTTGCACACAGGTAAGCAACAAATAGATCCCCAATTAATGTTAAAGGATCAAATCCTTCAAGAAATTGGCTATTCCTTAAAAAAAAACTCATGTCCATTTAACAAAGAATTGCAAACTTCACATAAAGTAAATTGATAGGAAATGTTTGATTAAAATATCTTGATGCCATAACACAAAAAATACGAGAATAAAACGTAATCATAATTCCAGTGCCATATCCCAGTGCAAGGAGTCAAAAGAGAAAACTGAACTACAGGGTAAATTTCATTTTGAACACTTATGATCTATTATGAATTGCATTACAACCCATATATCCATACCTGAGTTTCTTACTCCTTTATGAATCCTATTTGTTATATTGCATGAATTTACTGGTTAACTGAAGCATTTACTTGGTCCTTTGAACCAGAGCTATAGTTAAACATAATTCACAATAAAGAACAAATGAAAATCATCTTTGATCGATATTTCATTAATAATCCATGTAACATAACACAATAGGAGAAAAAAAAAACTCCAAATATTCACGAGTTTGATACAAACATGCTCAAAAACCCCATGATTAACAAAGTTCTCCAATCTTACTCAAAAAATTTTAAAACCTGGACTTACAATTCATACTCTCTATATTACTAGACTCTTATTTCTCATATCTTGGATATTTCAACCGACCACTCTCTCGGCCTAGAATTCCCTTTTATAAAACAAGGGAGCCAACAAGCTTCAGGGCGGAGAGTACACATATCCATTTGTAATTGGACCGCTAACTCTTGATTCAGTTATAATTCTATTATGCGAGAGGAGAGCATAAGACAAAGATCATCATTAGTTGATAAGGAGGAAAGAAAACATCGCTCCAAAGGCCGCTCCCCATACATCGAAGGCATGCTTAGCCATTATAGTATTAACTCCACCTTAGCACCCTGTACTTGGAGTCAAAAGGAGAATGCAATTTTAAAATATAATATCTAAGGCCAGACCTATATTATACATGAACAAGTTGCAATTCTCGACTATAACACTCATAAATCCAGCTCATCAGTGAACACCTTTTTCCATAATTCAAACTCCTCCTCGAAAGGCCACTGGAAAGCCACAACCTGATCAACCTTGTTTCGATAGGGCACATACTTTACCATTATCGATGTGGCCTTTTTATCAAAGTTCTCTAAGAAACTTATAACAAAAGACAACTTTTCCAATGTATTCTCTAGCATGCGGATGTCAGCATTTTTGCATATCTCATGTGTTTGAGACATCATCATATTGTTCATTTGCTCCTTCCAAACCTACAGGGGTTTGACTTCATCTTGACTATGTAAAATATGAGGCAATGGGGTCAGGTCCTTTCCATCATACACATCTTTCAACAATTTAATCTTGGATTCCATTGGGGTGGAAAATCCCTGAAACTTCTGCTCAACAATTCCCTTGACCAATTGATATGTTGCAATAATAGTAGGATATTTATCACCATGCTGTTTTTCCCCTACTGCCATGAACCTCAACTTCTCCATTCTAGGGCTCCATTTGTTTAGCAATGAGATGGCCAATTCTTTATCCCTTGGAAACATTTTTGGTACTTGCAACATTAGGACATAATTTGCATGAACACTGTTTAGCTTACTCTGGACTGTTCTATTTAAATGTTTCAAAACAGTGTCCACTATCACTGCATTGTTTCTCCCTATTGCATCCCAAATTTGCTTTACCATCTCCTTATATTCTTCAACCTGATGAATCAGTTTCTCCCTAGAAATTCCCCCTCCAAGGCTAGTAGCCCTCTCAATAGCGATAGGCACTTGTCCCATATTATATGGAACAATAGCCAAAGACTATGCTTGTGCAAGAGGTTGAGACTACTCTACTGGTGGGTCAGGAACAGTGTGGCTAGAACTGGCTTGCTTTTGAGATCTCATGGTATCCATAAGCCAATTCAGTTTCTAACTCTACTACTTTTTGTTGCCTCTTAGAGTATCCCGCTCCTTGGTCCAATCTTCAATAGTTGCTCTGGTGAATTTGGCAACATTCACGACCATATCAGTAGCTTCCAATGTTGGGGTGTCAGCAACTCTCCTCACAACCAAGTGACCACTGAAGTCAGAAGGTTCTGCAACAATTGGCTTTTTAGAGCCACTAGATAGGGACTAGATTGCCAATGCATCCCATTCCTCACTAAACATCGATCCCTTGAGTGCTAATGTAGCCTGCTCTTCAGTAGCAAGAAGTGACTTATTAGCCCTTCTTATTATGTCAAACATCACAATATCAGTAATATCCCATTCTGGGAATAGCAATAGTCCACTTTTTTGTACCAATTCCCAGCCCTGCTCTGGTGTTATTGCTTTGAATCTTTCTCTCATCTGTTCCCTGACCTTATCTTGAATTACCTTCTCTAGGAGCCCTAGATGCAAACTTCTCTCATGTGCCACCTTCTTAGCATATAATGCAGTATGTGCTCTCCACACAAAATCTTTAAAAGCACCAGTTTGAATAAAAGAGTCATCCATCATGAACTCTCTGCAGGCTTCTATTCTCAAGTCATCATTGCTTGTTATTCCTTTGATTTCATCTTTTCCTAACCTCAAAGAAACTACCTGAACCTGTTGCAATGTCAACTGGGTCCAATGGCATCTCAGGATGCATTTCATCCAGAGTGACAATTATGTCATCATCCTCATCACCATCACAATCAACAATCTTTACCCTTTCAACCCTCTACCTCTTTGGTGATGGTGGGAAAGCCTATTCTAAAAAACTTGGAGGAGAATCCAAATCAACAACATTTGGTACTAACTGCCTTGAAGAAGATGGTCCAATATTTTTAGCAACATCTTCAGCCCTACTTCCCTTTCTTCTAGAAAAAACCCTTATCTTCTTTTGGGGCTGATAAGTAGGCCTCTCCTCTTCCTTTACCTTAGGGTAGTCCTCGATGGTTTGTGATTTTCCCCTTTCTTCCACAACCCTTTAATCTTTCAAAACCCCATCCAAGCTCTCAAAATTATCAATAGCATGCATTGCCCTGCTAAACTCATCTTTAGCATTAGGTATGGGATTGAAACCAGGTATTTTCTCCTGCTTAGTTTTGACCATTTTAGAGTAGGGAATGTATAGTGCCTTTCTATCATCTTGTAATTCCAAATCAAAAAAATTCCCAATGATGTCCTCAGAAAAGTAGGAGTTGTGGACAAAAGCTCATGTCCAATGTTTTGCCTTCATTTGAGAGATAAAACCCTCAGGATCATGATTTCTGGGGTGCACAGTCCTTAGCCTATAAGGCCCAAGTAATTGATGCAACTCCTTCCATCCTCCCTTTGCCATAACAAAATCGGCAAATGCTGTATATTCAGGGAAGAAAGAACCTTTCTTCTATTCAGCTGGCAAGTGTACTTCCTAAGCGCCCCCCAACTACCTCATGATTTTCAAAAATCCAAGTCTAAGGGGCACCTCCCTTGGCAAAACCTTTGGATTGACATTAGTGCCAAAAACCCTGAAAACTATGGTATTACGATAGGGGAAAATGTCTCCCCAATTGTGCATTATGTTCAATTCAAGCATTCTCTCCATCAGCCTCAAGAAGTCATGAATTTCTTTTGGGATCCTTGGGGGGTCACAAACCAAAGCCTCCCTTAATTTAGATCCAAAGATATTATGAAAAGATACATAATCAAACTCATGATCATGCATGTCAAGAATCCTAGTCCAATATTAGATAGGCATTTCAATGTTTCCTTCCTTCTTCTTTAATTTCATATCTTTTTCAAACACAGCATGACCCCTATACAGAAACATGTGGATTAACAAGGAATGCCATCTGAATCCAATCCAATTCTTCCCATCCTTTAGGGATACCAAACCCGTGTGCATCTTCTCTACCAAATAAGTGGCAAAATCATATATTACATTAAAACTTGGGTGTTGGAGATTTACTGCCATATACATAATATCGGTAGGCAAGGTTTTCTTTAAGCTGACTCCCAGAACTTGACATAAAGCATAAATAGTCTTCTTGAAATAACTTGCGAAATAGCCCACAGGAAAAGGTTCAGGCTCATTCTTGCCAATTACTACCTTCTTCTGATTTTTTCCTCTTCCTGAGACTGTCAAATGAGGTATTAAAAAGGATGTTCTAAACAAACCCCTAGTATTTCTATATTCTTTTTTGAAAACCTCCAAGTCGACAGGAACCATATCCTGACTCCATTCGTGTAATTTGAAAATCTCTGCAATTTCTTCTTTGGTTATCTTAATCATCTGCACACCAACATGTGTTCTGACAATTCGAGCCACAGGGTCATATCTAGCAGCAATGTCCTTTAAAATATCTACATCCATATAAACATTAGGAACCACCAATTTACCTATGTCTAACCTCTAGGGGTTACACAAAGGAACCGGCAAATTCCTGTTCCCAAACCAATTAGAGAACAACTGCCACCTAGTGTATGGTAACTCGACATCTTGAATTGCACATTACTTGTCTGTCAATCCTTCCAAGATTCGAGGCCCATAGAACAAAACATTTCCCTCTTGCTTCTTGCTAGTAGAGGGTTGTAACAAATCAATAATATCTTGGGATAAAGACCTGGTAGTGGTTTCAGAACCAGAACTTTGGGCCTTGGGTGCCATTTATACTAGACTAATGATAATTCGAACTAGGGTTTGCTTATTTTTAGATAGAAAATAATTACAATTTTCTCCTTTAGCCTTAACAAAAAATTCTTCAATATTCAAAAAACCCTAGCAATTATCTAGACAAGATCTAAAAGTGAATCTATTCAATCAATTCTTCAAAAATAGAGATAGGAAACAATCATGAATTGCCCAGCAAGCAACCATAAAATATTCTAAATTTACAAGAAATGGCATATGTGCTACTTATGACTTCAATCATAGAACATCCAGGGCAGCAAAATTGAGAAATCGTAACCACATCTTGCTTCACTCAATACCAAGAAATTCTTCATCAATCTAGAGATACAAAATTGAAATAGTAATTCACAAATTTTAGCATTTGATTATGCAGGCAGAATTGAACTTGGCCATTACTATTCACTCACGCAAGATAAAACGGCTATTGTACAATACCAGTTTATTTTTAAATATGAGTCATTGATCAATCACAATGTTGGCCAGGAGAACAGCTCAGATTTAGTCAAAATAGTTTGAAAATGCCATGTTCTCCCTCCAGTCACCAAACGGACAGGATATTCACCTACGGAGCACCACATCAGCATGGAAATTGGCCCCACCTTTTTTATCAGTGTACAACATCAGAGTCCATGCATCACCAAATCGCACACCTCGCAGCATTATTGAAACTACAGTTTTAATTACACGAGGTCAATGAGGAACGACCACGATGTGTTGGTACGGAAACAACTATCGGCATCATCCTTCATAATCGATCAATGAGCAAAATTGGTCCCCACCATCAAATGTGATAGATGGAAAAATCTCACATGCCTCACACCATATTTGTGACATTAGTAGAAACCTTGTGAGGTCTGTGAGCAATGGTCAAGATTGAAATCACTTCATCCGATGGCTACACAATCTGCACACACAAAAAGGTTATTTTGCCTACGTTTTTAATAGTTGTTTTATTTTACAGGGGGTGTTTTTAATGACCGTCGATCTTCCTACAATTGATCCTGACCGCTCCCCATGATCTTACGATGACATCACCGCTGGTTGTTTGGCGATTGCGATATCACGGGTGAGCGCCACGTGTCCCAAGCTGTCGATGCCAAAAAGGGATTAATAAAGCATTTAATATTTGTGTGACTTAAATATGTTATAAAGTGAGTTACTAAAACAGCTATGAGATGCAAGTGCTCGAGATCGACGATGATGTTATAATCTTGGTAAAAAGTTGCTCGATAGTTATGTTTGGTGCTGCTGACTACTGTGTTTTTAATGACCATCGATCTTCCTATGATTGATCCTGACCGCTCCCCGCAATCTCATGATGACATCACCGCTGGTTGTTTAGCGATTGCAATATCACAGGAGAGCGCCACATGTCCCAAGCTACCGATGCTAAAAAGGGATTAATAAAGCATTTAATATTTGTGTTGGACTTAAATACGTTATAAAGTGGGATACTAAAACAGCTGCGAGATGCACGTGCTCAAGATCGACGGTGATGTTATAATCTTGGTAAAAAGTTGCTCGACGATTATGTTTGGTGCTGCTGACTGCTGTGTTTTTAGTGACCATCGATCTTCCTATGATTGATCCTGACTGCTCCCCATGATCTCATGATGACATCACCACTAATTGTTTGGTGATTGTGATATCACGGGCGAGTGCCACATGTCCCAAGATGTTGATGCCAAAAAGGGATTAATAAAGTGTTTAATATTTGTGTCGGACTTAAATATGTTATAAAGTGGGTTACTAAAATAGATGTGAGATGCACGTGCTTGAGATTGACGGTGATGTTATAATCTTGGTAAAAATTTGCTCGACGGTTATGTTTGGTGCTGCAAACTGTTGTGAGTGAACATGATCGCCGATTGTAGGAATCAACAGTTGCCCACCATCGCGTGATCCAAAGATGTAGGATGTTTAGTGATTGTGATATCATGGGCAGGCGCCACATGTATTCCTTTGGTGCTGCTTCTACAGTGGGCCCTCGATGCTGATATGGAGATTTCGTCAACCCTTTTGAAGATGGTTATTCGATGATCTGACAAAAATAAAAGATTGACGGCTGAAGTTTAAATTATCATCAAATGCGATTGGAGCCGTTGGGGCAGCATGCAAATGAGCTTTAATGGCGGATGAGACGTCTACTACCTCAATTTAATTGAAATAAAGTATTTTCTCTATTTCTATCTTCATCACAAAAGCATTCAAGTATTTTCCAAGCAGTTCAGAGCCAGAGATAAAAATTTTCAAGCAATCACCATGAAGTTTGGTTCTCTGCAAGGCGTGAAATCCCGTGAGTTATTTTCTAAACTACTGAGTTAATTTGACTGTCTTTGCGAAGGGTTCTATTGTGCTGGTCAAGGGATTTTGTTAATTATTGTCGTAGGGTTAGTAGTTCATTTGAATTATTGGAATTGCACAGTTGTGTTGTATTTTTGTGTTCTGGGTACCCCTAGTTTCTTCGAGGATTTGATTTTTTAAAAGAAGCCCTAGTTGTTTAAGATGGCACCACCAAAGCAACACTCTGGCCATGTTGATTATTTGAAGAGGAATTTGTATGATGACTTCCTGGATCAACCCCTATTGTCAACAAATGATAGGAAGAGTGGTTTGGTTTTAATGAATGGAAAGACCCTAGGTGAAGGTCTACTATGCAAAAATTATAACATTACGGATGCCAAGATTCCTATGACTGGTCTTGAAATGTTTAGGCTGTGGTATGGACAGCAAAAATTACCTCACCCCTTCTCTAATGCCTAGAGATATGACATGGAAAAACTAATAGTGCCAAATGTGTTCCCTAACGTTGACTTGCTCAGAGCAGTGGCAGCACGGTATGATCCTATGAAAAGGGTCATAAGGGATAATGATGGTGGAATTTTGCTAAGCCTAAATACAGATGAGATTCAACAGATTTTTTATTTGACTGAGTATAGCCCTTTCTTAGTCCAAATAGATTTTGAGAAGATGAAGGAGGAGTACAAAAGGTTAAAGCCTTTTTTCAGATTGAAGTTGTTTCCTCTTCACCTGGCCAGGGCAGGTAGTTCAACAATTCTTATTAGCCCAAATGACCAGGAGCCTTTCAAGCTGAATTGTTTTGCTAGTCACTTCCTGGCAACATTTTATTCATTGTGCTAGATTTTAGGGTTCAGCCCTAATACTATGATGCCAGTTGCGTACATGTTTATGGGAGCCCAGATTCAGCATCTCAACTTCTCTATGGTATATGACTTTGCATCATTCCTGTCAGAGAAGATGCATGAGGGTTTGATGAAGTTGCATGTGGGGGATACTAGCACTCCTTTTTTTTGGTACTCCCTATTGATGCATATGTTCCTATACAAGAATTTTGTTTTCTTCTCAGAAAACATGGAGTTGAGGTAGGAGGTGAATGGAGAAAGGTTACTAGTATAGGTGTGGAGTGTAGATTTGTCTTACAATAGGGGAGGTGCTAGCTTTGTGCATTTTGATAACTACTTTGCCTCCAGACTCAGGGCTCGGTTGGTGGTAAATGTGCCAAGAGTCCCTGAAGATTTGCATGACTTCCTTTGACCAAAGGTGAGAAAGCCTAATTTAAAAGTGTGTCACAATTGGGGTGATATCATCTTGTACCCTGTAAGCACTATCTTGAGGGTGTATGGTTTCCAGGGAAGCCCTCATATCCTCCCCTTTAATGTACCATCAAGGATGGGGTTTGTCAAAGTAATGTGGCAACTAGGTTGTATTCATGAGGACAGCCTAACAAAGAAAGGAAAAGGGACTTTGTTCCCTGACTACACTGTTGTTTCTGATTTTGTCTCTTCCAAGGGAAGATGGGTCCACTTCGAAAGGTTTTTTAATGACTTCAATTTGAGGAATGGTCCTAGGAGATAGCATGAGCCTGAGGGATTCTTTGCATTGTTCAGACAACGAATTAAAGGTGGAAAATTTACACATGAATTCAACTTTCCTGAGGACCTAATCAGAAATGAGTTTGAACTGAATAGGAAGGAGTTGAATAAAGAAAAATGGATTGCATATGAAAAGCTGCTGGCTATAATACATAAAATTGATCCAACATATGATCCATTAATGGAGTTCACTCCATTTTGCAAGAGAATAGACTTCTTAATAGCTAATTTCAAAAGTATCATGGGCACCTTGATGACCAAGAGGGTCAGTTTGGAATTAGATTTTGGTATAGAAAGACCGGATGTGAGGCCCGAAGAAACAAGGCCAGCTTATTAACCACTAGTTGACAGGCCTTTATACAAGAGAAAGAGGAATGTGAGCAGTGCTGAGGATGAAGGGGATATGAGGGGAAAACAAGTCATGCAAGCATCATCACAGCTGGGTCCAAGGATCGGAGCACCTAGAGGGATAAGGATTGTGGATCTAGATTCACCACCAAGAGGTGATCCTGCAGTGTTACCATCAGAACCAAGTCCTAAGAGGCAGAGAGTTGAGGAAACGTAGGAAACTCTAATGGATGAGATAGTTGTGACTGATCAAGACATGCAGGTTGGTATCCCTTCCCCTCCTAGATAGACACAATTGGTGCTTTCTAACATGGATGTAAAGGGGAAATGTGTACAAGATGCTAGGATGGAGGCCTACAAGGCATTCTTGGATGATGATGCATTTGTAAAGACTCTTGTATTCTTGCAACTAGTTTGGAGGATGAAACTAGAAGAGTACCAGAACAAATATAAGAGTAGGAGAGAATCGAGACCTGATAGGTCTGAGTAGGAGAATGATGAAGAGGTCAAGGCCGAATTAATGGAAGAATTCAAAGGCATCACTCCTAAGGAGGGAAGAAGACTTGTGACTCAGGCTGGTGTCTTACTTTTTCCTAAATGAGACATAGCTGATGTGGTTGCATTCAATGCTATCTTACAATCCAATTACCCTATACAAAACAGTGAAGAAGAGGTTAAGGCAGCTCTGTAGGACTCTACCTTTAGTGAGGAGTATGAAACTCTGGCCATATGGGCATTGGCACCCCAGGGCAGAAAGCCAAATGTAACTGATATTAGCCCACACCTAAGGGGAGGGCTAATCATCAAGAGACCTTATGAAACTTCAACAACAAAAGCTACAAGCTTGACAGTGAATGTGGCCAAATTGGCCCAAAAGACAGCTAAGAGAGAAGAGGTTGAAAAGAAGGGTCTGATGGAGAAATACAATATGATAATTATAGAATATAGTAGGATGTAGCAAAGAAATGTTGAGCTGCAATCTGAAGTAGATAGGTTGAAATATGGGTAAGTGGGAGAATCCTCCAGTGCTCCTGGTATAAAAGCATTACCTTCTATTACAGGATTGGTCCCCCATACTACTCCAATTGTTTCAACTTTGGGGTCCCCCATCCAGGCACCTACTCTCAATCCTACACTAGGGCCAGTTGAAAAAGAAGTTGAATATTCTGTGGATCCCACCAAGAAGCAAATGTTGAATAGGATCACAGAATTGTAGGCTGCCTTAAAGGCAAGTGAGGATGATGCAATTTCCAAACAAAGTGAGGTGGTTGACACAGTTTTGAGACATCTTAATGAAAAGGTTGATGGTAAGTTACCATCTGTACACTCTTTGTATTCTTTATTCTTGGATGGAATAAAAAATATCAATAAGGATCGGAAAATAGTTTTGTCTTTGGCTGAGAAATGGATCCCTAGGGCCAACGATTTGGATATTATGTACAAAGCTTCTAGGTTTGATGCAGAAAATAGTGTTGTGCCTTTTGCACACACGCCCCGTTCAGAACAGGGACCCTCTTTTCCCTCTTTTCTTTTTGGTCCCTTTCATTTCACCTCATTTTGCGTACCCATTTTTGTGCCCCAAAGCAGGGGGTAGCATGTTTCCCAATGCCATATTTTAAGTCTCGGGTTATCCGAGTTTTCCTTGTCAAAATTTTGGCATCTGTGGGAATTTTTGGGTTCCCCTCCCGGGTTTCCCCTTTCGGATTTCCTCTGCCAGATTGCCTCTGCTGGGTTGCCTCTACCGGGTTTCCCTCGCCGGGTTTCCCCTACTAGATTTCTTGTCAGTCTTCGTTTTTTTCGAATGCCTACCCCGAGATGGCTTTCTGGACCCCAGACCTCTCGCTGCCTCTGCGTTTTTCGAGCTCACCAACCAAACCTGCAAACATACGGAAGAGTTAATATTGCATTAATGGTAGTTTTGCTATAAAAATGAATTTTTTGGCCACCATTATCATTTCCGCGAGTGATAGAGAAAGTTGAAGAACTCTCGGCGAATTTGGTTTTCCTCCTATCTCGGATTTTGAAGTTTTTTCCCGATGACCTCCGTGCATCCAGCAGCTTGTTCTTCGGATTCTCGGGGTAGGTTTTCTAACCATGCACCCTTGTTTTTTATTTTTGCAAATTTTTAGATTTTCTTAAAGGGAAAATGTAAAATGAAACCCAAACTAGGTAAATCTGCACCCTCCGCACATAACCCATGTTTTAAAAATCTAAAAATAAGTCGTTAGATCACCCAAAATTCGATCTGGAACCTTCCCGCATCGTGGCTGTGTTGTGCCTTTTGCACAGACACTCCATTCAGAATGGGGACCCTCTTTTCCCTTTTTTCTTTTTTGCTCCCTTTCATTTCACCTCGTTTTGCGTGCCCATTTTTTATGCCCCGAAGCAGGGGGTAGGACATTTCCCAATGCCATATTTTAAGTCTCGGGTTATCCAGGTTTTCCTTGTCGAAATTCTAGCATCTGTGGCAATTTTTGGGTTTCCCCTCCTGGGTTTCTCCTTTCAGATTTCCTCTGTCGGGTTTCCCTTATTGGGTTTCCCCTACCGGCTTTCCTATCGGTCTTCGCTATTTTCGAACGGCTGCCCTGGGATGGCTTTCCAAACCGTAGACCTCCTGCCGCCTCTACATTTTCTGAGCTCACCAACCAAACCTGCAACCGTACGGAAGAGTTAATATCACATTAATGGTAGTTCTGCTATAAAAATGAATTTTCCGGCCACCATTATCATTTCTGTGAGCGATAGAGAAAGTTGAAGAACTCCCGGTGAATTTGGTTTTCCTCCTGTCTCGGATTTCAAATTTTTTCCCTGATGACCTCCGCGCATCTGGCAGCTTGTTCTTTAGATTCTTGAGGTAGGTTTTCCATCTGCACGCCCTCCCTCTTAATTTTTGTGAATTTTCGGATTTTCTTAAAGGGAAAATGTAAAATGAAACCCAAACTAGTTAAATTTGCACCCTCCGCACATAACCCATGTTTTAAAAATCTGAAAATCAGTCGTTAGATCACCCAAAATTTGATTTGGAACATTTGCACGTCACGGCTATTCTTTGGAAGGGTGCTAGCACCTTCCGAGCCTGGGTCTTCCCACGGCCGTCCATCCCCCCATTCTTCGTTTTTTAAACTTGTTTTTTCTTTTTTCTTCTTTAGATTTCCATCTCCGGAATTCCCTTCCCGAGATTTTGTTGTGTCTCTGCCGTTCCAAACGGCCCTGCCCAAGCCTCTTCCCGACCCTCGGACCCTAGACCCTCGAGGTCCGTCCAAATTTCAAACTTCGCAATTCTCTTCAAATCTGCCCTCGGAATTCAATTTCTAGAATTTCATTCTTGAAATTCCATCCATCTTTCGCCATTTCAAATGGCTTCCACCTTGCGGCTTTTTGGACTTCATTTCTCGGTCGCAGAATCTTCCATTTCCTGGTCAAAACTCTTGACAATTTCTTCCTCTCGGACTTCCACCTCCGGAATTCCCTTTTCAGGATTCTGTTGTGTTTTCGCCATTCCAAACGGCCCCGTCCGAGTGTCTTCCCGGATCCCGGACCCCGGTCCGCTGTCTATCGGAACCCGAAACCTTGGTTTTATTTTCCTCTGAGCTCCATCCAGGTTCTGAACGCTGGAATTCCCCCCTCAAAATTTTGTTCCTCCTACGCTGTTCTAAACAGCGATCTCAGAGTGTCTTCCTGACCTTCGGGTCTTGGTGCCTCATTCGCGACCTGGTTGTCCCGAACCCTCTAGCTGCTTCCAGAAACTTCCTCCAGGGTTTTCTTCCCTGGGTTTCCTGTTTTGTTTCGCCATTCTGCACGCCCGACCTATGACCGCTTCCTGAAGACGGCAATCCGAGACCCGAATTCCATCACCCGAAATTTCGTTTCCTCTGTGCCATTTCAGACGGCTTCCCTGTAGATGATGCCTGAACCTCCAAACAGGGCATCAAATGACCTCCAAATCTAACATGGATTTCGACTCACTTTCTAGAATTTGGTTTTCTTCCATTTCCAACCTCAAATCTTTAAATCCAACCTCAGGATATGCATATGGGAATTTCATTCTCATTTTTCCCTTTCAAATGACATTCTGCCAAGAGATTTTTGGCCTAGGAACTCCGAATTGTTTGTACTGCCCTCTAATGGTGAAGTATCTAGCATCCATGATTATTAAGTATGAATTGTGATTGTCGAGCTAATCTTGACATGCAGGTATTTACTGCTAGCCATTTTGTCAAGTTCATCGTTACTAATTCTTGTCTGTTGTGCAGGATTTATGGAATCCGGTCCAAAGACTTCTGGTGCTTCCAAAAAAGGAAAAGGAACAGCGAAGCCACCAAGGGGCAAGGAAGATAAAGAACTGATGAAATATAAGTTCCAAGGGGTCCCTATTCAATCCAGGATCACTACCCTTTGGAGGGATGTCTCAGATACCAACATCGAGCAAGTCGATGTTGATGAATTCACGCAGAGGGTCAGAATGAACCCGAAAACAGCAAATGCAATGTTAATAAAGAGCAGTGGACTTGCTAAGGTTGCAGGTTTCCCACCGGCCCTAGTGGCCTCAGAGTTGGTGATGGCATGTGTGGAGGCATACCAATCTGATACTAGAAAAATTGTGGATCATGAGGGGAATATCCTTGCAGATATGTCTCCATCGGGTATAACGGAGACCTTCCACATTCTCACCTTTCCCACCATGGAAGACTATAAGGAGGTGTGGGAACAGGACTCGCTGGATTGTAAAAGGCTTATCAACCAGTGCTGGTTGAAGGAAAAATGGGCTAGTGCTAGGAAGCTTCCTCAGGAGTTTTACCGGAGCGATTTCTTCGAAGACTACCATGACCTTGTAACGCTGCTCAACCGAGTCACGGGCCTTCCCAACGTGGTTTTCTTTCAAGAATGGATGTTCTATTTTATAGAATAGATTCTTCGAGGTAAGGGTACCACCTTCTATTGGGGCGAGATAATTAGCGACTACTTCCATGAGTAGTTTACCACTGTGAAGAAAACTAACAAATTCTTCATGACCTCTTACTTGGTGTATTCCCTTGCCAATCAGTGACATTATCAAGGGTTGCCAATGATGCCTAGTGATCCATCGGGGCCAAAGCTCAAACCTTATGACAAGTACCCTTAGTTGCAGTTTAGGAATTTCAAAAGGAACTACTGCAGGGTGAATGACGCGTTCATTTCCCACATAATTAGAGCAATAGGAGGGGATTTTCATAGAAGGACATCCCACAGTGCCAGGGTTCTCCTTAGACAATACGCCTTCTGGTACATACAGTTCCCAAGGTTCACATACATTCATGCCGAAGGATTCTCAGACAAACTAAACAAGCTGCCCCGCTACCCAAATGAATGGATCATTCTCTTGGAACTGACTCGGCAGTTGTGACACATTCATAGTGTCTTGAGTGAAAAACATCTTGCGGGCCCCATCTACCCCATGAACCTTGGTCAAGGGATATATAAGGTCCACACTTCCTAGTGCACGGGATATTCATAAAGGGAGCTGGCAGAGTATAATTTTGAATAATACACAGTGAGGCCAGGAATGGATCCCTATAGCCATGTCAAAAAGGCACTAGGGCACGGATATGACCACCTCCACAATATCGAGGAATTTTTGGCCAACTGCAGGGATGATTTTGAGGTACAGTTGAGGTATTATATGCGCATGACTGTCATCCATGTACGAAGGGTGAACTTATGCCCAGTCCCTGATTAGCTAGAGGAGGATGAGGATGCAATTGTGGATCTAGGTTATCATGTAGTTTCCAACCTGCTGTTGCCCGCTATGAACTGGGATGCACCGGAGCTCAATGATATCAGTGTGCTCACCAGGGCCGACCCGCTTACCTCAATTCTAGCTTTTGCTTCCTCCCCACTTGCGGTGGATATCTCCATCCACCTTGCTCCTACTCCTCCAGTATTGTAGGTTATTCCCATAGATTCACGTCTGCCACCACCTCGCCAATGACCTCTTCCTCCATGTCTCCTTACCTTCCTTCCATTTCCACTGCCACGACGCTAGCCCCAAGCCTTCTAGAGTCTTTTGTGAAATATATGCAAAATGTGCCTTCCGAGCTTTCAGGGATGCTCACCAATCCAATAGTCCAGACTGTGATAGCTTAGGCTATGGCTTCCACTCCAATGGCATCCCCTTCTACTGAATCACTAAAGATGAAGGAAACCATGCAGATATCAGACAAGCGTGAACGATAGAAGTTAGAGGCTGAGAAGACACCGAAGTATGAAGAGTTTGAATATCACGAACATCCCTTGTTCGAGCGTCAGAAGATTGATAAGGTGGCCTATGAGTCTTCTAGTGACTCCAATGAGGGTAGTGAGGACCTCGATATTGAACTAATCCAAGAATCAAATGATCTCAAGCTCAATGCGGAGTGGGGCAAGCAGCTCAAAGAAATTAAGGACAAGGAGGCCGAGGACCGGCTTGCACGGGAAGAGGAGACTATTGCTCCAGAGATGGAAGGTGATAGGTCTCCAACCGAGGAACATGGCCAGACTCTAGAGCATGATAAGGAAACTCTCCTCCATGTACAAGCAGAGAACCCCAAGGACCATCAAGATGATTTAAACAAGGAGGAAATACTGAGAAGAAGGATTCACCCAAGGAGCAGCTACATACCGAGTCCCCCGCTAGGCATGAAACATTCAAACAAGGTTCTGATGAAGTAAAGGAAGATGCAGGAACAAATGAGAAGGCTCTTGTCATCAGAACTGTTGAACTCGAAAAGGAGGACAATGAGACTCGAAGTGAAGTGCCAGGGAAAGAACCCCAAATGCCTGATTGGCTACAAAGACAACTCAAGCAAAAGACTCCCACATCAAAGGATCCCAAGGCAAGGCTAGAAGCCATCATGGCCAAAGCACGAATAATCACTAGAAAGCACAAGAAGCCAAGGGTTAGATCGAAGATAACCATGGATGGCTCGAGATCAAGGACAATATAATTAGCAACACCGATGGTTGGGGAACAAGGCATAATTTACAATGTCTCCACCATCGACCTAGGAGTGGCCACAAGGGAGCAAAAGGTTGAACATCTTTAGGAGTCGGTCGCCACTGTAGTGCACCTTATCCAGTAGGATAAGATCTCTGAAGAGGAATTAAAGGAGCAAGTGACTGATCTAAAAACTTATATTCAGTAGTGGTTGTCTCCAAATGAGAAGCCTACAACATCATCGGCCCCGTCTCAGTTGTTGTCCAAAGAACAAATTGACAAACTTGAAAAGAGATGGAACTTGGACAAAACTACAGAAAATTGGTTCCAGTAGGTTTTGGACATAGGGAAAATAGGTATCAATGTGGCTATCCGGGCAGCAAATAGGTTCCTAGAGGTTCAAAAAACTCTCAAAGACACAAGGTAGATCTATGAGAAGTTCTCAAGGAGATACAACGCAGCCTACCTCAAGATTGAGGCCATTCTCGCATTGCCGAGTGATATCTAGGAGAAGGACTTGGCCTTCAAAGATGATGACCCTAAGCAAGGGTACCTAGAAGCGAGACTATAATCACCTAAAGAGAAGGTAGGAGCAGATTTTGGAATGGATAGCTCGAGACATTGAATGGGCAAGGGAGTCCAGAGAGGAGTGTACTTAATATCTCAAACTGATAACAGGGTATGAGTTGCCCGCAGCCGAGATCAATCCCGAGAACATCAAGCCCCACTTCTTGAAGATTATGGAAAATGGGATGTCTTTCAAAATCACCACTGAGTTCATGTGTTTTATGGCCCGAGCCTTCGCATAATCAGAAGCTTGCAAAGAGAATGGTGCTAAGTAGGAGGCAGACTAGAAGAAGCTTGGCAGCAATTCCTAGGAATGGAGTTACCAAATCTTGAAATCCGACATCGTGGAGGTAGATAAGCTCCAGTCCCTAATCCTAAGTTTCATGGAGTATGCCATGGTGAAAAAGTGAGAGGGCAATCTAGTCATCGACGAACAGTTCCTTGAAGAATAGATACAGCAAAGGGCAAATGGCTAAAAGACAAATTTGCTACAGTGATGTCACTAGATGATGAAATAGGGAAGAGACAAGAAAGTATTTATAAATGTAATATATTTGGGGGTAGGTGAAACCCTAATGTAAAATGAATCTTGACCACTCATTTTGTTTTTTAAAAACTATAAATAGGGCTCTCCTCCTCTCATTTTAAGAGAGTTGAGTTGTTCTAAATGCATGCTGCAGAAATTATAAATAGCAAATACAGTCATTTTCTGGTGTATTTTCTAGGTTTCTCAATATGTTTCATGATTCCTCTCCCTTTTAGTTATAGTTTTTCTTTAAATTACTTTGTTGTTATAGCATCTTCAGTTTAGACTTGGTGGATTTAGTATGTTATTTCTGTTTCAGAGATAGTTGTTGTGTGTATGCTTTCCTTGTCCATACTTTTAATCATTTGCTGAAGGTAGATGACTGTGCAAAGTTAGTTTGGACTTTGATTCCATTGGTGCTCATTAAACTTTCTTTATTCATGTTTCCATAATGAATGAATGATGAACATCTGTAGTCCCTAGAAGATAGCATAGATTTCATGATATTCTGAGAATTCTGATTAAATGAAATCCAGTTTAAGGAAACTGTCCATAACAGGAACCTTCATGATCACTGTTCATCGGTAGTTGTAGGTCTAGGAAACATCTTTCTTCCTCGCCCTTTCCTTTTTCCTTTTTTTTTAGAAACAACTTGTGCCAAGGTTCATTGCACATTGTAAAGCCAAATCCAATGAAATAATGGAGTCTAAGACTACTACCTGAGCCTACAACAAAGCATATCAATTCCAGACCTCTAGAACTCCATTTATCGACTCAATTCCCCTATAGCTTCAACCACGTAAGGCCACCTTGTGATTCCAAAAAATCACATAAACAACTGATATATTCTGAGCATCATCAAGACCTGACATCCAAGAGACCTTGGGATAGTGTTCTGCAATTTGATTGTGGAAGATTGTCTTTCAAGAGAGGTGATGCACCTATGCATTACTTGTGTTGAGAAGTGCATGAAAACACCATCAACAGAACTGGCGCTAGAAGGAGGGCCTTGAAAGGGTAAAGCTGGATCGAATTGAATAATTCTCCCCTAAGAGATTCCACCGAATACTAAGATCTACACCAAACAAGGGGGAGTTACAGGAATTGCTGCCCCCCATCCGAACTAAGAGAGTCAAACGAAGGGGATCATCCGTCACCAATTCCATGGAGTAGCTCACTACCCCTTCACCCCTCCCCTCTTCATCCTCATTAATAGGTTCATCTTCCGCTCATCCTACCACCGAGACCTTCTAGGTTGCTGGTTCATCTGGGTTGAACACTGCCTCCCAGCTAAACATAGTCCCCAGCCTAGTTGCTGCCTCACTAGCTATTGTTGTCCCGTCCCAACCATAGAATAACCTGACGCAGCCACCTCCACCACCTTTCCCAATGGTGTGGTTGGGTAACAACCCATCTCCCCTTGCTTTCAACCTCTATCATGACATGCCCAAGAATCTTGAGAATTTCTACATGAAGTTCAACTCCCGAGATCCGTAGAGGACAGCCAAGGAACATGTCAGGATCTTTGAAATCACTTTGAAGACTATGTAGATCATATATGAGGATGTAGCTTGTAGGCTCTTTTCTTACTCCTTGGGGGAAGAGGCCTTCTATTGGTATGTCAATTTTCCAACTGGAACTATCAGCACATGGGATCTCTTAAAGAATTAGTTTCTACAAAATTCAAGACCCCAGTCAGCCCCATAGATTCGTACAGACATTTCATGGCAGTTCAAAGATAAATCAATGAACCAATCAGCACATTCAGTGATCGCTTCCATAGAGTGTACACTCGGCTGTAGGATCCGTGTGTTTTTAATGATGCTGCTATCCTACCCGTTTACTATGCCACACTGGATAATCTCACTTCAGCATTGGTAAAGAGGATGAGGCCGCCACCAACCAGGTTGGTCGATGCGTATGTTGAAGCCATCATTGCCAATACAGATCCGGGACAAAATATATCTATCCCATTACCTTCTCTTGGACAAATCGCACATCCGGCATAGATACAGGGACTCACGCAAGCGTTACAGCATCAAACACCTTTGTTAAATATGGTACCTCAGCTGCCTATGGTTCCGCATCCTCGACAACCAATGAATCAGGCGTACCCAATGCCTCATTACTTGTTGCCCCAGTAGCAATAGTCACATCCACAAGGATCCCAGATGCCAACATACCTTCAAGCAGCGGAGTTCCCACCCACTCATCAAAATCAGTCAGCAGCACAACTTGTGTTCCTTCAAAATACCACGTCGCAACCAAGTAGTACCGAAAGAGATAAGATTGATGAGCTTACAGAGATGGTTAAGAAAATGTTGACCAAGATGACACACCTAAAAAATCAAAACAACCAGTTGCAGATGTCGCAAAATAGCATCCAAGCCAACTTTAATAGGGAAAATCGAGATCACCATGAAAATCGGGACAATCGGGACGCTGGCACATCATCGAGGAAAAATTATGACAGGAATTAGAACTTAGGCCAGAACTTTGATAGGAGGCCCTTTCAAAGGAAAAACCGGATGTGGAATACATGCCCTAACAATGGCAGCATTCCCACACCCCTTGATCAGCCCAACAACAGCAATAGTGAAAACCCCGCAAGCAAAGATTACTTGGCAGAGGCTACATTATCCGGTTGCTGCCACATATACAAGACAAGCCGCCATTCTAAGTTGGATTGTCTGGAGTTTCAAACTATGACCGAGATCTTCCAAGTGGAAGTTCACAATACAGTCGACAATTCAGGATGCTGGTACATCATCCCATCTAATCCATATGATGCCTTAGTGCTGGTGCTAAATCAGGCCCCTTTCCCAAAGGTAGAATGCAATGCCCCTAAGCTGGAGAACACTGCTTCAAATCATCATGATATGGCAAGAGAGGTAAGTTCTAAAAGTCCTTTGGCTCAGCTTTTCAATTTAGTGGATAATGGTCCCGAAGATGACAAAGAAGAATTTAGGGAGGACGAAGTCCAAATGTTTCACCAACGGACTGCCCCTTATAACCTTAGAAATAGACAAGCAGGAAGCCATGCTAGAGGTCCTTTAATGACTTCCACCCCGCCAAACAATTTCAGCACCCCTCCTGATCCGAGTGCGAACAATAATCTGGGTTTTCCGCTTACACCCACATGGTACCTCAATAGAAATAAACAGCAAAGTGTTGGCCAAGGTCAAAATGCTAGCCCCTCCCAGAATGTTTCTAATGACCAAGAAATTGAGCAGATGGGGGAGTATATTGCTGAAGAATTTAAAAGGGTAAAGATAAGTGTGTCCGCTTTCGAACTTCTAAAGGTGCCTATAGTCAGGAATGCCTTTTTCTGAATGATAAATGGGACCCCGTCACAAGGCACAATTCAAGAAGAGACCCTGGCTAAGAAGGTTTCTTTTAGTGATCAATCAAATGAGCCAGTTGTCAGACAGATTTTCAACAATAAGGTGGACCCGCCATCAGGTCAACAGGCAAACAAGCAGTCCAAAAGGGCAGCTAATCTGGCACCAACCCAAAATAGAAGCAAAGAGAAAGAAAAGGCCCAAGTCGCTTAGGTGGACATTTCTGGAGGGTTGTTTCAAGGGAAATTCGAGACCCCTCCCTTTTTGACCACCGTCTGTCTGTTTGGAAAGAACCTCCATAATTGCTTGCTGGATTCAGGGGCCTCAGCCAATGTCATGCCTTTGTGCATGTGCAAGGCACTCAGAATAATGCCAACTCCTTCCCATCAAAAGGTGACACAGCTTGATAAAATCAAAATCAACATAGTTGAGGAGATCAACAGGATACAAATGCAACTTGCTACTGATCCCCAGATCCAATAGAGTATTGACATACAAGTGGCTGATATCCTAGATACCTATGGTATAATCCTAGGTAGGGATTTCATGAGGGCACTGAACGAATACGCCGCCATAGATTACTCTTATATATGGCTTCCATGGAAGGGAATTCCTAATCAGATCTGGATTGACAGGGAACCTCAGATGAAATTTATATTTACCGAGTGCAACAATATGAATGAGGTGTTGTATGCTGAAACAAGTCTGGGAAACTATTCCTCAGTAGCATACCTGAAGGAGCAAGAAGACTTTGAAGGAAAAGGAACAAGCGAGGTTCTTCTCATATTATGTAGCCCATCTACTAATTTGACCAATACTCCTCTGAGCACTGAAATGCTCATCGAGCCTGATAATGAAGAGTTGTAGCAATTGAGCATGCCCAGAGATGAGCCACCCCACAGGCGGATGTAGGATTTGCATTTCTGCAGATGAGTAGGTCCCACCCCTATAGTTCCCAAGGTGGTCACTGAAATGCTACCCCCACTGAAGGTCAAGGCAGTTTCTGTCAGCCCCGCATCCAAGGATTTCCCTGGGTTCTGGACATTGCACTTTGACGGTTCTAAATCCAAGCATGGGATTGGAGCGGGTTTCGAGCTGATCAATCCCAAAGGTAAGTCATACTTTTCCGCGCATAGACTACAATTCTATTGTACTAACAATGTGGCAAAATATGAGGCTTTGGTGTTGGGCCTCTTGATGGTATTAAGAAAGGATGTCAAGATGCTCCAAGTATATGGAGATTCAGAGCTAGTCATAAAGCAAGTCAAGAAGCTCTATTCCTGTTATGACTAAAGACTCACTAACTACCGGCACCACGTGTGGGACCTACTGGAAGGGCTGGAGGCTTTCAACAATTAGCTGATCCCACGCGCTCAGAAATATACCACCAATGCCCTGGCACAAGTAGCAAGTACACTACAACCATTATCCCTATTTGGCCTCAAGCGATTCATGGTGGAACTCACTTCTATCCCGTCGGTGTCGGATAACATGGCCAATTTTCAAGTATTCAACAACTACAAGCATATCCTGGACTTCATCACCAGTTCGAATGTGTTCGGTGCTCAAATAATCGATGAATTCAAACCCCAAGAAGTGGACTTAGATATAGAGGGGATCATTAACTTGAAGACCAACACCATCCCTAGGGGCATGGTCGAATTGGAGTGTATCTTTGACCTTGATAAGATCAAAGAGTGAGATCAACAGGCCAAAGAAGATACTATCAGCGGTAAGTGTGATACCTGTAACCTAGGAACAGCTGGAAATACCAAGAATGTGTTTATAGGAAAGGTATGTGCTCTTGAAGAAAGAAGAGGGATTATTGAAGCGCTACAAAAATACCATGATGTCATAGCTTGGAGCTATGATGATTTCAAGACATATGACACATTGATCATCACGCACACTATCCCTCTCAGGCCAAATGCGAAACCATTCCACCAGCGGCAGCGCCCCGTCAACGCTCTATTAGAGCCAATCATTTATAATGAAGTACAGAAGTTGCTATTAGCCAGGATCATCTTTTCGGTTAACCACTCTACATGGGTAGCAAACTTGGATCCCGTTAAAAAGAAAAGTGAGGAAATCAGGTTGTGCGTGGACTTCCGCAATCTGAATCGAGCATCGGAGAAGGACAACTATCCTGTACCTTCATTGGATGAGGTGCTACAGGTAGTGAATGGGTCCCAGATGTTGTCCTTTCTGGATGGATATTCAGGATAAAACCAAGTCATAGTGCAATACGAAGATCGACACAAGACAGCGCTCACCACCAAGTGGGGAACGTTCGCATATAGAAGGATGCCCTTCGGGCTAATCAACACTAGTGCCACTTTTCAATGCACCATGGACATCGCATTCAAGGATGTTATTTTTAAATGCATCATCATCTACATGGATGACTTAACGGTGTTTTCAAAGTAGCAGAGCAATCATGTCACTGATTTATGCAAGGTCTTTGAGAGGTGCCGCACATTCGGGGTATGCCTTAACTCGAGGAAGTGTATCTTTGGGGTCACGGAAGGGAAAATCCTCAGGCATGTTCTATCTGAATGGGGAATTTCTATTGACCTCGAGCATATTCAATCCATCATGAAAATCCAGCTGCCAGGCAGCAAGAAAGAATTGAAGTCTTTCTTTGGAAAGATTAACTTCGTCCGCAAGTTCATCACAGGGTTTGCAAAAATAGTTAAACCACTCAACGCCATGCTAAAATAAGACGCTAAGGTCGAGTGGACTCCTGAAGCGAAGCAGGCCTTCGGGGAAATAAAGAAATCCATTGCTGACGCCCCTGTGCTCATCAACCCAAACTACCTAAAGCCCTTCTTTATTTAATCCTTTGCTTCAGATCATTCCTGTACCAGCATCCTGACGCAAAAGGATGACAAGGGAAACGAGCATCCAATCGCCTTCATGATCGCCCCCTTGAAGGATGCCGAACTACGTTATCATAATGTCAAAAAATAGGCTTATGCCCTTGTTAAAGGAGTCAAGAAGTTCTGGCACTACATCTTACGCAACAAAGTCTGTAATAGTTCCTGACCCCACCGTAAAAACATTGCTTATGCAAAATGAGTTGGGGGAACGAAGGGAAAAGTGGATCACGATGCTATAGGAATACGACATGGAGATTCAGCCAATGAAGCTAGTAAGAAGACAAGCACTCACCCAAACAATGGCAGACATAGTTATTGATATTGTACTTGAACTCACGGTGCAACAGTACCAGCTGGAGGACATCTCCCCAGGAGAATGGAATGATGACGTAGTGTACTACCTGCTGAACCACAAGTACCCACCCCATCTACAAGGAGTCCAGACACGAGCTCTGAGATTGAAAAGCAACAACTATATGTTGCAAGGCTCTATTCTGTACAAGAAAAATCATGAAGGCATCTATCTGTGATGCCTGGGAAAGGAGGAAGTTGATCGCGTCCTTAAGCAAATTCCATGACAAATTCAGAACTGGCCATGGCTCAGGTCTATCAACTGCACATCAAGTACTGAGAGTCGGGTACTACTGGCCCACCATTTTCAAGGATGCTCACAGTCATGTCCATACCTGCCACGTGTGCCAGACTGCTGCTGCAAGGGAAAGGAATGTTGTTGTCCCATTACAACTTGTTCTGGAGGTAAGGCCTTTTGCGTAATGGGGTCTCGATTTCATTGGTTCGGTGAGTCCTCCATCATCTGCGGGACATAGGTACATTCTAACCGCTTCTAATTACTGCACTAGATGGACAGAAGCAATAACTTGTAGGTAATGTACAACTGAAGTCGTAATCAATTTCTTAGAAAATTTTATCTTAAATCATTTTGGTTGTCCGTATGCCCTAGTATGTGATAATGGCCCTGTATTTTCTTCACTGAAATTCACAAGTTGGGTCTTTGATTATGGTGTCACCCTCAAATTCTCCTCTAACTATTACCCTCAAGGCAATGGCCTTGCTGAGTCCACCAATAAAAACTTGATCACAGTGATTAAGAAGCTGCTAGATAGGAATCTTAAGGATTGGCACACCCAACTTCATTTCGCCTTATGGGAAGATCGCACCTGCCACAAGGCTGCCCTTGGAGATTCCCCATATCATCTAGTCTATGGATTAGAACCTGTCTTCCCCATACATTTGAAAATCCTGACCCTCTAGTTCATCAATGACTTTTATGAAGGAAGAGATCACAGAGAAGCTCGCCTCACCGAGCTGCTGCACCTTGAAGAAGTACGAGACTGTGCAATAGAAAATTTTGCCAAACACCAAGGCGTAGTCAAAAGATGGTTCGATCATCGAGCCAAAATCAAGGCCTTCTGCATTTTTGATCTAGTGCTCTACTATGACAAGGCCCATGAAAAAAAAGGGGGATACAATAAATTCGACAAGCTTTGGCTTGGCCTCTTTCAGATTGCTGAAATCCTTGGAGATAATGCTTTCCGTCTAAAGACTCTTACTGGTGAAGATATACCATTGCCAGTCAATGGGCAGCACCTCAAGCAATACTTCTAGTCCTGAGCTCTCACGAGTTGTCAATGTAAATACTCGTACATAAGTTAAGATAGATTTCCTGCTTTATTCTTTGGTTTTTTTTGCTTTTCTGGTCGCTTTGTTGTGATTTTGGGAAGTGTCTCCCTATTCTGCTGTGATTGTCGTGCCCGGTCTAGCGAATGGTTACCTTGATGTCCGCTTCTATGTTGTTCTCTAGATAAGCCGTCATTCCCTACTGCTACCCTCTGAAAGCTCCTAAGTATCGATTTTTAACTTCCGTACTTTGCACTAACCTAGAATGGCTATCTGCTTGAATCCTTGCTCTTATCATGGAACACAGAACAAATTTAAGAAAATATCTCCAAAGAATGGTATGGTGATCATTGGGAAGCAGAGATAAGTGAAAAATCCAAAGTCTATTCTAGTGACCACTATGATTCTCAAGCCCATTGTGAACTTTGATGTTCGCATGGTTGACACAAAAAATATAGAAAAGAGAAAGTGCTAAAAGGAAATATCCAGCACAAGCAATAAATAAATTGCAAAAATCAACCGTATGGGTGTGCAAATATCTCTACCGGGGCTATGGAAGCCTGGCTAGCAGTAGAGCTATGTTCGTGAGATTTTAGCGACAACTTCGTCGGGGCTATGGATGCCTGACAAGCAGTGGACCAATGTCCAGGTTACTTTTGGGATTAGACGAACTACGTAGCTTATCTCCTCCGACCAGTGGTTATTCATACTCTCTCTGAGGAAAGGAACTGAATTCACTATACACACACTTCCATGATAAATCTACAGTCTAATTCAATCATGCCTTCCTTAAACTATCCTCAGTTCAACTTTGAAAATTGTCTTAGGTCTGCGTAATCAGAGATCTAGGTTCGGAATGAATATTTATCTCTAGAACGTTGAAAGCGTTCTCCCAGTGGAGTCGCCATTTGTTGTGCCTTTTGCACACACACCTCGTTCAGAACGGGGACCCTCTTTTCCCTCTTTCCTTTTTGGTCCCTTTCATTTCACCTCATTTTGCGTACCCATTTTTTGTGCCCCGAAGCAGGGGGTAGCACATTTCCCAATGCCATATTTTAAGTCTCGGGTTATCCAGGTTTTCCTTGTCAAAATTCTAGCATCTGTGGCAATTTTCGGGTTTCCCCTCCCGGATTTCCTCTACCAGATTGCCTCTACCGAGTTTCCTTCACCGGGTTTCCCCTGCCAGCTTTCCTATCAGTCTTCACTGTTTTCGAACGGCTGCCCCAGGACGGCTTTCCAGACCCTGGACCCTAGACCTCCCGCCGCCTCTGCGTTTTTCGAGCTCACCAATCAAACCTGCAACCGTACGGAAGAGTTAATATCACATTAATGGCAGTTCTGCTATAAAACTAAATTTTTCGGCCGCCATTATCATTTCCATGAGTGATAGAGAAATTTGAAGAACTCCTGGTGAATTTGGTTTTCCTCCTGTCTCGGATTTCGAAGTTTTTTCCCGATGACCTCCACGCATCCAGTAGCTTGTTCTTTGGATTCTCGAGGTAGGTTTTCCGTCCGCGCGCCCTCACTTTTTTTTTTTGAATTTTTAGATTTTCTTAAAGGGAAAATGTAAAATGAAACCCAAACTAGGTAAATTTGCACCCTCCGCACATAACCCATGTTTTAAAAATCTGAAAATCAACCGTTAGATCACCCAAAATTCGATCTGGAACCTTCCCGCATCGCGACTGTTCTTCGGAACGGTGCTGGTGCCTTCTGGGCCTGGGTCTTCTTACAGCTGTCCATCCCCCCTTCTTCATTTTTTAAACTTGCTTTTTCTCCTTTGGATTTCCATCTCCGGAATTCCCTTCCCGGGATTCCGTTGTGTCTCTGTCATTCCAAACAGCCCTGCCCAGGTGTCTTCCCAACCCTCAGACCCTGGACCCTTGAGCTCCATCCAAATTTCAAACTTCACAATTCTCTTCAAATCTTCCCTCAGAATTCGGTTTCCGAAATTCCATTCTCGGAATTCCGTTCATCTTTCGCCGTTTCAAATGGCTTCCACCTTGCAGCTTTCTAGACTTTGTTTCCCGGCCACAGAATCTTCCATTTTCCAATCAAAACTCTCGACATTTTTTTCCTCTCAGACTTCTGCCCCGGAATTCCCTTTTCAGGATTCCGTTGTGTTTTCGCCATTCCAAACAGCCCCGTCTGAGCGTCTTCCTGGATCCCGGACCCCAGTCCGTTGTCCGCCGGAACCCAAAACCTTGGTTTTATTTTCCTCTGAGCTCCATCCAGGTTCTGAATGCCGAAATTCGCCCCTTGGAATTTTGTTCCTCCTACGCCATTCTAAACGGTGATCTCAGAGCGTCTTCCCAACCTCCGGGTCCCGATGCCTCATTCGCTACCCGGTTGTCCCGAACCCTCTGGCTGCTTCCAGAAACTTCCTCCCGGGTTTCCTTCCCTAGGTTTCCTCTTTCATTTCACCATTCCACATGGCTGACCCATGACCACTTCCCAGTGATGGCAATCCGAGACCCAGATTTCATCACCCGGAATTCCGTCTCCTCTGTGCCATTTCAGACGGCTTCCCTGCAGATGATGCCCGAACCTCCAAATGGAGCATCAAATGACCTCCAAATCCAAAATGGATTTCAACCCACTTGCTAGAATTTGGTTTTTTTCCATTTCCAACCTCAACTCTTTAAATCCAACCTCAGAAAATGCATATGGGAATTTCATTCTCATTTTTCACTTTCAAACAACATTCTGCCAAAAGATTTTCGGCCCAGGAACTTCGAATTGTTTGCACTGCCCTCTAATGGTGAAGTATCTAGCTTCCATGATTATTAAGTATGAAATGTGATTGTCGGACTAATTTTGAGATGCAGGTATTTGCTACTGGCCATTTTGTCAAGTTCATCATTACTAATTCTCGTCTGTTGTGCAGGATTTATGGAATCCAGTCCAAAGACTTTCGGTGCTTCCAAAAAAGGAAAAGGAACACCTAAGCCACCAAGGGACAAGGAAGATAAAGAACTTATGAAATATAAGTTCCAAGGGGTCCCTATTCAATCTAGGATCACTACCCTTTGGAGGGATGTCTCAGATACCAACATCGGGCAAGTCAATATTGATGAATTCACGCAAAGGGTCAGAATGAACTTGAAAACAACAAATGCAAAGTTGATAAAGAGTAGTGGACTTGCTAAGGCTACAGGTTTCCCACCGTCCCTAGTGGCCCTAGAGCTGGTGATGGCATGTGTGGAGGCATACCAATCTGATACCAAAACAATTGTGGATCATGAGGGGAATATCCTTGCAGATATGTCTCCATTGGGTATAACAGACACCTTCCACATTCCTACCTTTGAGAGCATGGAGGTCCCCACCATGGAAGACTATAAGGAGGTGTGGGAACAAGACCTATTGGATTATAAGAGGCTTATCAACCAGTGTTGGTTGAAGGAAAAATAGGCTAGTCCTGGGAAGCTTCCTTAGGAGCTCCACCGCAGCGATTTTTTCGAAGACTACCATGACCTTGTAACACTGCTTAGCTGAGTCATGGGCCTTCCCAATGTGGTTTTCTTTCAAGAATGGATGTTCTATTTCATAGAACAAGTTCTCTGAGGTAAGGGTACCACCTTCTATTGAGGTGAGATAATCAACGACTGCTTCCACGAGTAGTTTACTAGTGTGAAGAAAACTAACAAATTCTTCATGACCTCTTACTTGGTGTATTCCCTCGCCAATTGGTGACATTATCAAGGGTTGACAATGATGCCTAGTGATCCATCAGGGCCAGAGCTCAAACCTTATGACAAGTACCCTTAGTTGCAGTTTAAAAATTTCAAAAGCAACTACTGCAGGGTGAATGACGCGTTCATTGCCCACATAATCCAGGAAGTAGGAGGGGATTTTCATAGAAGGACGTCCCACAGTGCCAGGGTCCTCCTCAGACAATACGCCTTCTGGTATATACAGTTCCCAAGGTTCACATACATTCATGCCGAAAGATTATCAAACAAACCAAACAAGCTGCCCCGGTACCCAAATGACCGGATCGTTCTCTTGGAACTAACTCGGCAGCTATGACACATTCATAATGTCTTGAGTGAAAAACATCTGGTGGGCCCTATCTACCCCATGAACCTTGATCAAGGAATGTATAAGGTCCACACTTCCCAGTGCACGGGATATTCAGAAAAGGAGCTGGTAGAGTATAATTTTGAACAATACACAGTGAGGCCATGAATGGATCCCTATGGCCATGTTAGAAAGGCACTGGGACATGGATATGCCAACCTCCACAACATCGAGAAATTTTGGGCCAACTGCAGGGATGATCTTGAGGTACGGTTGCGGTATTATATGCACATGACCATCATCCATGTATGAAGGGTGAACTTATGCTCGGTCCCTGATCAGCTAGAGGAGGATGAGGATGCAATTGTGGATCCAGGTTATGATGTAGTTTCCAACCTGTTGCTACCCGCTATCAACTAGGATGCACCAGAGCTTAATGATATTAGTGTACTCACCAAGTCCGTCGAAGTCCAAACGAGAGCATGGATCGATGAGAAGGTGGCCCAATTGAAACAACAGGGGATTGTCCTGACATTCATTGAGCTTGCAAGTGAGCATGTAAGTGAACCAAGTGGCAACAAAGGTGGGGAAGATGCCACTACAACTAGGGAGACATCTAAGCCCCCACCATCTCTAAAGACCAAGAAAAGAAAGGAGGCTAGCCAATAACTCCCCAAACCAAAAGTCTATGCCCGTAAGTCTTCCGAGCAAGAGCCCTATAAGAAGAAAAGAAAAACAATAGGAGGCACGGAGACAATGGTGATGCCCAAGGGTTCGCCCCTCGGAATCACAAGCAAAGGATCTAGCTCATTTGGATCTCCACCCATTTTAATCACCACTGCCACCCTGCTTGCATCAATTCCAGCTTCTGCTTCCTCCCCACCTACGATGGATATCTCTATCCACCTTGCTCCTACTCCAGTATTGTAGGTCATTCCCATAGATTCATCTTCTGTTGCCACCTCGCCAATGACCACTTCCTCCATGTCTCCTTCCCTTCCTTCCATTTCCGTTGCCACGATGCCAGCCCCAAGCCTTCTAGAGTCTTTTGTGAAGTATATGCAAAATGTGCCTTCCGAGCTTTCAGGGATGCTCACCAATCCAATAGTCCAGGCTGTGATAGCTCAGACTATGGCCTCCACTCCAATGGCATCCCCCTCTACTGAATCACCAAACATGAAGGCGACCATGCAGATATCAGACGAGCATGAATGACAGCAGTTAGAGGCTAAGCAGGTGCCAAAGTATGAAGAGTTTGAATATCAAAAACATCCCTTGTTTGAGCGTTAGAAGATTGATAAGGTGGCCTATGAGTCTTCCAATGAGTCTAGTGAGGGAAATGAGGACCTTGATGCTGAATTGATCCGAGAATCAAATGACCCTAAGCTCAATGCAGAGTGGGGCAAGCAGCTCAAGGAAATTAAGGACAAGGAGGCCAAGGAGTGGCTTGCACAAGAAGAGGAGACTGCTGCTCCAAAGATGGAAGGTGATAGGTCTCCAACCAAGGAACATGGCCAGACTCTAGAGCATGATAAGGAAACTTTCCTCCATGAGGACAAACAAGCAGAGAGGCCCAAGGACCATCAAGATGCTTTAAACAAGGAGGATACTGAGAAGAAGGATTCACCCAAGGAGCGGCTACATACCGAGTCCCCCGCTAGGCATGAAACATTCAAACAAGGTTCTAATGAAGGAAAGGAAGATGCAAGAACAAATGAGAAGGCTCTTGTCATCAAAACTATTGAACTCGAAAAGGAGGACAACGGGACTCAAAGTGAAGCACCAAGGAAAGAACCCCAAACTCCTGATTGGCTGCAAAGGCAACTCAAGCAAAAGACTCCCACATCAAAGGATCCCAAGGCAAGGCTGGAAGCCATCATGGCCAGAGCACGAATAAGCACTAGAAAGGACAAGAAGCTGAGGGTTAGATCAAAGATAACCATGGATGCCTCAGGATCAAGAGCAGTGCAAAGAGAAATGTCGATGGTTGGAGAACATGGCATAACTTACAACATCTCCACCATCGACCTGGGAGTGGCCACAAGGGAACAAAAGGTTGAGAATCTCTAGGAGTTGGTCGCCATAGTGGTGCACCTTATCCAGTAGGATAACCACCTTATCCAGCAGGATAAGATCTCCAAAGAGGAATTAGAGGTGCAGGTGGCTGATCTAACAACTTATATTTAGTAGTGGTCATCCCTAGATGAGCAGCCTACAACATCATTGGCTCCACCTCAGTTGTTGTCCAGAGAACATATTGACAAACTAGAAAAAAGATGGAACTTGGACAAAACTACAAAAAATTGGTTCCGGCAGGTTTTGGACATAGGGAACACAGGTATCAATGTGGCTATCTGGGCAGCAAATAGGTTCCTAGAGGTTCAGAAAACTCTCGAAGACAGAAGGCAGATCTGTGAGAAGTTCCCAAGGAAATACGACGCATCCTACCTGAAGATTGAGGCCATTCTCGCAATGCCAAGTGATATCTAGGAGAAGGAATTAGCCTTCAAAGATGATGACCACTAGCTGGTGGATACCTGGAAGTGAGACTATAATCTTGAAAGAGAAGGCTGGAGCAGATTTTGGAACAGATAGCACCTGACATTGAATGGGCAAGGGAGTCTAGGGAGGAGTGTACTCAATACCTCAAACTAATGACAGGGTATGAGGTGCCTGCAGTTGAGATCAATCCTGAGAACATCAAGCCCCACTTCTTGAAGATTATGGAAGATGGGATGTCCGCCAAAGTCACCAATGAGTTCATGTGTTTCGCGGCCTAAGCGTATGCGCAATCAAAAGCTTGAAAAGAGAATGATGCTAAGTATGAGGTAGACTAGAAGAAGCTTGGCAGTAATTCTCAGGAATGGAGTTACCAAATCCTAAAATCTGACATTGTGGAGGTAGATAAGCTCTAGTCCCTGATCCTGAGTTTCATGGAGTATGTCACAGTGAAAAAGCGAGAGGGCAATCCAGTCATTGATGAATAGTTCCTTGAAGAATAGCTATAGCAGAGGGCAAATGGCTAAAAGACAAATTTGCTACAGTGTTGTCACTAGATGACGAAATAGGGAAGAGACAAGAAAGTATTTATAAATGTAATATATTTGGGGGTAGCTAAAACCCTAATGTAAAATGAATCTTGGCCACATAATAGAAATGAATCTTGGCCACTCATTTTGTTTTTTAAAAACTATAAATAGGGCTCTCCTCCTGTCATTTTAAGAGAGTTGAGTTGTTGTAAAGGCATGCTGCAAAAATTATAAATAGCAAATACAGTCATTTTCTGGTGTATTTTCTAGGTTTCTCAATATGTTTCATGATTCCTCTCCCTTTTAGTTATAGTTTTTCTTTAAATTACTTTGTTGTTCTAGCATCTTCAAATTAGACATGGTGGATTTAGTATGTTATTTCTGGTTTTGGAGATAGTTGTTGTGTGTATGCTTTCCTTGTCCATACTTTTGGTCATTTGTTGAAGGTAGATGACTATGCAAAGTTAATCTGGACTTTGATTCTATTTCTGCTCTTTAAAATTTATCTTTATTCATGTTTCCATAATGAATGAATGATGAACATCTGCAATCCCTAGAAGATAGCATAGATTTCATGATATTGTGATAATTCTGATTAAATGAAATCCAATTTAAGGAAACTGTCAATGCAGGAACCTCCATGATCACTATTCATCAGTAGTTGTAGGTCGAGGAAACATCTTTCTTCCTCACCCTTTCTTTTTTCCTTTTTTTTTAGAAACAACTTGTGCCAAGGTTCATTGCACATTGTAAAGCCAAATCCAATGAAATAATTGAGTCTAAGACCTCTACCTGAGCCTGCAGCAAAGCATATCAATTCTAGACCTCTAGAACTCCATTTATTGACTCAATTCCCCTACAGCTTCAACCACGTAAGGCCGCCTTGTGATTCCATCAAATCACATAAACAACTGAAATATTCCAAGCATCATCAAGACCTAACATCCGAGAGACCTTGGGATAGTGTTCTGCAATCTGATTGTGGAAAATTATCTTTCAAGAGAGGTGATGCACCTATGCATTACCTATGTTGTGAAGTGTATGAAAACACCATCAATAGGTTGTTCTTCGGAATGGCACTAGCGCCTTTCGGGATCGGGTCTTCCCACAGCTGTCTGTACCCCGCTTCTTCAGTTTTTAAACTTGCTTTTTCTTCTTCGGATTTCCATCTCTGAAATTCCCTTCCCAGGATTCTGTTGTGTCTCCGTCGTTCCAAATGGCCCTGCCCGAGCGTCTTCCCGACCCTCAGACCCTGGACCCTCGAGGTCCATCCAAATTTCAAACTTCGCAATTCTCTTCAAATTTGCCCTCGAAATTCAATTTTCAGAATTTCGTCCCTCTTTCACTGTTTCAAACGGCTTCCACCTTGCGGCTTTTCGAACTTCATTTCCCAGTCGTAGAATCTTCCATTTCCCAGTCGAAACTCTCGACATTTTCTTCCTCTCGGACTTCCACCTCCGGAATTCCCTTTTCAGGATTCCGTTAAGTTTTCGCCATTCCAAACGGCCCCGTCCGAGTGTCTTCCCGAATCCTAGACCCCGGTCCGCTGTCCGCCAAAACCTGAAACCTTGGTTTTATTTTCCTCCAAGATCCATCTAGGTTCTGAATGCGGGAATTCCGCCCTCGAAATTTCTTTCCCGCTACGCTGTTCTAAACGGTGATCTCAGAGCGTCTTCTCGACCTTCAGGTCCTTGTGCCTCGTTCACCGCCTAGTTGTCTCGAACCCTCTGGCTGCTTCCAAAAGCTTCCTCCCAGCTTTCCTTCCCCGAATTTCCTCTTTCATTACACTGTTCCACACGGCCAACCCGTGACTGCTTCCCGATGACTGCAATTCGAGGCCCGGAATTCCATTTCCTCTGCACTGTTTCAGATGGCTTCCCTGTAGATGATGCCCGAACCTCCAAATGGGGCATCAAATGACCTCCAAATCCAAAATGGATTTCGACCCACTTGCTAGAATTTGGTTTTCTTCCATTTCCAACCTCAAATCTTCAAATCCAACCTCGAGAAATGCATATGGGAATTCCATTCTCATTTTGCACTTTCAAACGACATTCTGCCAAGGTATTTCTGGCCCAGGATCTCTGGATTGTTTGCACTAGCCTCTAATGGTGAAGTATCTAGCTTCCATTATTATTAAGTATGAATTGTGATTGTCGGGCTAATCTTGACATATAGGTATTTTCCGCTGGCCATTTTGTCAAGTTCATCGTTACTAATTCTCATCTGTTGTGCAGGATTTATGGAATCCAGTCCAGAGACTTCCGGTACTTCCAGTACCCTCAGTTGCAGTTTAGAAATTTCAAAAGGAACTACTGCAAGGTGAATGATGCATTCATTGCCCACATAATCCTGTGGTAGGAGGGGATTTTCATAGAAGGATGTCCCACAGTGCCAAGGTCCTCCTCAGATAATACACCTTCTGGTACATATAGTTCCCAAGGTTCACATACATTTGTGCCGAAGGATTCTCAGACAAACCAAATAAGTTGTCCCGGTACCCAAATGACCGGATCATTCTCTTGGAACTGACTCGACAGGTGCAATACATTCATAGTGTCTTGAGTGAAAAACATCTAGCGGGCCCCGTCTACCCCATGAACCTTGGTTAGGGGATGTATAAGGTCCACACTTCCTAGTGCGCAGGATATTCGAAAAGGGAGCTGGTAGAGTATAATTTTGAACAATACACAGTGAGGCCATGAATGGATCCCTATGGCCATGTCAGAAAAGAAATGGGGCACGGATATGCCCACCTCCACAACATCGACGACTTTTGGGCCAACTACAGGGATGATCTTGAGGTACGGTTGCGGTATTATATGCACATGACCATCATCCATGTACGAAGGGTGAACTTATGCCCGGTCCCTGATCAACTGGAGGAGTATGAGAACACAATTGTGGATCCAAGTTACGATGCAGTTTCCAACCTACCGCTGCCCGCTATCAACTGGAATGTGCCGGAGCTCAATGATATCAGTGTGCTCACTAGGGCCATCGAAGTCTGAATGAGAGCATGGATCGATGAGAGGGTGGCCCAATTGAAACAACAAGGGGTCGTCCTGACGTTCACCAAGCTTGCAAGTAAGCATGTAAGTGAACCAAGTGGCTCCAAAGGTGGGGAAGCTGCCACTGCAACTGGGGAGACATCTAAGGCCCCACCACCTCTAAAGACCAAGAAAATAAAGGAGGCTAGCCAACAACTGTCGAAACCAAAGGTCTATGCCCGTAAGTTTTCCGAGCCGAAGCCCTCTAAGAAGTAAAGAAAAACAATAGGAGGCACAAAGACAATGGTGATGCCCAAGGGTTCGCCCCTCGAGATTGCAAGCAAAGGATCTAGCTCTTTTGGATCTCCACCCATTGTGATCACCGCCACCACCTTGCTTACCTCAATTCCAGCTTCTTTTTCCTTCCCACCTGTGGTGGATATCTCCATCCACCTTGCTCCTACTCCTCTAGTATTGCAGGTCATTCTCATAGATTCATCGTCTGCCGCCACCTCGCCAATGACCACTTCCTCCATGTCTCCTTCCCTTCCTTCCATTTCCACTACCACGATCCCAGCCCCAAGCCTTCCAGAGTCTTTTGTGAAGTATATGCAGAATGTTCCCTCCAAGCTTTCAGGGATGCTCACCAATCCAATAGTCCAGGTTGCGATAGCTCAGGCTATGGCCTCCACTCCAATGGCATCCCCCTCTACTAAATCACCAAAGATGAAGGTGACCATGCAGATATCAGATGAGCATGAATGACAACAGTTAGAGGTTGAGAAGGCACCGAAGTATGAAGAGTTTGAATATCATGAACATCACTTGTTCGAACATCAGAAGATTGATAAGGTGGCCTATGAGTCTTCCAGTGAGTCCAATGAGGGCAGTGAGGACCTTGATGTTGATCTGATCCACAAGTCAAATGATCCCAAGCTCAATGTGGAGTGGGCCAAGCAGCTCAAGGAAATTGAGGACAAGGAGGCCAAGGACCGGCTTGCACAAGAAGAGGAGACTGCTACTCTAGAGACGAAAGGTGATAGGTCTCCAACCGAGGAACATGGCCAGACTCTAGATCATGATAATGAAACTTTCCTCCATGAGGAAAAACAAGCACAGAGCCCCAAGGACCATCAAGATGCTTTAAAAAAGGAGGAGGATACTGAGAAGAAGGATTCACCCAAGGAGTGGCTACATACCAAGTCCCCCGCTAGCCATGAAACATTCAAACAAGGTTCTGATGAAGGAAAGGAAGATGCAAGAACAAATGAAAAGGCTCTTGTCGTCAGAACTATTGAACTCAAAAAGGAGGACAGCAGGACTCAAAGTGAAGCGCCAGGGAAAGAACCCCAAACGCCAGATTGGTTGCAAAGACAACTCAAGCAAAAGACTCCCACATCGAAGGATCCCAAGGCAAGGCTGGAAGCCATCATGGACAGAGCATGAATAAGCACCAGAAAGGACAAGAAGTCGAGGGTTGGATCGAAGATAACCATGGATGCCTCGGGATCAAGCACAGTACAATTAGCAATGTTGATGGCTGGGGAACAAGGCATAATTTACAACGTCTCCACCATCAACCTAGGAGTGGCCACAAGGGAGCAAAAGGTTGAACATCTCTAGGAGTAGGTCGCCATAGTAGTGCACCTTATCTAGTAGGATAAGATCTCCAAAGAGGAATTAAAGGAGTAGGTGACTGATCTAACAACTTATATTCAGTAGTGGTTGTCTCTAGATGAGCAGCCTACAACATCATTGGCCCCACCTCAGTTGTTGTCCAGAGAACAAATTGACAAACTCGAAAAGAGATGGAACTTGGACAAAACTACAAAAAATTGGTTTCGGCAGGTTTTGGACATAGGGAAAATAGGTATCAACATGGCTATCCGGGCAGCAAATAGGTTCCTAGATGTTCAGAAAACTCTTGAAGACACAAGGAAAATCTGTGAGAAGTTCCCAAGGAAATACGACGTAGCTTACCCGAAGATTGAGGCCATTCTCGCGTTGTCGAGTGATATCTTGGAGAAGGACTTGGCCTTCAAAGATGACGACCACTGGCTGGTGGATACCTGGAAGCAAGAGTATAATCACCGATAGAGAAGGCTGGAGTAGATTTTGGAATGGATAGCTCCAGACATTGAATAGGCAAGGGAGTCTAGAGAGCAGTGTACTCAATATCTCAAACTGATGATGAGGTATGAGGTGCCCACGGCCAAGATCAATCCTGAGAACATCAAGCCCCACTTCTTGAAGATTATGGAAGATGGGATGTCTGCCGAAATCACCACTGAGTTCACATGTTTTGTGGCCTGAGCCTTCGCACAATCAGAAGCTTGCAAAGAGAATGGTGCTAAGTACGAGGCAGACTGGAAGAAGCTTGGCAGCAATTCCTAGGAATGGAGTTACAAATCCTGAAATCCGACATCATGAAGGTAGATAAGCTCCAGTCCCTGATCCTGAGTTTCATGGAGTATGCCATGGTGAAAAAGTGAGAGGGAAATCCAGTCATCGATGAACAGTTCCTTGAAGAATAGCTACAACAGAGGGCAAATGGCTAAAAGACAAATTTGCTACATTGTTGTCACTAGATGACGAAATAGGGAAGAGACAAGAAAGTATTAATAAATGTAATATATTTGTGGGTAGCTAAAACCCTAATGTAAAATGAATCTCGGCCACATAATAGAATCGAATCTTGGCCACTCATTTTGTTTTTTAAAAACTATAAATAGGGCTCTCGTCCTCTCATTTTAAGATAGTTGAGTTGTTGTAAAGGCATGCTGTAGAAATTATAAATAGCAAATATAGTCATTTTCTGGTGTATTTTCTGGGTTTCTCAATATGTTTCATGATTCCTCTCCCTTTTAGTTATAGTTTTGCTTTAAATTACTTTGTTGTTCTAGTATGTTCAGTTTAGACTTGGTGGATTTAGTATGTTATTTTTGGTTTTGGAGATAGTTGCTATGTGTATGCTTTCCTTGTCCATATTTTTGGTCATTTGCTGAAGGTAGATGACTATGCAAAGTTAGTCTGGACTTTGATTCCATTGGTGCTCATTAAACTTTATCTTTATTCATGTTTCCATAATGAATGAATGATGAACATCTACAGTCCGTAGAAGATAGCATAGATTTCATGATATTGTGATAATTCTGATTAAATGAAATCCAGTTTAAGGAAACTATCCACAGCAGGAACCTCCATGATCACTGTTCATTGGTAGTTGCTGGTCCAGGAAACATCTTTCTTCCTTGCCCTTTCCTTTTTCCTTTTTTTTTAGAAACAACTTATGCCAAGGTTCATTGCACATTGTAAAGCCAAATCCAACAAAATAATGGAGTCTAAGACTGCTGCCTGAGCCTACGGCAAAGCATATCAATTCCAAACCTCTAGAACTCCATTTATCAACTCAATTCCCCTACAACTTCAACCATGTAAGGCCACCTTATGATTCCAGCAAATCACATAAACAACAGATATATTCCAAGCATCGTCAAGACCTAACATCCAAGAGACCTTGGGATAGTGTTCTGCAATTTGATTATGGAAGATTATCTTTCGAGAGAGGTGATGCACCTATGCATTACCTATGTTGAGAAGTGCATGAAAACACCATCAACAAATAGGCCCCAGTCATTGAAGCCTACTCAAAACTTTGTAAAATCATTGAGTGGATTCCAGGCCCTACCTGATGATTCAATAGAAGAATTACGGAGCTGATAAAGAGCTTTGATGACTGGAATGATACATTTTTGCCAGAAATTACTAATGCACAAGGAAATGTTAAGACATTGCAACAGTGGCAGGATGGGGCAAAAGAAGTTATCAATGCACAAATAAAATCGATTTCAAACTATGATTTGCTGGTAAATAGTATGGATAAGATAATTAACACCAGCACATTCTTAGAGTTTTTTGAAAGGGAAGCCAATCAGGTTGCAGTGAAGTACACACCTTACAATACTAAGGTGAATGAGGTCGTGAAATTCCTCTGGCCAATGGATGAAGAGTATCAAAGATGGGTGGACAAGTACTTAATCGAAGATGAGTAAAACAATGTCTATTACCACAGGATGGATGAAGGAATGTCAGACGATGATGCAAACAATTCTGGAGACAACCACAAGAAATGATTTAACAATGGACAGGCATGTGAACAGAATGAGAAGATGTTCAAAATGAAGCTAGCCATAAGGAATGCACTGGAGGATGCTGATACACACAAGCGGCTAGCTTACCGAGATTATCTGTCAGAACATCTATTTATGGCTTAATAGAGCATAATTTCTAGTGTGTTATTGTTGTTAAGCAAAAGACATTTCTCAAAGGACGTGCCCTTTCAAGATTTTGATATATTTATATCTGTTTCATAATGTAAAACAGATATAGGTGGATAGGAGAAAGATACAATAGATAGTTTTCAATGAAACTTTCCTTTAAAAGACTCAGATGCATGTATGAATTTTGATGAAGTTAATGAAGATGTATGAACTTGTGGCTTAATCTTGTTATCAGCTATTTGTGGAATTATACTATTCTCTAGTTGTCTCCATTTTCATGCTTTTCTATTGTCTAAATTGATATATGAAGCATATAAATATATTTAGTTTACCGATACACATTTGTTATATTTGTGTGATGTGATTATTTGGTTCTTTCAAGTAAAGATTAAACCCCTCTAGTCAATCACAGTAACTGAAGAGTATTAATTGGATCAATAAGAAGAATCACATAACTTGGATTGTCATTCTATCTCAAGTAGAGTTTGTCATTCATTTACTTGCACATATATACAAGTTATAAACTACATCTATGTGCCAAATACTTTGAATTATTTCCATCATAGATTACACTTTTATAGATCTTCATTAGACTCCATACACCCAACAAGGCAGTGGTCTCACGCTTTCATCTTTTGGTTTATCCATTTTATTTTTTACATCTGTTAACTGAACATATTCTAATATAATTAAAATTAAAACATCATAAATTAATTATGTAACCACATAAGTCAAATATAATTCTATCAAGAAATTAATATCAAATAGATAATACAATCACATAACTCATACATTTCAATGTCATTGATCTTCTTCTTCATCCAACTCTTTGTCTGTATCATCCGATCCAGATTCAACATTGTAAGGATTGGTCATATCATCATCATCATCATTGATATCAGTTTTGATAATGTCATCATCCACACAGATATCATCTTCATGAACATTAACTCCTACATCATCATGATCTAGTTCCTCCTCTTCAACATCTTCATCAAGCACATCATCAACTAACTGTTGATCCTGATCATCATCTACATCATCTTCTATTTCTTCAATATCTTCTTCTTCCACCACATTATACTTTACTGGCCTTCCTCTTGGATCATGTCTAACAACATATGACCAATGCACTTTACTTGGAACCTCTGAGTAAAATACTTGCTCACATTGGCTTGGAAGAACATAGGGCTCATTTCCAGCTCACTCAAAATACCTTGTATTAACCATGGTAAATCCATTATCATGTTCAATAACAGTTCTCTCGGGATCATTTTCATTCAATCGTAGCCTATACCATAGGATGACAAATAGAACTGATTTGAAGGACTTAAAGTCACATGCAATTATATCATCCAAAATCCCATAGTATTGATTTTCTGAGACTTCTGGATGTATGTCGCTTCTAGATGAAACATTAGTCACCTAGAAGACTGCAGTTATCCCAAAATCACAAGTTTTCTTTGTGGCATCCAACTTTTTGATTCGAAATTTATGACCATTGCACCACATAGCCTTGTGGTGTTTCACCTGAAATATGTCAAACATGTAAAACTTATTACAATATCATGAGTTGATAAACATATTTATTCTTGGCCGAATGTATGCAAAGAAAAAAAATCTCAACATATATATACATCAATATAATTGAAAATAATTAAATAATATGCGTGATTAATATATTTATACATACCTATTTATCTCTTAAACCGTATGCTCAATCAATTTCCCTTGGTGTAACATTGGAGTCTCCATTACGATGAGCTTCTTTAACCAATGAAGCCACACCTTCCCATGTTAATGCGCGACCAGATTGTTGACATCGTTCAATCCACACCGTCATCCAATCAAGATTGTTTGCGACGTACAAATGTAGTGCATCCCACTCTCGACCAACTGTATAAAAAAAAAAAAAAATTCACAAACTACGTATAATTATTTAATTACCATGGTATATGACCTTAATTTATAATTGATGAATATTGAAAGATTAATAATTAAATAAGTACAATATACATAAAAACCAAATGTAAAATGTATTCTAATTAATCTCCATGACCATCTTATAATTATCTGTCACTTTCCTCAATCTACCTTTCTCCATCAGGTACTCCCCTTCGAATTTTTTAATGGAGTTGGGATCCCAAATGCAATCTACATGGATCTTTGTTGCAAACTTAGGAAGATATTCAGTAATGTACACCATGCTCTGGTATACCATGTATCCCTCCACCATAGAACCCTTGGGATGTGCTCTTTGTCTAACCAAAGCCTTCAAAATTTTTAAGTGCCTCTCAACTATCCACATTGACATTGTGTGTATAGGTCAACACATTTCAATCTCCTCAACTTGGTGTATGAGGTAGTGTTCTTGTGCATTGAAAAATGTCAAAGGTAGACACTTTTGCATTTCACACATTAGATGAGGAATTTTTCTCTTCCAATAATTTATATCTTCTTTATGGATTGCTTTAGATGACAGCCATCTACAAGTGATTCAAGGCACAAATATATTAACGATATTTAACAAAAATATACAAAAAATTGAACAAATATCACTACTTACCTCATGTATTTTCCAAGATCATATATAACTTGCTTGACATTGTTGTCAAAGTTGTCTGGGAGAGATAGAGGTAGAACGTACTGCAACAATTATAAAATGATCTTTTCATTAGTATTTTTCCAAAAGTAGTAAACATAATACATTGAAAAGTACATGTAGTATACATATATATAATATACTAGAATAATTACCTTAATGAAGGTATGCCAATCATACATTTTCATCCCTAACCCAAATTCACCTTTCTTTGTTATGATATTGTTTATGTTCGCAGCAAATCCTATGGGAAATCAATTTTTTCGTATGACTTGTTTTATAGCATTGCTTTGCTGCTCCGTTAATAACCAAGGAAGGGCACTTATATTAATTTGGTCTCCATCTCTATTTAATTGAATGACATTTTTCATTGCATGACTGGCTTCCTGAATGTCACTACAAATTTTGACAATTTTTTCTTTGTCATGCCTTCCATCCAATATTTTCCATAACGTTTCTATCATATTGTTTCTGATATACATTGTATCAAACAAATGCACAATTTGTAGCTGCTCATAGTAAGGAACCTAGTAAATTGTCTAGGATAAATTTTCAATCCTTGTGGAAGTCGACCATTAATGCCTTGACGACCTTCATGAAGCATATAAGTTAAACAAATTAACAACGACAATCATTGTCAATTATAGCATGAGTAAACACAACACAATATAAAAATATAAATTAAAAACATATCATAAATGATAGATAAACAATTTGATCTCATGTATAACCTTGATGATTAATTCTATTTTATTCCAACTTCCATAGGCGAGGTGTCATTCTTCATGGTTTTGATGTAGTCTCTTCTTTCCCATTGAAAAGATGTTTTTCAGTAGTTCGATACTTATGATTTCTATGGAGGAAGTGCCTATACTCATCAAACACCTGCTTTCCTAAACTTGTTGAACGACGAGATTTCATCTTTGGACCACAAATTGGACATGCAAATTTTTCCTTTGTTTGAAGACCTGCAAATCATATATAATTGGATTAAATATGTCAATTTTTATAATTATATATAATGAATAGATTACTTAAAAAACATGCATGATATCTACTTCATAAAATTAAATATCGTTAAAGTCATGCAGTCGAACATTATAACATACCAAAAAAATGTGTTAGCCCTGGGGCATCATGAATTGTCCATACAAGCATTGCATGGAATTGAAATTGTCTTTGTCCTATTGGTCTAGATACGTCATACATAGTGATGCCATTCCATAACTTTAGTAACTCGTCGATAAGAGGCTCAATATATACATTCATATCTTTAACTTGGTACTTACCTAGTTGAATGAACATAAACATTACATAATTATTATAACCATTTTACTGCAATATATATAAAGTCATGTACATGGCTATTAAATGGAAAAACATATAAGTCATTATGCAACAAATAAGACAAATGAGATGCTACTACATTAAAGAAAATTGATGTAAACAAATACCTGGAACAATCATTGCCAACATTATGTGCTCCTTATTTATTGACATCCATGGAGGAATGTTATTGTTGATAACAAAAACAGGCCACACCGAGTAAATAGATCTCAGCTCTCCAAATGGATTGACACCGTCTGTTGCCAATGAAAGCCTAAGATTATGAGGTTCTTCTTTAAAGTGTGGCCATTTTTCCTCCATGTCCCTAAATATAGAACCATCCGCAGGCATTCGAAGAATCTCATCTCCACTTCTATTACGTGCATGGTAATCCATAAATTGCACTAAGCTTTCACACCTAAATAATTGTTGCATACATGGAATAATGGGAATATAACGAAGAACCTTGTGAGGCACCTTTTATGTTAGTTGATCTATTCGATATCTACTCATATGACATTCCAGGAATTCTATTGCAAATTCATGTTGTTTATGATATATAATATGATCATTGACACATGCATCTATTTCTTGATACTCCATTCCAATATTTTTCATAATGCTAGATAAATCTCAGTATGAGTGAGGTAAAATATTTGATGGTGGTAACAAAAATTCACCAATCAATCTACAAAAAAAAAAAATTCTTAATATAAAGAATATTAATGGTACATACTTCATCCTTTATTTACTAGCGATGAACTAACACAAATTAAAATAGATGAAAAAAGATGACATATATGACATACCTTAACATCTGTGAGATTTCTATGTTGGATAAACCATTCATAACCTTCAAGTTCACCAGCAACAATACAATAGAGAGAAGAGTTATTTGGGAGCCTTCATAAAGGGGCTTGTGTGCCTTCTCAAGTACAAGTAAATCATGAACATCATCAAAGTCATCTCGATCAACATGATCAGATGTGCCACTACATGTGTCATGGATCAATGTATTCGTACGATCATCTTCAATTCTATTTTCTGGTGCATGATCATCTTCTTCCATAGGATCATTAACTTCATCTTCGATATTCATAGCTCCATGTTCCTCTTCTTGCAAAACCACATTCTCCGGGCCGTGATAATTCATATCATGTGCCCTAGGGCACCCCACCTTTATAATAATGATAGACACAAATAAACCATGATCATGATCAAGTGATTTTTTATATATATCAAATGTTAAAACAATATAAACATTTGTAAATTCAATCAATATAAACACATATAATGAACAACTTACCAATGGATGATAATCATGCCCCCCTTCAACATGACCATGTTGCCTACAATGTTTCTTAGGTGTTGTGATTAAAAGTCTTCTCATATTTAAGCCCTTGCAATTATTGCAAGGACAATAACATTTCCCATCACCCTTTCTTTTCAGCATAGCCTACAATCTAGCAACTGTCTCTTCATTTTTATCTGGACTAATATTATCTGACATGATTTTTCTTTACCAAGCTTGAATATTTAGATCTTCAAAAAATATCAAACTCACACTCCAATAATTTTTAATCATACATAGGTAACAAAATATAATAATTATGATATTTTACACCAAAAAAATTCGACATGCAACCACCCCTGCAAAAGAGAAGATAGTCTAAAGTTAATGACCCCAGAAAACACTTTCAAATTTTAATTCTAGAAATTATTAAATTCTGATTTTACTATGATTTCCAACTGTTAGACTCTTAAAATCAGAATATTGAACTTGAACAACAAAATCTAGAAATGAAAATCTCAAAATGCAGCTAATAGGCCTCAACAATTAAGGCCTACTCAAAACTTTGTGAAGTCACTGCAAGGTTTCCGGGCCTTACTTGATGATTTCAGCAAGAGGATTAAAGAGATGGTAAAGAGTTTTGATGACTGGAGTGACACATCTTTACCAGATATTGTAGATGCCCAAGGAAATGTTAGATCACTGCAGCAATGACAGGACAGGGTAGATGAAATCATCAATGCACAAATCAAATTGATTTGTGATGACTCAGATTATGACATAGGCAGGTGCATGGAAATGGGTAGCCATTCTGTGGACACCCTTAAAAAAAAAAGTTGTTAAACATAACGTGAGCACGTTATAACGCACTCGCGTTATGTCATCGATTAAACCTAGGCAAGGTTCGGGTGGATAAAAAACTGCAAAGCAATAACGCGAGCGCATTATAACGCGCTCACGTTATTGATTGTTAAAAGCAAAAAAGAAATGCAAATCTCTCATTTGCATTTTGACTGGTTTTTTTGTGCACCCATGGCCAAAAACACCAAAATAGCGTGCTCGAGTTCGAGGAGAAGAATTTCTTCACCAAGAATCCGAATTTCTTTGCAGCGATGGCGCCGCGACAATGAGGAGCTATAAGAGGTAACGATTCTATGCTTTTTATTTTGAATTTGTTAGTTTTAGGTTGAATTTGATATCTATTTGTTTGAAATTTTAGGAGATGCAAATCAACCTGAAAACCCTCAAAATCCTCAATAGGAGGACCAACCAAATCCTCAAGATCAAAATCAACCACAAAATCAACCTCCTCCACCAATCACTCAACCCCCTCTTGGCACTCAACAAAATTTAATAAGTGAAATTAAGAACAACAAAAAACAAATTGAGGATTTGATCAATAGGCTAAGTGATCCAAATGGTTCAACCAAAGAAAGAATGACCCTAGCAAATTCTTTGAAAGATATGTTAACAAACGTAGATTTAATTAGCAAACAAATAACTAGATGGGAAGATAAGAGGCAACCGGCTAGGGAGTATTATACAAATAAACTATCATACAAGGATGTGAAAGATTTAAAAATAACAAAAGGTGATTTGTACTCATTATTCACTGACCCACGCACAAATCAAAATCTTACCCTCAATGTGAAGAGGTTTCCTATCCATTGGTGCCACCACCAACAAATGAAGGAGCAGTTTCATGATAGGTGGTACATGGTCTTCAATTACCCACTGTGCAACAATTGCGAGGTCCCGCAATATTTCCTTAGGAAACTATACAGTGAGTTCATATTGAACAAAATACCAAATTATTCTGATATGAGGGATTTCTAGGGGAGAGGTGGGGGATCAGCTCAAGATAGACCTAGTGCATAGCCGGATCCTACGCAGCAAGGTAGATGAGCTCTCGCTAGGCTGCCTCATGAGCACATTGTTATGCCTTCCGTCATGAAGGAAAGTGCTAACGTAGAGACATTGCAGGTAATCAACACTTTGACCCAAAGTGTCATCCATCATACTAGCCCTATTCTACAGCGCCATCCAGGGGAGTCTTCTAGTGGTGGTCTTCGAACACGTGTGTCAATCTTGCAGGGCTACTTGTTCACATGACCCCACTGACCCTCAGGATTTTTCTACAGCTATGGAGATGGAGAGGGTAGCTGACATTTTGCATAAGGCATATGGCATTGATAGTCAGGTAAAAGTTATTGCATGTGTTCATTGAATTTAATCTATTAAATTTTGATTTTGAAATGCAAGATTAACTAAAAATGTTTTATGATTTTAATAAAATTGCAGGGTCATAGTGTTGAGACTGGATACACCGGCCCCCCACCAACCTATTTTTGTAGTACACCTATCACTAGGGTATGTAACTAGTAAACAATTATAAGTTTATTGCATATTAATGGAATTGTTTTATGAATGGTAATTTAATATGCAATTTTGGATGTTGAACAGACTAATATTGGAGTTTTTGATGGAAAACTTCCCAGTGGTGGTGGATTTACTCAAACCTTCACGCAGGTAATAGAATAAAGAGTTTAACTAATGAATCAAGTAATTAATAGATTTGTGTAGTTTATACATGCACATCGTTGATTACGTTGAATAATTTGTTGTTTTATTTTCAGTTGTTATGAGATGATACACCTCCAAATGTGACGAGGGTAATGGATATTGGTGTGACATCTACTATACAATCCTTGATGGCTCTGACAGAAGAGGTATGAGGAAAATTAGTAAATTTTAATTTACATTTGTTGTTATAGATGTTAGTTAGTCAGAAATCAAACCATTATTGATTCACGTAGTTTTTGTCTATTTGTATGGTTTATATAGGGCTTGAGCATGCCTGAGCATGGGCGTGAGGATATTTCCCTCGTGGAGAGAGATCGTGAGATGGTTGTAAGTGATTATTTTGTCAAATTTATCATTTTTTATAATGTAATTTCTATATATTCATGTCTTTACTTCTTATTGTAACAGTTAAAACTTCACCATGAACTAAACCCTAGGAGGAGTAGTAGGAGCACTCCACAAGCATAGCAAAAATGAGTGACAGACCTATCGCCATCCGAGTGAAAAGGAAAGGGAAATATTTTATTTCCTAGGCATGGAGAGCAATGACTTTTGATTCTAGAGTCTTTTATTGTATGCCTACATGGCAGTTTTGTACATATTTTTTATTGGACATATTTGACATTGTATGCCTAGATGACATTCTCGTAAGCCTATATGGCTATTTTGTACATATATTTCATACTTATATCAAAATATATTTATGTATGCCTACATGGCTATTTGGTTAATACAAATATCTTTTTTCGATGCCTATCCATATTTGCATTCTAAATTGATGGTTCAATAGATATGAGCTACGTATATTCAAGTGTATACTTTACAACTTACGTGTATACTTTGTGACTTACGTGCATTCGAGTGTATACTTTGTGGCTTACATGTTTTCATGCATATACCTTGTATTTGTGCATATACTTTGTTTTAATTTGTGTATACTATGTATTTGTGTGTATACTTTTTGAGGCTTATGTGTTTATGAGTACTTGTAGTTCCCTTATTGACATGTACATGTTTGACTTATTCATGTGTATAATTATTAATTGGTTAGCCGTAGCATTGATCTATGTCATCCTCAATGCATGATCCTTGAGATGGAGTAAGTACACCCTCAAGGTCAAAAGGAGTTTCACATGCATTCTTCGTAGGCTCATTTTGGTAGTAAAACCAAAAACCTCTTGCATCATTGAAATGAGAAAAAATTTCCTTTATAGCAGGTCTGAAGCCATTATCATTCTCCATTAGTTCTTCATGTATCCACTCCCCATTAATGGTTGTCTCATGACCTTCATGAAACCAAGCACTTATCTCATTTGTGATAGAAGAAATGTATGAAGATTTATCTTCCTCCTTATGAACCATTCATTATCATGAGAGATGGGTTTTTGTGAACCACTACTGATGAATCATGGGTCAATGAGTTTGACTTGTAAAACTACACGATTGAATCTTGATAGCAATATTAAAATATTTATATATCTAAATACTGCCACTGAATCTTGAATACTGCCATCTTACCCACACAAGATTCTGGAAGATGCTTCCCACCCTTCTCTTAGTGGTTGCTCTCATTGCACCTTCTACCTAGCTTCATCTTGGTGTAGACAATAAGAAGACCCCAACTTGAGATCTTCACACATGCAAGAATAACTATGTCCTTCCTGCAGCTTGGATGGATCAATTTGCAACCAAGAACCCACGCTACTGCCTGGTCTAGATTTCCTTCTACACGCTCAGAACCTTCTGCCTCTGATACCATTTTGATGTAGAGGAAACAACACAAGACAGTAGCTCATCCACCCTTCTCACTCCTTAACCTACTGATCACTACTGATCACTACTGATCAAGACATGTTCTTAAGCCTCTAACTCTATGTGCCACCTTTCCACTGTTCAAAGCCTGAGTCACACATTGCTCAAACACAATGGTCGAGCGATGTAATGGTTTCTTTGAAAACTGTTATACATTTAAAACCATACAAGAATTTCACACTCCATTATATTACATATATTCCCTATTGACTGAAACCATTTCTCCCATTCCATTCAGGACTATCATAAAGAAACCCGAAAACAAGACATCCATGACATTCAAAACAATAGCGAATCCTTCAAAACTAATCTGCATTCACAATTTGCAAAACAATAAACCAGGAAAGATAGAGAGAACGACACGACGGGAAATGGAAACTCTTCTTTAATGAATTCTAGATATTAACACTTCAAAAACATACATTCTTTCAAGGCCAGAGAGCCCGATTTCTTCTCCCTCTTGTTTACTCTCTTTTTTGTTTTCCCGTAGTTGCACTCTTTATTTCCTCTATCTCCCCATATTTGGTTACATGTTGTCTCTTTATAGAGATTCGAGGGTAGTTAGACAAATTGTTCATCTACCTGATATTCTCATTCAGTTACAACTATCATTTAATCCTTTTGATGAATATATCATTGCTATTTTAAACACTTAACCATTTCTTAACATGGTCCCATGAAATTCTAAATGACTAAAACATTACAAAATTATGAAGCTTGTCATAAATTTCAAGAGTCGAGGTGTCCCCACATCAGTATCCTAGTTGTCCTTTTGTTGATTTATCTCCTCACTGATCCATCTTATTGGATTCTTTCACCTTTTACCCATCGCTTTCTTGAAAAACTCAATTTTAGGCCTTGTAGCCTTCTGCCCCAATTTGGCCTCCTAGAACCCATTTTCTTGACTTTTCTCACAATCAGTCTTAACAACCCCCAAATGTTTTTGTAAATTCTTTCTTTTTATAATCAAGGCTCCAATATTTACTAGGACTTAGGTCCTACAAGTTTCCGTACATATGATAGTCCTCAAACCCCCTATTTTCAAGGGTTCTTATGGTTTTTGGCTCTTTTTCCTTCTTTGAGGGCTTCAACGACCTCCTCAGCTCTCCTCCTAGCACACACATGACTAAGATACATATTCCTACACTCCCATACTCTTTATTGGCACAAACCAATCCATTTAGCAACTCTCCTTGTTGTTGTCCTCTCCAAGCTACTAGCCAGAATGCACTTGCACTCGCCTAGTGCTTGATGATTTCATCACCTTCCCTACAAAACAAGACCCCAAAACCTATATGTACACTATTTACATAGTCCCCAACTTGATTCCAAGTTTCCATGAGAGGAATTCCATGAGAAGTCAAGTGGGACTCATTATTCACAAAACTAGCCTGAACCAGCAATGAGACCAAGAAAACCAAAAACTTGCAAAAAGATAACCAATCGGTCTAGATGACTAATATAATGCTAAAAAAGGTAATTAAGTGACACAAATGGAAGACTCAAAGCATTAGATAAGTCCTTTCAATCCATTCTTGACCGGATGAAGGCTCAATCATAGAAATTCAATGAAAACTTGCTCTCTTCCAATCACAAAAATGTACTCTCCAAGTCTGAATTCATGAAAAAAATCCTCCAACCCAGGTATTAGGGTTTTTTTGAACTTATATACCTTTCTCCCACATTCTAGGATCCTTCGATCAGGCTTAGAGCATCATTAATGCCATTTTCCAACTTTTAGGACAAATAGCCAAGGCAACATTGCTCAAAATGCTCACAGTGTCCAAGACTTACCCAAACCACAAGCCCCTAACAAACCTATTTCCAATTCACTGATCAAAAAAACTCTTGGGACTTTATATCATAGTCCTTATTCCCTCTTTCATCCTAATCTGATAGTAGCCACTTTTCAAATCAATCTTGGAGTAGTACCTAGCACCCCCCTAAACAGTCCATTAAGTCTTCTATCCTAGGAATAGGAAACCTATATCTAATGGTTATCCTATTTATGGCCCTAGAATCAGTACACATTCTCCACTTATCTCCCTTCTTAGGTGCCAACACCACTAGAAAAACACATGGGCTTATGCTTTTCCTGATCAACCCTTGGTCCAAAATTTCTTGAACTTGCCTTGCTATCTCCTTGTTCTGCTCCGGTGTCATTTTGTATGCAACCTTGTTAGGCAATGTTGCTCCTGGTACAAAGTCAATTTTGATGACTGATTGCCCTCTTAGGTGGTAGTGTAGCTGGTGTGCCTTCACAAATGATATCCTTGAACTGATCCAATAGTTGCTTCACCTCTGTTGTCATAGGTAGCCGACTAGGTGACTCCTCCTCCTTTGTCTTCAACATGATTGCATAGACAAATCCTTCTTCCTCCTTCATGTTTCTTAGGAATTCCTTTCCACTCATCAAAAGTACACTGGATTCTTCCTTTTCCATTATCCTTCCTAGGGAAAAAACTTCATGGTTAAGCACTTGAGCTGGAGTATACTGGAATGGGTGACCTCCCAGGAAGGCCTAGCACCTCACCTCTGTGAGCATGACTTAGATGCAATGAGGGCTAAGTGGGCCATTCAATATCATTTCAAATTTGTTTCTTTAAACAACTTACAAATTTGCAACTTAAGACTCCTCCAACCTAAGGGATCGATCCGGTGGAACATAGCTCGGAGTGATTCCACGTGTTTCGGTGCAAAAGAGGACCATGCCTTGCATAAACATACCTATTTGGACATGTTGGAATAGTCCGCTTGGTCACACAAGTTGCAGAATGAAAGTTGCACCACTCTGCATCTTTGCACTACTTGCATTTGATGCTTTTTCCCTCAAGTGAAAATCCGCCACCATTGGAAAACCACTCTGAGATAGCCAAAACCGAGAGAGGTTTTTGTAGACAGGATCAATGCAATCCTATAGGATCATACAAGAAGTTTCTAAGCATCATGGTATCCAAGTAATAGCATGTTGAATTTTGCAGCTATTTTCCACTTTGGACCCTTAAGGGATCAATCCGGTGGAGCATAGCTCAGAGCGATTCCACGTGTTTTGGTGCAAAAGAGGACCATGCCTATCATAAAAATACCTATTCAAATGTGTTGGAATAGTCTGCTTGCTCACACAAGTTGCAAAGCAGAAGTTGTACCACTTTGCAACTTTACACAGCTTGAATTTGACACGTTTTCCATCAAGTGAAAATTCGTCGCCACGAGAAAACCACTCAAAGATAGCCAAAATCGAGAGAGGTTTTTCTAGAGGGGTCCAACACCTTTCTATAGGATTAGATGAGAAGTTTCTAAGTGTCATGGTATCCAAGTAATAGCATGCTAAAATTTGCAGCTATTTTGCACTTTGGACCCTTAAGGGATCGATCCGGTGGAACATAGCTCAGAGCGATTCCACATGTTTCAGTGCAAAAGAGGACCATTCCTACCATAAAAATACATATTCAGATATTTTGCAACAATCAGCTTGCTCACATGAGTTGCAGAGCGAAAGTTGCACCACTTTGCAACTTTGCACAACTTGAATTTGACACGTTTTCCATCAAGTGAAAACCCACCACCACAAGAAAACCGCTCAAAGATAGCCAAAATTGAGAGATATTTTTCTAGAGGGGTCCAACACCTTTCTATATGATCAGATGAGAAGTTTCTAAGTGTCACGGTATCCAAGTAATAGCATGTTGAAGTTTGCAGCTATTTTGCACTTTGAACCCTTAAGGGATCGATCCGATGGAACATAGCTCGGAGCGCTTCCACATGTTTTGGTGCAAAGGAGGACCATTCCTATCATAAAAATACCTATTTGGATGTGTTGGAATAGTTCACTTGGTCACATGAGTTGCAAAGCGAAAGTTGCACCACTTTGCAACTTTGCACAGCTTGAATTTGACATGTTTTCCATCAAGTGAAAATCCGCCGCCACGAGAAAACCACTCAAAGATAGCCAAAATCGAGAGAGGTTTTTCTAGAGGGGTCCAATTCCTTTCTGTAGGATTAGATGAGAAGTTTCTAAGTCTCACGATATCCAAGTAATAGCATGTGAAGTTTGCAGCTATTTTGCACTTTGGACCCTTAAGGGATCGATCCGGTGGAACATAGCTCGGAGTGATTCCACGTGTTTCGATGTGAAAGACTACCATGCCTACTGAAAACATACCTATTCAGATGTGGTTGAATAGTCTGCTTTCTCACATGAGTTGCAGAGCGAAAGTTGCACCACTTTGCAACTTTGCACAGCTTGAATTTGACATGTTTTCCACCAAGTGAAAATCCACCGCCACGAGAAAACCACTCGAAGAAAGAAAAAATAGAGAAAGGTTTTTCTAGAGGGGTCCAATGCCTTTCTATAGGATTAGACGAGAATTTTCTAAGTGTCATGGTATCCAAGTAATAGCATGCTGAATTTTGCAGCTATTTTGCACTTTGGACCCTTAAAGGATCGATTCGGTGGAACATAGCTCAGAGCGATTCCACGTGTTTCAGTGCGAAAGAGGACCATGTATACCATAAAAATACCTATTCGAATGTGTTGGAACAGTCTGCTTGCTCACACGAGTTGCAGAGCGAAAGTTGCACCACTTTGCAACTTTGCACAACTTGAATTTGACACATTTTCCATCAAGTGAAAATCGCCCGCCATGAGAAAACCACTTGAAGATTGCCAAAATTGAGAGAGGTTTTTCTAGATCAATCCAACTAATTTCTATAGGATCAGACGAGAAGTTTCTAAGTGTCATGGTATCCAAGTAATAGCATGTTGAAGTTTGTAGCTATTTTGCACTTTGGACCCTTAAGGGATCGATCTGGTGGAACATAGCTCGGAGCGATTCCACATGCTTCGGTGTGAAAGAGGACCATGCCTACCATAAAAATACCTATTCAAATGTGTTGGAATAGTCTGCTTGCTCACACGAGTTGCAGAGCAAAAGTTGCACCACTTTGCAACTTTGCACAGCTTGAATTTGATACATTTTCCATCAAGTGAAAATCCACCACCACGAGAAAACCACTCAAAGATAGCCCAAATCGAGAGAGTTTTTTCTAGAAGCATTCAATGCCTTTTTGTAGGATTAGATGATAAGTTTCTAAGTGTCATGGTATCCAAGTAATAGCATGCTGAAGTTTGCAGCTATTTTACACTTTGGACCCTTAAGGGATCGATCCGGTGGAACATAGCTCGGAGTGATTCCATGTGTTTCGGTGCAAAAGAGGACCATTCCTACCATAAACATACCTATTCGGACGTGTTGGAACAGTCTAATTGCTCACATGAGTTGCAGAGCGAAAGTTGCACAACTTTGCAACTTTGCACAACTTGAATTTGACACGTTTTCCATCAAGTGAAAATCCGCCGCCACGAGAAAACCACTCAAAGATAGCCAAAATCGAGAAAGGTTTTTCTAGAGGGGTCCAACACCTTTCTAGAGGATTAGACGAGAAGTTTCTAAGTGTCACGGTATCCAAGTAATAGCATGATGAAGTTTGCAGCTATTTTGCACTTTGGACCCTTAAGGGATCGATCTGGTGGAACATAGCTCGAAGCAATTCCACGTGTTTCGATGTGAAAGAGGACCATTCCTACCATAAAAATACCTATTTGGACATGTTGGAATAGTCCGCTTGGTCACACGAGTTGCAGAGCGAAATTTGCACCACTTTGCAACTTTGCACAGCTTGAATTTGACATGTTTTCCATCAAGTGAAAATCTGCCGCCATGAGAAAACCTCTTGAAGATAGCCAAAATCGAGAGAGGTTTTTCTAGAGGGGTCCAATGCCTTTCTGTAGGATCAGATGAGAAGTTTCTAAGTGTCACAATATCCAAGTAATAGCATGCTGAAGTTTGTAGTTATTTTGCACTTTGGACCCTTAAGGGATCGATCCGGTGGAGCATAGCTCAGAGCGATTCTACATGTTTCGATGTGAAAGAGGACCATTCCTACCATAGAAATACCTATTCAAAAGTGTTGGAACAGTCCACTTGGTCACACGAGTTTCAAAAAAATGTGTACAAATTGTTAACATGACCTTTTTCACATTGTTTACATTTCAAAATTCAAAGTTTGCAAATTTTCCTACTCAAGGCATTTACAGAACAAAGTGCTACTAAACCAAACATGAAATTCAACCTTACAATATTTGAGTATATCTGATTATGTAATTAAATCTTATTACAATGCCTCTGGCACTTCGTTCTCTCAAATCTTTTACAATGTTACTCATACATTCAAGATTCTTTTTAAATGTCTACATCATAGGTGCTCATGATGAGGTTAACTTCAAATGAGTAACTTGAGATTCCCTCGCTAAGCTTCACATTCTCTCTTATAATGGCTTGAAATCAAAATTGAGATTTGTCAAAATCATCAAAATAAATATGTTGCATTTCTTTTTTGGCTAAGATTTTGATAATGGCTCTTAAATCAGCATTTTCTGCAACGAAAGATCAATCAACCCTTAGTAGTTTACTTACAAATATGCAAAGTAAAAGAGAAAAAGAAAGAGCATCCAAAATGGAAATGATATAAAAATAGATGGAAGGCACTTATCGATGTTGCATGTAGGCGTCAAAATAAGGATGTTGCATTGCTTTTTTGGTTGACATTCTCTTCGATGGCTCATATATCAGCATTTTTTGCAAGTGGACACCAATCACTGTAAAAGAAGATGATAGCATTGGCATCAAAAAAATTAATGTGCATACAAGTATAAATTAATAAGAATCAATGTGCATATACTTACAAATTAATCCAACGAACCATCCGGGTCTGCTCTACTCTTTATTGTGTCAAGTATTGCCTCATGGTCAGACTCACGGACCTTCCATAATGTCTTGTTCAAAGGTCTACCTCCATATTTGTTCAAATGAACATTGGATGCCACGACAAGGTTCGAGTAATGAAGAATCTTACGATGCATGTCAAAGTTCTGAAATAGCCAATGTTTAACACTTGAAAGTGGGTACCTTCTAAGCCATGTTCCAGTAACCACAACTGAGTCTGTAGGGTATTCGATGTTTTCTCCATCTATAACTAGGGCCTCCAATTTATTTTTGGTCTCAACACAATGACACAAGTAATAGTTTGTTCCCTGTTCATTGTCTTCATCTGCAATAATTGCATAAACATGCCCTGCATTGATATGTGCAAAAAATCTCTTGAAATTTTTCAACATTACAAATACAGTACAAAGTAAGATCTAATGATATGAAATTTCAACAACTAAGAAAGTAGATATATCACTTTGTTGAACTAGATCTGATATGTGGTCAAAGTCAAACAATGATTCACTTGCAGTAGATGGTGTCCATCCATATTCACTTGTGCTAGATGGTGTCCCTCCATATTCACTTGTAGTAGATGGTGTCCATCCATATTCACTTGTGCTAGATAGTGTCCCTCCATATTCGCTTGTGCTTACTAGTGTCCCTTCATATTCACTTGTCGTAGAGGGTGTGTCTCTAACTACGGTATTTGAATCTGTCTTACGAAGATTCTTTCGCATTTGTGCCTTTTGTGCTGCCAATTCTCGTTCTCTTTTTGACGGTTGAGGTTCCTCTACAATCGGGTTGTTTTCATCAATCGTTTCCAATTTCTTCTTTTCACGATATGCCGCCACCCGAACTCTCTCCTTTTCTTTCAAGGTTTCGTTCTCTTCATCTATTAGTTTCCTCCTTATCTTTTTCTTTGGCATAGAAGATAATTTTATCTATACCATGGTAATGAGACAAATATTAGTTCCTAAAAAATGTATCCATTCAAGATAATTGAAAAATATATGTCATTGAAGGCTTCATTTAAATAATACTTACAATCATCTTGTACAAAAGTAGTATTTTATTGTTGATGGTTCTAGCCAACCACCAAGGGAATAAGTACTATGATGTAAAGTCCCAATAGTGTTTTTTATGTGTGAGTTAAGGAAAACTTAGGGTATTCTAGAGAGTTGAAGTTTGGAGAAGCCTGAATGATGAAATTAGGCAAATTAGTCCATGTAGACTTGGCAATTTGTCCTAAAAGTGGGAAAAGGGCATTAATGATTCTCTAAGCCCAACCCAAGGGTCCTATCACATGGGATAAAGGTATATAAGGTCATAAAAACCCTAATTGACCATGTGGGAAAGCTATTGTACAATTTGGAGTTCTGGAAGGGGAATTTGTGAGTTGGAAGAGTGCAAATTTCATTGAATTTATGTTTTTGTGCCTTCATCCAATCAAGAATGGATTGAAAGGACCTATCTAATGCTTTGAGTCTTTCAATTTTTTCACTTAATTAATATGTGAAACATTATATTAGCCATTTAGTTCAATTGCATTTTGTTTTGCAAGTTTTTAGAGTTTTTGGAATTAATGATCCCCACTTGAATTCCCATGGCAAGGCTACCATGGAAAATTGGAATCAAGTAGGATACTATTTTTATAGTGTACATATGGTGTTTTGTGTCTTGGTTTGTAGGGGAGATGGTGAATTCATCAAGAACTAGGCGAGTGCAAGTGCATTTTGGCTAGTGGCTCGGAGAGGACAGCAGTAAAGAAAGTTCCTAAATGGACTGGTTTGTGCCAATCAAGAGAAAGAGAGTGTGGACACATGTATTCCAGACATGTGTGTTCAAGGAGGAGATTTGAGGAGGTCATTGAAGCCCTCAAAGTTGGAAAAGGGAGCCAGAAACCTAGAAACCCTCGAAAATAGGGGGTATGAGGACAGTCCTATGTACGGATGCCAAAGGGACTAAACACCTAGTAAATCTTAAATCCTAGGGTACCACTAGCAATAATCTATAAAAATATTTGGGGGTTTTTAAGACCATTTTTGAGAAAAGCCAAGAAAATGGGTTCTAGGAGGCTTAATTGGGCAAAAGGCTACAAGGCCTAAAATTGGGTTTTTCAAGACAGCGATGGGTACAAGGTGAAAGAATCCTATGAGATGGATCAGTGAGGAGTCAAATCAACAAGGGGATAGTGATAATACCCTTTCATAGCCCCTTGAGTGGTTAGGACACTTTGGGTCAATGTGGAGCCCAAGGAAGCTTAGTGGTGAATTGAGAGCAATGGTGAAGAATTTGAAATTGGTGGAGAGTCTTATGAGGTGAGAGGGGTTTAGGAGGGATCCCTGAGTAGGCTAGAGAGGAATACCCTAGGAAGACTAGAGAATAGGTCTTGGGAAGAGAAATATTACTCTTGAAAGATAAGACTCCCCATCAATTATTGAAGGACTGGTCTATGTAATGAACTTTTGACCTTGTGCAGGGTATTTTGAACATGTTTGATGCTTTGGAATGGTCTGGGAATGGTCTTAAAGGATGAATTTTGGTGAATGGTTCTGAATTTCTATAATTGGCAAGTGTAAAATGGTAATTGGAAATTGTAAATAATTGTGTATATAATTTGGTAATTTAAAATGTGCATTGACAACCTAAGGTTATAATGACAAACAAAAATGAAAGCAAGCCATAATAGAATGAAAGAAAATTTGTAAGGACTTCACATACCTTAAAAACTAGACTTTCAAATGGAGGAATTCAACCCAATTATGTAGCCTTAGCTTCTTCTTTATTCAAACTCCACAACAATTTAACTTGTTCAAAAGCTTGTTCCCTTCCACACTTCAATTGTGTATCAGTTTTCAATGGAATTGAAACTTCAATTGATATTATATGTCTTTCAACGTCGAAACTCTGCTATTTCATGCAAAGGTGGTAAAAAGATCATGGAAAAGGTGATGGAAAGTGAAAAAGATGCTTGCACACTTCACAACATCATCAAAAATATATTTTTTGTCAAAGCACGCACAGAACCAGGGGAATATGTAGACTGTGGGCCTTCAAATCACGGGTATATTGATTTTTTTACCATTTTAGTGGACTACAAAATGCGCTCGCGTTATGTGAAATTAAGTTTTCTTAGTGTATTTTTGAAAGTATAGGAGTTTCTGAGAGAGTGGGAGGGAGAGTGGGGGAGAGTGGAAGATAGAGAGGGAGGGAGAAGGGGAGAGTGGGAGAAAGAGAGAGGGAGAGAGTGGGAGATAGAGTGGGAGGGAGAGAGGGGAGAGTGGGAGATACAGAGGGAGGGAGAGGGGGAGAGTGGGAGAAGGGGAGAAGCAGAGAGTGAGAGATAGAGACGAAGGGAGAGAGGGTGAGAGTGGGAGAGAGGGAGGAGAGTGGGAGAAAAGAGAGTGGGAGGGACAGAGGGGGAAAGTGGGAGATAGAGAGGGAGGGAGAGAGGAGGAGAGTGGGAGAGAGT